>OX422220.1:104655493-105152993 GCA_949130495.1 Sambucus nigra | reverse complement strand
CCGTCTGTGGGAATTGACTGTAATTATCGTTTTTCACAAAACAATTCATCACCAATGGCTGATAATCCTGAATCCAACAATCGAAACGCTGGAAACCCCCAAATCCATTCGCTCCTCCAAGTGTCCAAGATCTGACTGGAATAATGTCTAATTTGGCTCAAGGCCAGACGGCTATGCAAGAGACTATGCGACAACTCATGCAAACTATCCAAGGTGGAGCACAGACCCATTCAGGACAACGAAGTGTTCAAAGAAATATCCGTTTAGTTTCTTCTCGTATTAGGCAAAGCGATTCATATCGCACTGAGAAATCTGATGATTTTTCTTATCAACCAGGTCGAACTTCGTCAGTACGAGCCACAGATACTGAACAACGCATCACTCTTTCT
This sequence comes from Sambucus nigra, assembly GCA_949130495.1. NCBI lineage: Eukaryota > Viridiplantae > Streptophyta > Magnoliopsida > Dipsacales > Adoxaceae > Sambucus > Sambucus nigra. The sequence continues at coordinate 105,152,604 of OX422220.1, read as the reverse complement.
CCAGAGAGGACTAGTGCGTTGGAGAGATTAAGTAGGGTCTCCCCTTTTGATCGATTGGGCCCTAGGAAGAATAAAAGTCCTCCTAAGGCTCGGTCGAGAAACTTGCGTCGACCATCTGATCTAAGAGAGGGTTCTGCCTAATCACAACCAGTTACTCGACATGATAGATCCCAGGAAGCGACTTCAACATGATCAATTGCTCGAACCAATAAGCCCGAGGAGGGAAAGGATGCATGGAAAGGCTCTATTCAAAGGTTGGAGGATAGACTAGGGGAAATGGTTAAGGCCAAGAATCCTCTACAAAGAATTTTTGTCCAAGGAACACCTTTTATACATGCAATTGTGGATTTTTCCACACTATCGAAGTTCAAAGCACCTGTTGTGACCCCTAAATATGATGGAAAGACTGACCCTGTCCTTCATATAGAACAATACCAAGCTGCTGTCGACATCTATGCCGTGCCATACGAGATGAGATGCAGGGCATTTTCGGGAACTCTTACCGGATCTGCACAAATATGGTACAATAATCTTCCTCGGGGGAAGATTTTAACTTTCTTTCAACTGGTTGAGCTCTTCATTGGGAATTTCTATTTTGGAGAAAAACCAGTTAAACGAGTGGCACATTTGTTAAGTGTTAGACAAAAAATAGGTGAGAGCACCAGGGATTACAACTCGTTTCAATAACGAGAAGCTCGAAGTTATTGATTACGAGAAAAAAATAGCAATTACTGCTTTGATGAGTGGACTGTTGCCCAATAAATTATACTATACTTTGGCCAAATATCCACCCAGAACCATGTCAGAACTAATGGAAAAAGCGGCAAAGATCATGAATGCCGAGGAGGCTATGGCTGCGAAGAAGAACATGGACACTAAAGAGACCAAGGTGGAGGTTGATAATGCTAAAAAGAAAGAACATAAGAACAATGGTGGCGACAAGCAGTCAAAAGAAAAGCCATCATGGGAAGTGTTGAAGAAATTTGAAAATTATACTCCTTTGAAAGTAAACATAAACCATGTCCTGGAAGAGATCAAGAACAACGAAGAACTAAACTGGCCTGAGAAAATGAAGTCAGATCCTGATAAGAGGAATAAGGCCAAATATTGAGAATTCCATAAAGACCATGGTCACACGAATAAAAATTGCATAGCTCTCCAGAATGAAATCGAAGCACTCATCAGACGAGAAAAGCTGGCCAAGTATGTTGATAGAAGAAATGAAAGAAAAAGCAACGACCGAGCAAGACAGAGGTCTAGATCTCCTCGTCGAGCAGAAGAAAATAAGAAAAGAGATCATGAAGATGATCCAGAAGATGACCCCGATCTCCCCAAGAGACCAAGACAACCAGAGCGTGAGGTATTTTCAATTCGTTTTGGATCATTTGATTGTAATGTTATTATAGGTGGAGATGCAGGAGGTGGGGACCTTACTGCGGAAAGGAGAGCTTACCTCAATGAGGCTCAAGCTTGTTCATACATTCAGCGAATAAATCTAGCTGAGGATGATCGCCCGAGGAAGGTGAGCAAAGAAAAACTGGTCATCGGTTTCTCCAAGAACGACCTCGCAGGTGTATACTATATCCTCATGATGATCCACTGGTGATCAAAATGAGGATGAAGGAAGTAATAATCTCAAAGGTACTGGTGTATAATGGTAGCTTGGCGGATATCATGTTCTACCCATGCTTCGATAGTTTAAATCTAAAGTTTTCTCAGTTGGAACCTTATCACAGGCCCCTCCTCGGGTTTGCTGGAGAGAAAGTCTTTCCACTTGGGACAATCAAGTTGGATATGCTCATCGGTACATGGCCTGCTTGTCGAACATAAAGAGTACGTTTCTTTGTGATGGATAAGAATGTCCAGTCAGCTTACAATATCATCATGGGAAGGGTAGGATTGAAGAAGTTCGAAGCAGTACCATCTACTGTACATCAATGCCTGAAATTTCCAACCAATTTTGGAGTGGGAATTATAAAGGGTGACCAAAAAGTAGCTCGGAAATGTTACTACTCATCTGCCGAGCAAGAAGAACTGGAGGAATCTAGGAAAAAGACTACTACCTACTAAGTGGATGAAGGAGCATAGATTGAAACTTTGGATCCTAGAGACGAGTCGCAGCTCGTGAAATGTCAGGTGGTGGAAGCTACTGAAAATATCATTCTGGACGACGAGTACCCGGAAAGAACATCTTGAAAAACGTTGCTAATGCCGTTTAATACAAAAATTAAACTGTATAAGCAACTCCGAGATGTTTGTTGAAGAAACCCTTTTCTTTTGAAAATAAAAATGATAAACAACAAGATGTGTTTACAAAAAAACTTATGTACGAGAATAACCAAGACTTTGTAATCAGTTTTTAAAACTAAAATAGTTTCAAAAATCAGCACACTATAGAATGAGATGAGGAGATGAAGATAATCAGAACAAACTATTTTTAACGTGGTAAAACCTCTCCCAATAGAGGAAACATCCACGGTGACTTCTAAGTCACGAAAGTAAAAATCCACTAAAAATAAATAGCAGTTACAAACAATACAACATACATTCACACAACTCAGCCTATTCTAAGTTTAGGAATATACCCCACTTGGCGTCCTTCTAACTTCTTGTAGATCTGATTGTTGATGATGTTCTTCCAGTTTGATAACTTCCTTTGCTTTAGCTTTCCTTGCATCGACTCAATAATCTTTGATCTTATACCCAACACTTTCAGTGTGGTAGTGTGTCAAGTGTTTGTGATGTGATTTCTAAACACATGCATGAACTCACACACACTTAGTTTTTACATACAGTCCTAGAAAATTACATATAAAGACTATATGCTGTGATTTTCTTTTCTTTCTTTCTTACAAAACTTAAAACCGTTTTGACCTTTTAATCTATCCCAGATTCCACGGATATCTTGCTTCAAAATCGGTCAAGATCTTAATCAATCTCAGTTTTAAAAATATTTTCGAGATCGAAAATCTCCAAGTGAGAATCCAACTAGGTCAAGGTTTAGTTTCGTAAGAAGAGAAAACAGAAAACATTTATAGATCTAAATCAGCAAAGATTTTCACAAAACGAGAAACAAATATGCAGATCTAGTGATATGTGACATGCAAAGTGTAGATCTAAGATTTCTATGATAAAGAAATACAGATCTCACCAAAAATGTCTAAGTTGGTAACAAGATCACAGATCAAGAGGTTACAGCTACAAACGATCAAACCAGTAACATCAATCTCTCTCAAACACTCAAGGTTGTGTTTGGGGTTTTGAATATACGAAGGTTTGAAGGTGGTTTGAAGTTGTTTAGGGTTAGGGTTAGGGTTTCTCTAACACAATTCCCTTTCTCTCTCTTCTCTCTTTTCTTTTCTCTCTTCTCTCTCACTTATCTCTTCTCTCTTTTTTTTCTCTCAATTTGGACGACTGCCAAAAGTTCCAAAAGGTTGAGAATAAGAGGGTTTATATAGGAGCCAAGGAAGGTTCTGGATTGCTGATCGAAATCAACGATTGAGATTCAGTCTTCCTTATATTGACTTGATCCAAGGGTGATAAAACAGCGGTGGTTAAAATGAAGGTGATTGGTCCAAAGTGATAGCACATGGATAGACTATAAACACATGCAGGCCATAGATTAGGTTTGATCTAACGATCCACAACACACCAGGCAGTTTTCTCACAAAACAAACACAAATGAGATAATAGGAAGATGACAAGTGTTGTCATTCCATTGGCTGGCAACGCGCGTCCTAAAATAATTACAAGTAACACCCTGAAGTCTCTGACGCATTGATATTCTACCCAATCAAACATTTTAATGAAAAACTGATTTTTCATAATAGCATTTTAACCCCACAAAGTTTATAAACACTTTATTTATTAAAGAAAACATTATTTTAAAAAATGTTTAAAAATTCCCAAAAATTATTAAAACAACATTTTAAGGGGAATTTAACACACAATCAATTATGAGCAATATATACACATGTATGCACTTCTAATGTGTGTAGTGTGATTCAATTTATACCTTGTTTGGATCATTGAAGAGGATTAGAGAGAATAATTCTGAGGTTCTTTGGATTCTAAGTTAGACAACCAATTTTGTCACTATTTCCAAATTAGTTGAACACTTATACAATATAGACTTAAGTAAGTCAAAGGTATAAGGTGCTTCAATCTCCCCCTTTTGAAATATGAGACAAAATCTCCTTTGAGTTAGCTTAAACTCTTAGGGAACCAAAAAAAATAAAACCTAGTCCTATACAAAAGATACTATCTACCCATTTCCTAGAAAGTCAAAAATTACATAACTCAACTATTTACAGATTTGTACACTAGAAATGGTAGAAAATCAGTAGAAGAGGTTCCTGCAAATATGCACACTAAGATCAAGCAGTTTAGATGAAATGTGAACAAAACATTGAACTCGTAAGACTCAAATTTCTCCCCCATTTTGTCTCAAATGGACAAAGGGTAAAAATGAAGGTCTTAAGAGATTAATCAGCACATACCATACCTATAGAATTACGCAAATACAGAAATCTGTTATAGTCTAGAGGTTTAGTGAACATGTCTTCAAGTTGCAGATCAGTAGGCAGGTAATGGATTTCTAACTCCTTAGTCTCAACAAGTTCGCATATAAAGTGATGTCTTATTTTAATATGCTTAGTTAGCGAGTGTTGAACCGGGTTTTTAGATATGTTAATGGCGCTTTGATTGTCACAATACAATTGTAACTGATCTTCTTTAATCCCATAGTCGCTTAACATTTGTTTTATCCATAACAATTGAGCACAACAACTTCCTGCTGCTATATATTCGGAACCGTAGATAAAGATGTGCAATTCTGTTTTTTGCTACTCCAACCTACTAAATTATTGCCGACATAATAACAGGCACCTGATGTACTCTTACTATCATCAGTACAACCGGCCCAATCAGCATCAGTATACCCTATGATGGTGCTGCAGGTATCATTAGTGTACCTAAGTCCAAGATTAAGAGTGCCTTTTATGTACTTTATTATACGTTTTACACAAGATAAATGACTCTCTTTAGGGTTATTCTGGTAACGAGCACACAGATATACAACATACATTATATCTGGTCGTGAGGCAGTTAGATAGAGTAGACTACCAATTATACTACGATAAAGTGTGGAATCAACTGACTTCCCATTTTCATCTTTACATAATTTAACAGTAGTACTCATAGGCGTTTTGGCAACTTTAGCATTATCTAAACCAAATTACTTAACAAGATCTAAGTCATACTTAGTTTGAGAGACAAATAATCCATCAGAATTCTGTTTCACTTGAAATCCTAAGAAAAGCTGTAGCTCCCCCATAAGGGACATGTGAAACTCTTTATGCATAATAGCAGAAAAGGATTTAACTTTAGATGTTGAAGTAGACTCAAAGATGATGTCGTCTACATAGACTTGGGCTATAATAATGTGTTTGTCAAAATGTTTGACAAAGAGGGTCTGGTCATTTCCTCCTCTCTTAAAACCCTTATCCAACAAAAAGTTGGATAGGCGTTCATACCAAGCTCTAGGAGCTTGTTTTAAGCCATACAAAGCCTTTTTTAGACGAAAGACATGGTCTGGGTATTTTGGGTCAATGAACCCTTTGGGTTGTTCTACATACGTCTCTTCGGATAGAATTCCATTGAGGAAGGCAGACTTGACATCCATTTGATAAAGTGTAAGTTTTAAGTGACACGCTATGGCGAAAAGAAGTCGAACAGATTCAAGACGAGTGACTGGGGCAAATGTCTCACTAAAATCTATCCCTTCTATTTGTGAGTAACCTTGAGCAACTAGTCTAGCTTTGTTTCTAAGGATTACCCCATTTTCGTCAGATTTGTTCTTAAAGATCCAACGTGTGCCAATAACATTTTTGTTATGAGGCCGCGGTACAAGATACCAGACATCGTGAATGACAAATTGTAAAAGTTCTTCCTGCATTGCAGAAATCCAGTGTGTGTCATTCAATGCTTCATTAACATTTTTCGGTTCCACAAGGGAGACGAAACATGCATAATTAGCATAATTTCTTAACTAGGATCTAGTACGGACAGGCTCATTAGGATTACCGACCACGTTGTTAATGGGATGATCTTTAGAGACCCAGCCAGGTACTTCTGGACTCTCAATAGGTAATGAGTCATCTATTTCTGGTGAATCATTTTTGAAATCATTTTCAGATTCAACCATAATAGGTGATTCAGATATCTTCTTTTCAACAATAGTGTCGCTTACAATTACATTTATCGACTCCATAAGGGTCTTAGTACGCAGATTGTATATACGATAAGCACGACTGTTTGGTGAGTAACCTAAAAAGATGGCTTTATCACCACGCGTCTCGAATTTAGACAAATGTTCTCTGTCTTTACAGATATAACACTGACTTCCGAAAGTTCTTAGATATTTCAGATTAGGCTTCTTACCGTACCACAACTCATAAGGGGTTTGTTTAGTGTTTTTCCTAAGGTAAACCCGATTAATGATATGACATGCAGTTCTAATAGATTCTACCCAAAAGTACTTAGGTAGAGATTTGGCATGAAACATGACACGTGCCATCTCTTGAAGAGTTCAGTTTCTCCTTTCGGCAACACCGTTCTACTGAGGTGTCTTAGGGGCACTAAATTCGTGTTTGTAACCGTTGTAGTCATAATATTCAACTATTCCCGTGTCTATGAACTCTCCCCCTCTATCGCTACGAATGCGATTGACTTGTGTGTCCTTCTCATTTTCAATTCTTAGTAAAATTTTCAAAAATTTCTGAAACGTGTCAGATTTATGTTTCAAGAAGGAAACCCAAGTGAATCGTGTAAAATCATCAACCGTGACTAAGATATAACTGTGTCCACAAAGACTAACAGTTCTAGAGGGACCAATAAGGTCCATATGGATGAGATCTAAAGGTCTAGAGGTGAGAATGTCTTTAACTTTTTTATGCGAAGTCTTAACTATTTTTCCTTCCTGGCAATGACCACAAACAACACTGGAAATAGGTTTAATGTTAGGAATTCCTCTAACAATCTCTTAACTAGACAATCTACCAAGGATATCATAACTTAGGTGACCCATACGATTATGCCAGATTTCATTGTCATCCATTCTGACAATGTTATAGGTTTCATAACTAGTCTTGACAGTATAGCAATTGTCAGGTGTTATAAATCCGGTAATGATGCATTTACCTTTATCATTTAGAATTTTGCAATTGTTCTTTGAAAAGGTAACTGTATGGTCCGAGTCACAAAATTGTGATATACCTAGGAGGTTGGCTTTAAGGCCTTTAACTAAAAGTACATTTTCCAAAACAGGCATTCCCTCTTCTTTTAGGATTCCTTTACCTATGATCTGGGATGAAACTCCGTCGCCAAAAACTACTTTACCTCCAGCAAATCTGGTTTTGTTTAAGAGTTTGGTTTCATCTCCTGTCATATGTTTGGAGCATCCTGAATCTAAGTACCAATCAGATGAAGTGTGTTCAACCTTTAAGGAAGTGATAACAATGTTACACTTCATTTAGGGTACAAGATCATCTTTTCTAACCCAAATAGCTCTAGTTTTAATTTTGCGCAAGTTTTCTCTCATTTGATAAAATTTTCGAGAAGCATCATTTTGTCGAAAAACATTTGGAGCAACAAACTGATTTTTGTGGAAAAGTTGAGCTTTTGGTTTAGGAAAGTTTCTGGGAGCCTTTCTCTTAAATGAACTCTTAGTTTTGGTCTTTCTATTCCTGTAGTTAGAGTTCTTGTCAGGTTGTCTTGGAAGGACATAATGGTTACGATTTTGCCTAGAATAGTTAAAGTTCTTGTAAACAGGAGTGTTGTACACCGGGGTGTTTAGATGCCTAGCATAACAACCTTCAAAAGAATGACCATAAACGTCACAGTAGGAGCAATATTGATTGCTTGAGGGATGTACTTCCTTAGGGAAACTTCTAAAGATGGGTTTAACAGGATTCTGTTCAGAAGTCTTATTCCTAGGATGTATGGTTTTAAAGGTAGATTCGGCCTTTCTGATCAAAGGACAGACGTATTTAGTCTCAAGTGTACTGCCAGCCTTAGAGTTACTAGACTCTCCAATGTCTTTCTGTTGTTGCTTTTGATCATATTCCTTTTTAATAAAATGAAAATATGGACATGTTTCGATTGGTCTTTTGCCCCCAAACACAAACTTAATAGGTTCAAGATTTTTAGTTTGTGGTTTGTTCTTAGGGCAGAATCCAATACCGGTTCTATCATCAGAATTGGTCTTGGAGTCAACAACAAAGTCAGTGAAACAATTTGAATTGTTTTCAAACTTAGAAATTTTTTTGAAAATAGTTGCTGTCTTTGTTTTTGCTTCCTCCAGTTCTAATAATGTTCGCTTGTATTTCATTTCCAGGGTTTCATTAGTTTTGGTCAACTCTTTTAATTTTTGATCAAAAGTTTCAATCTCAGATTGATGTGTCAGACACTGGTTAGTGTACTCTTAGGCATTCAGCTTCACAATAAGACTTAGATCATCTAATTTCTTAGTCAGGTCTCTAACAGTCTTCTCCAGTCTAGTGCCTTTTTTTAAGAGTTTTAGCATACAAAGTATGAATATCTGGGAGGTCATCTGTGTCTGAGTCGCTAAGTGAAGTATGTGCTGTGACCCCTAACGATTCAGTTTTAGTACTCACGCACCCATTTACATCGTCATTATCGAGATCACTTTGACTCACACACACGGAACTAGAGCTAGCAACATTTTCAGATAATAAGGCATCTAGGCCAGTCAAAGCAGTATTCACAAAAGCAGGAGTAGAAGTATTATTATCACACACAGGCATATCATCATTGTAAATGATCTTAGCAAAAAAGGACATGCAAGGGTCAAGTACATTTGATGACTCAAGTTCCTCTTCATCAGAGTCACTTGAATCATCCCAAGTTTTACAGACATTGGCTCTATTGTGTGTGTTGGTTTTATTCAGATTAACTCTGCAATCGTGAGCAATGTGACCTAGTTTCCCACATCTAAAACATTCAATCTTTTTAAGATCTCTGTTAGATCTGAAGTTGTTGTCCTTAGGATGTTTGTCAAGACCTCTCTCATGAGGTTTGGGATTAGACACAGTTGGATAATTAAGCTTGCCTTGTTTAGATGCCCGTTTGTTTCTAAATTTAACAATTTTCTTAAAGTGTTTGGATATTAAGGCAATCTGATTATCTAGTTTGTCTATATCACACTCCTCATCTGAGTCACAGTTTGTCAAATTAGTCTCATGTTTAGATATCTTAGAGGAAAAACTCAAGTTAGAGTTGGGCTGTTTTCTTTGAGACTGATTTAATTGTTTCTTAAAGTCTAATTCCATTTCCACAGTCCTAAGTTTGCTACTGAGTAACTCAGGGGTGAGGTTTTGATCACTCATCTCCTCAATAGCATACCTCTTGCTATCAAACTTTTGTGGTAATGATCTTAGGATTTTAGAAACAATCTCATTCCTATCATATGTTATACCATTAGCATGCAACTTAGTAACTATATCAATTAGGTTAATGTAAAAGTCGTCAAAATACTCAGAGTCAGGCATAATTAAAGAGTTGTACTGCTGGGTAAGCATTTGAGTTTTAGCAGCTTTAACTCTGGAGTCTCCTTCATGGGCAGTGATTAATGTGTCCCAAGCTTCCTTAGAAGTGGCACAAGATGAGATTCTCTTGAACTCATACTCATTAATGGACATAAAGATGGCATTCTTGCCTTTATTGTTATTGCGAGAAATTATTTTCTCTTCTTGGGTAAACTCACTTAAGATTTTCTTTACCCTCTCATCACTTCCTTCAGTGGCTGGTTTAGTAGGATAAGTATATCCATTTTCAATAATGTCCCAGACATCATCTCCTAAAGTCCCTTGGATGAAGGCAACCATTCTTACTTTCCAGTAAGCAAAGTTGTTTCCATCAAAGAGTGGAGGTCTAGACAGATTACCAAACCTTTTATTCTTCTCGTCCATAGTTAGGATTTTCAGAAAATAATTTCAGAAACACAAGATCCTTTTTGAAATAAAAGTTTACAGGGCTCTGATACCAATTGAAAAACGTTGCTAATTCCGTTTAATACAAAAATTAAACTATATAAGAAACTCCGAGATGTTTGTTGAAGAAACCCTTTTCTTTTGAAAATAAAAATGATAAACAACAAGATGTGTTTACAAAAAAACTTATGTATGAGAATAACCAAGACTTTGTAATCAGTTTTTAAAACTAAGATAGTTTCAAAAATCAGCACACTATAGAATGAGATGAGGAGATGAAGATAATCAGAACACACTATTTTTAACGTGGTAAAACCTCTCCCAATAGAGGAAACATCCACGGTGACAAGTCACGAAAGTAAAAATCCACTAAAAACAAATAGAAGTTACAAACAATACAACATACATGCACACAACTCAGCCTATTCTAAGTTTAGGAATATACCCCACTTGGTGTCCTTCTAACTTCTTGTAGATCTGATTGTTGATGATGTTCTTCCAGTTTGATAACTTCCTTTGCTTTAGCTTTCCTTACATCGACTCAATAATGTTTGATTTTATAACCAACACTTTCAGTGTGGTAGTGTGTCAAGTGTTTGTGATGTGATTTCTAAACACATGCATGAACTCACACACACTTAGTTTTTACAGACAGTCCTAGAAAATTACATATAAAGACTATATGCTGTGATTTTCTTTTCTTTCTTTCTTACAGAACTTAAAACCGTTTTGACCTTTTAATCTATCCCAGATTCCACGGATATCTTGCTTCAAAATCGGTCAAGATCTTAATCAATCTCAGTTTTAAAAATATTTTTGAGATCGAAAATCTCCAAGTGAGAATCCAACTAGGTCAAGGTTTAGTTTCGTAAGAACAGAAAACAGAAAACATTTATAGATCTAAATCAACAAAGATTTTCACAAAACGAGAAACAAATATGCAGATCTAGTGATATGTGACATGCAAAGTGTAGATCTAAGATTTCTATGATAAAGAAATACAGATCTCACCAAACATGTCTAAGTTGGTAACAAGATCACAGATCAAGAGGTTACAACTACAAACGATCAAACCAGTAACACCAATCTCTCTCAAACACTCAAGGTTGTGTTTGGGGTTTTGAATATACGAAGGTTTGAAGGTGGTTTGAAGTTGTTTAGGGTTAGGGTTAGGGTTTCTCTAACACAATTCCCTTTCTCTCTCTTCTCTCTTTTCTTTTCTCTCTTCTCTCTCACTTCTCTCTTTTTTTTCTCTCAATTTGGACGACTGCCAAAAGTTCCAAAAGGTTGAGAATAAGAGGGTTTATATAGGAGCCAAGGAAGGTTCTGGATTGCTGATCGAAATCAACGGTTGTGATTCAGTCTTCCTTATATTGACTTGATCCAAGGGTGATAAAACAACGGTGGTTAAAATGAAGGTGATTGGTCCAAAGTGATAGCACATGGATAGACTATAAACACATGCAGGCCATAGATTAGGTTTGATCTAACGATCCACAACACACCAGGCAGTTCTCTCACAAAACAAACACAAAATGAGATAACAGGAAGATGACAAGTTTTGTCATTCCATTGGCTGGCAACGCGCGCCCTAAAATAATTACAGGTAACACCCTGAAGTCTCTGGCGCATTAATATTCTACCCAATCAAACATTTTAATGAAAAACTAATTTTTCATAATAGAATTTTAACCCCACAAAGTTTATAAACACTTTATTTATTAAAGAAAACATTATTTTAAAAAATGCTTAAAAATTCCCAAAAATTATTAAAACAACATTTTAAGGGGAATTTAACACACAATCAATTATGAGCAATATATACACATGTATGCACTTCCAATGTGTGTAGTGTGATTCAATTTATACCTTTTTTGGATCATTGAAGAGGATTAGAGAGAATAATTCTGAGGTTCTTTGGATTCTAAGTTAGACAACCAATTTTGTCACTATTTCCAAATTATTTGAACACTTATACAATATAGACTTAAGTAAGTCAAAGGTATAAGGTGCTTCACATCTCAAATAGGTTCTTCATTAGATGCCTCACTAAAACAAGAATTGATAGTTTTCTTAAAAAGCAGAAAACAAACTTTTGCTTGGAGTCATGAGGATATGCCAAGAATAGACCCAAATTTCTTATGTCACGAGCTTAATGTGAATAAGGAGATCAAGCCAGTGAAGCAGAGAAGAAGAGTGTTCAGCCCCGAGAAGAACCAAGCGATACAAGAGGAGGTCGAGAAGCTCCAGAAAGCTTGCCTTATTGACGATGTCAAATATCCAGACTGGTTGGCAAATGTAGTAATGGTGAAGAAGAAAAACAACAAATGGAGGATATGTGTAGACTTTACCGACCTTAACAAGGCATGCCCAAAGGATCATTTTCCTTTGCCCCGAATTGATCAATTAGTGGATGCTACCTCGGGACACGAGTTGTTGAGCTTCATAGATGATTATTCTGGTTACAACCAGATTAAAATGAAACCTGAAGATAGGAAGAGTACTTCTTTCATTACCTCTAGGGGAACTTATTGTTATAATGTTATGACTTTTGGTTTGAAAAATGCAGGTGCAACATATCAGCGGATGATGAACAAGGTGTTTTCAGAACAAATCAGTTGCAATATGGAAGTTTATGTTGATGATATGCTGACGAAAAGCAATAGAGCTGCTGACCATCTAATTGACTTAGGTCAGACCTTTGATCAATTAGATAAATATCAGATGAAGCTGAATCCCACCAAGTGCATATTCGGAGTACGAGAAGGCATGTTCCTTGGGTATATTGTTAACCAACGAGAAATTGAAGCAAATCCAAAGAAGATCAAGGCTCTATTGAGACTACAATCTCCATCGATAAAGAAAGAAGTACAAAGTCTCACTGGGCGATTTGCAACACTTAATAGATTTGTATCACGAGCAATAGATAGATGCCTCCCATTCTTCAAAACACTCCGAAAAATGTTTGAATGGAATGATGAATGCGAGAAGGCTTTTCAAGAATTGAAGAAATATCTGGGAGCACCTCAACTGTTATCCAGGCCAGTGATGGGGGAAAGATTGTACTTATATTTGGAAGTATCGAAGAATGCAGTTAGCTCGACATTGATAAGAATGGAGGATGGAGTGAAAAGACCAATATATTACACTAGCAAAGCCTTCCGAGAAGCAGAGATTAAATATCCAAGACTGGAAAAGTTGGCACTAGCACTGATTGAGGCGAGTAGAAGAATGAGGCCGTACTTTCAAGCTCATACCATAGTTGTGTATACTGATATGCCATTGAGGCAAGCCCTTCATAAACCAGAAAAATCAGGGAGATTAATGTACTGGGTAGTAGAACTTGGTGAATATGACATAGTTTATGAGCCTAGATCGTCGCTAAAAGGGCAAGCAGTAGCAGATTTTATAGCAGAATTCACCTATCCTGATACCGCCGAGGAACAAAAGTTGCACACCGACCAACCTGTGGATGTTACAGGATCATCAAATTTAACTCTCGATCAACTTAAGGCGGTCGGCGAGCAAGAGAAGATGGTCGACGAGCAGCAAGAAGTGCTAGAGGAGGATAAAAGGAAGAAAAAAATATTCCACCGAGGAACTCTGTCCGATCAAAAATATGAAGATGAGGTACTTATATGGAATATATATGTGTATGGGTCATCTTGCACTACAGGCTATGGGGCAGGGATTGTTTTGAACAGTCCGGATGAGGTCGATGTGGAGTATGCTCTGCGCTTCCAATTCAAGGCTTCTAATAATGAGGCTAAATATGAAGCTATGATTGTAGGTCTTAATTTAGCAAAAACCATGGGGGCAGAGCAACTTATTATATTCAGTGACTCGCAGTTGATCGTAAATCAAATACTGGGAGTATATGCAACCAAAGGAGAATTAATGATCAGGTATCATGCAAAAGCAATGGAGATTTTATCAAGTCTGATGGCAGTACATATAATCAGAATACCAAGATTGGAGAATGCGAGAGCAGATGCCTTAGCTCGGTTAACTTTAACCACACACACCGAGCTATGAAGAACAATCCCAATAGAAGTCTTGGCTAGTCGGAGCATAGATGAAGATCTGATGATGACCTTTATTACCCTTGATTTAGGACCATCTTGGATGGATCCTATCAAGGCATATAATGAAGAAGGGTATTTGCCAATTGATAAGCTTGCAGCCAAGAAACTAAAGTTTAAAGCTGCTCGTTATGTATTGACCAATGGTGTTCTATATAGACGAGGAATTATAGCTGGTTTGTAGAGATGTGTACATCCCACCGAGGTGAAAGACTTGATCGAAGAAGTCCATGAAGGGTATTGTGGATCCCATATAGTAGTTCGGACACTTCTGCAAAGGATAATGATGCAGGGATACTATTGGCCGATAATGAGGGCTGATTGCCTAGCCTATGCTAAAAAATGTGACAAATGTCAACTCTTCTCCACTATCCGAAGAACTCCCCAAGCGTTGTTGACACCCATTACTTCCCTTTAGCCATTTGCCATGTGGAGAATTGACTTGGTCGGGCCACTTCCAACGACCAGAGGAAGGTTTAAATATCTCATCGTCGCAGTGGATTACTTTACTAAGTGGGTGGAAGCCGATCCTCTTGTCTACATGACTTACAAAAAGGTGTACCAATTTATTTGGAAGAATATCATATGTAGATATAGTCTTCCCCATGCATTCATTACCGACCATGGAACACAATTTGACAACGAGGAGTTCGCTGCATATTGTCATCAGTCGAACATATTAAAAACCCATTCTGCACCAGGCCATCCCCAGAGCAGTGGGCAAACTGAAGTGATGAACAGAATGCTGCTGAATGGCTTGAAGAAAAGATTAAATGATGCAAAGGCAAATTGGATCAACGAGCTGCATTCTGTACTATGGGCTTATCGTACCACTCCACGAGCAGCCACAGGAGAATCTCCATATATGTTGGCATTTGGAAGTGAAGCTGTTATACCTGCCGAGCTGGATCTCCCCACACACAGAGTGCTGAACTTCAACTCTCCTATCAGTGACTTGATGAGAAGATTAGATTTGGATATGCTCGAGGAAGTTAGAGAAGAATCAGTAATAAGAAACGCTGCATACCAGCAACGGACAACTCTTTTCTACAATAAGAGAGTCAAGAAGTACGACCTGAAAGAAGGAGACTATGTGCTAAAGAAAGTAATTCAAAAGCACAACAAACTGGAAGCTAACTGGCATGGGCCTTACAGAGTAACAAAGGTTGTTCGACCAGGGACATATAGAATCGAAACCTTAGAAGGGGAGGAGTTTAAAAATGCATGGAACGCAGAGCATCGGCGCAAATATTATCAATAATTTAATTTCTATGTAATGCAGTCTTCTTCAATATGAATAAAGTTTTGGATATTTCACACAATTCTCTCATTGAATTTTTTTTCCGGAGTACTAGTGCTACACACTACGCATCAAGCCCAGAAACACCAACTACGGTTGGTTGGGAAGAAAATCCACCAACTATAAGTTGGTCGGGAACAAAAAATTTCCCAGAAATACCAACTACGGTTGGTTGGGAAGAAAATCCACCAACTATAAGTTGGTCGAGAACAAAAATTTCCCAGAAATACCAACTACGGTTGGTTGGGAAGAAAATCCACCAACTATAATGTAATACCCCGTATTTTTATGCTATATTAATTTGGGGGATTTATTAAATTTAATGAGAGTGTATTATTTAATAAAAATCCGGAAATTAATTATGTTATAATTATTGACGTGACGTGAGTTAGTAATTATATGAAATTTTTGAATATTACTTATGAGCATAGTAATATATGATATTGATTATAGTAAATGTCACGAGTGAATGAAATGGCAGTTTTGGGAATTTTAGTCAGGACGCGCCCGTGTCGCGTCGGGATTAATTATTAATATATAAAAGTGAATATTTTATAGGTTGTTCGTATGGTCGTTTTGAGTGCGCCAACGCGTCCGGAAGGGTCGAGATAGTCAGAAAAGTGTACCCGGGGGTTTAGTTTGGGTCTCAGGGTGTTTTTAGGCCTAATTAGTGACCCCGGAGGGCATTTTGGTCATTTTACAAAATAGGGTAAGTAAACCCACGAATTTTAGCAGCCTTTATCAGCTGGTTAAGTTAGCCTTTTAGGGTTAGAACCTACAAAATCCTACAACGGTCATTAGAGAAGAGATGAGAGACCTTTCAAGGAGATTCAAGGCCAAAACCCCACCGTTTGCACCGCCGTCACCACCAACGCGTAGATCGCAAGGAGGAGAACGCAACCACACCAATACCAGCAGGAAACCAGACCTCTGAAATCCCAGGCAAGTGTTTAACTTGCGTATTTTCGTTGGTGCAATATTCATATTAGTTAGGAATGATTAGGAGTATAATCTATGGAAGAAAACCCCACTTTTTGATAGGAATTTGCATGTAGAAAAGATTAAAACCATATTCTGGAAGTCTTATATGATGTAGATGATTGACCCACGAATTTTGATGATTATGTAGAAGGAAATTCTGGAGAAAAAAACTGATTAGAACAGAAGTTAAGAAAACTTAGGGTTCTTGATGATTAGATGAGATTTTAGGTTGTTTAATCATGTTTAATGATGGTTATACGCATGCTTAACGTTAGAAACATCTGGTAATATGTTATTATGTTTGTGGTATAAGTTTGGGACGATTAGGGTTGGAAAATATGGATTTGGATGAAGAATTTTGGTAAAACCCGTAACTGCACTTCTGCAGGATTTCGCAGACCTGCTTGATCGATCGATCGACCCTAGAGCGTCGATCGATCGAAGGTTCGATCGATCGAGCCCCAGCCGTCGATCGATCGACCCTTCCTGGCAGCCTCTTATTTCCCCATGTTTAATTAGTTTAATTAATTTATCGCGGAATAATTCTTGGGCATTATGAATAAAATGTTTTGGGATATAGGAGTGACCAGTAGGACATATGGTTGAGTGTTGAGAACTTCATTATGAGACAATAATTGTGTTTTAGGGACATTTGTTTGAGGAACGAGGAAACTACGTATTTCAAGTGAGAGATTACGTCGAATACCTACGATAGTGAATAGATGTCTACCTACTGAATTTGTTACTTGGATGGATAGAACCCATGAGTGTTCCATAACTAGTGAGAAAACCCTTCGAGTTAAGGTTAGAGGCGAAACCTTATGCGAAATACTAATAATGTGAAATTAAGGATAAATGTTGTAATTATGGGTAACGAGAGTGACCTATATTAATATGATGAAAGTAGTATATTTATATGATTGTGTGTGCATATATTATATACATGTGAAAAACGTACCCGCGCTACTTGCTATCCCTGAGGTTACCGCGCTGGGACGGTCTTATCCTGTGTTGCCTTACGGGGGATATTGATTCGTACCCTAGAAGATAGGAATCCTAGGTACAGGCTATCGAATTGGTAGTCACGGTCCTAAGAGACGCGAGGGTATGTGCTGACCTCTTGGACTTGGAAACTATACTTCGCCTCAATATTGTTTGTGTTTGTATTGATACAGTTCGAGAGTGATTCCGAACTTGTATTTCCCTTAGTACGATTGATACGGGGATTGGATAGCAGAGTATGCCCGCACCATAATTTTTATGTGGGGTGCCATTAGAATATATATATTACACGAGTATTTAATATATATGAAGTTCTGAAACTTGGAACTACCTACTGTGATTTGGTAAGTAAGTCATGTTTGATGAATCAGATTGGAAATACTTGTTTTATGAGAGTATAATATGACACTGGGAAACTTTATAAATTAATGAAGCTAAAACGAGAGTTGTGCTACACTTTGAAAGTACCCTTTTCACACGTTGACATTGTTTGGTTTTTTTAAAACTTATGAGTAAGTTAAGATAAACTAAATTATTGGGAAGGTTAGTATGATAATATGTTAAGTTAAACCATTTGGGGAAGGTTAGTACGATAGGCGTGCACACTAGAAGAGAGGTGAGAATTTCTCAAGAGAGTGTCGAACTAATATGTTATTGCATTGGCCTGTATCAATTTAAATACTTGCTAAACTAATTTTAAATCATACACACTTTCGGGCTCTGACCCGTTTTATCTCTCCCTCTCCCCCTTGTATATATATATATATGTATGTATTTCAGGTGCCCAGCCACAGGGGCGTCTTGCTTAGGATCTTTTGGAAGGAACGCGCTGCAGCTTAGGTGGGAGTTGCAGGTCTTTTGATTAGACGACTTTGTTCATTCAGATCCACTCCTAGCATTTTCATTCAGATGGGCATGTGTAGCCCTTTCCATTATTTCTTTATGTTGGGACATTGTTATTTCAGTTATTTCCTAGTTCGTTATTTTGGGATTTTGTTCAGGACGGATGTATTACTTTATTTTATCGCATATTGACATTCGTTGATGAATGTTTTATATATTGGATTCTTTCATTCCAGTTTATTATGGTGTGAATCTTATTCATTGAGCTTTGTTAATAAATTAAATAAATCTTTTCTTTAAATAAAATTTGGAAGTTAATATTTAAAATTGGTTTTGACACTTAGCTTAATTATTTAGGGTGTTAATTGGAAAGTTTCTTTTTATGACAGTGATGCTAAGAATGAACCAAACTCTTCACCTTGATTTAATTTAATAAAGGAGTGATCGCGCGGTATTTAATTAGGCGGGGTGTCACTGGTGGTATCAGAGCATCAGGTTCTAGTGTCCTTAGGATCTGTACGGCTTATTTCGCTTTCAGCTTAACATCTTTGATATAGAGCCCTAATACTAGGAATGTTGTGTTCACCTCTATACTTTGGGAATTCGTGCTTCTGCGATTTGTTTATTTGAATGATGAACTCATCCAAATTTACTTAAATTTTCAGATGGATCGTCGAGAAGAACTAGCTAATGCCGTTCAGGGAGTCAACGAGCAAAATCGACTTACACCTCAGATATCTCCAGAGAGCGTATCAACCGCCGAGTTTGCTGGTATTGTGGCACAGGCAGTTACCACAGCAGTCTTACAGTATCAAGAATGCAGCACACAGATTTTGAGGGGCAAAAGATCTAGAGAGTATAGTCAGTCTGTCATGACTGGAAATAACAAGTGCGTAAAAATGCAAAGATCACAACCACAACCCCTTCAAGAACGTGAAAACCACAAAGGTAACAAATTGTGTAAGGAAACCCGAAAGCGTCAGGGTCAACAAAATCGGGGGCAAGGTGAAGCCATGAAGAGGTGTTTCAAATGTGGTATGGATGGTCATGAACGTCGAACTTGTTCGGATCAGTCTGGGAAGGAACTTCAACCCAACCAGGGAGAACTTTCAGGACTCTGCTATAAATGTATACAGCCGGGTCACAAGTGGAGGGATTATCCTCACCTTGACATAGTTCTTCCGCAAATTTTCCATCAAGGTCAGCGAGATCAGGGAAAAAGCGAGACTAGTCAACAATGTAGTGAAGTGAAGCAGTTTCGAGGGAGGTGCTTCCAATGTGGCAGACATGGCCATAGACGTCAGGATTGCTCAGAGAAGGATAGGGCCCCACGGCCGGAAGGTGCTAGTAATGAACCTCAGAAGCCAGCTCCACCACCCTTTCCAACAGCCTCAGTTCAGCAGAAACAGTTACAATACGGACGTGTCCATAACGTCCACCAGGCAGTAGCTCCACAGGCACCACCCGCGATTGAGGGTATGTTTTCTATACATGAAACTATGGATCGAGTTTTGTTTGATAGTGAGGAAATGTACTACTTTTTATCTACTCATTTTGCGAATACCTTAGGGTTATTAGTCACAGCTGAGAGCACAGTGACGTGTGTAGACTCACCATTGGGGAGTGGGTCACTTATTTTCTTTACATGCCGGGGAGTGGGGATAGAGATCGGTAGTCTGGTATTACCTGCGTACATGTTAGTTTTAGACATGCATGAGCACGATGTTATTATTGGTATGGATTGGCTCGCAGCTTATAGAGCCATGATTGATTGCTTCAGTGGGAGCATTATTTTTTCCATTCCGGGGCAAGAGATGTTTGTAGTAGCGATGCCTCGCCCATAGGGAGGCTCGACCACTCATTTGTATTACATAGAGGAGGATACCTCTAAGGAGGTTGTGATTCCTTTGGATTCGATCCCAGTTGTTAGGGAGTATTCCGACGTGTTTCAGGAGATACCAGGCCTACCCCCCAGTCGAGAGATAGACTTTGTTATAGATCTAATGCCAGATACAAGACCTATAGCACGCGCACCGTACCGTATGGCTCTGGCAGAGATGCGAGAGCTACGAGATCAGATAGAACAGCTGTTAGGTCAGGGCTTCATTCGCAGGAGTACCTCACATTGGGGCGCTCCAGTTTTGTTTGTGAAGAAGAGAGAGATGGTTCACTGAGGTTGTGTGTGGACTACCGGGAGTCGAACAAGGTCACGATACGGAATAAGTATCCGTTGCCTCGAATCGATGATCTGTTCCAACAACTGAGGGGAGCAACCTTCTTTTCGAAGATAGATCTGAGGTTGGGGTACCATCAGCTACGCATTAGGGAGCAGGATGTTTCGAAGACTGCTTTCTTGACGAGATATGGGCCTTATGAGTTCAGAGTGATGCCATTCGGCCTCACTAATGCTCCAGCCGTGTTCATGGACTTAATGAACCGAGTGTTCAGAGAGTTCTTGGATCAGTTTGTCATTGTCTTCATAGATGACATCTGGATATATTCCCATTTCGAGGAGGAGCATGCCGAGCACTTGAGGCAGGTTCTTCAGACTCTGCGAGAGCATCAGCTGTATGCTAAGTACGAGAAGTGTGGATTTTGGTTGCGAGAAGTACAGTTCTTGGGCCATGTTATTTCTGAGTAGGGGATGGCAGTTGAACCGAGTAAGTGTCAGCGGTAAGGGAGTGGGGACAGCCCACGACACCGATAGAGGTGCGTAGTTTCTTGGGGTTAGCCGGATACTACAGGAGATTCATTCGGGGATTCTCCAAGATAGAGGGTCCATTGACGAATCTGACTCGCAAAAAGGGGTACCGTATGTTTGGGATGATGCTTGCCAATTAGCCTTCGACGAGCTGAAGGACAAGCTTACTTCAGCACCAGTCCTTGCTTTACCGAAATCGGGTGTGGAGTACCTGGTTTACACCGATGCGTCTTTACGGGGACTTGAAGGAGTACTCCAGCAGGAGGAGAAGGCTATAGCTTTTGCTTCCCGCAAGCTTAAGCCACATGAGAAGAATTACCCCACACACGACCTGGAGTTAGCAGCGGTCGTATTTGCATTGCGGATATGGAGACACTATCTATTGGGAGAGAAATTCCGTTTGTTCACAGACCATAAATCACTGCAGTACTTGTTCACTCAGCGAGAGCTGAATATGCGTCAACGCAGGTGGTTAGAGTTTGTGAAAGATTACCAGTTCGATATACAGTATCATCCGGGGAAAGACAACGTAGTTGCTGATGCGTTGAGCCGTAGACCGGTAGAGGATGTTGCGAACATTTGGAGAGCTAAGTGGAAAGAGTTGGGTCACCAGGACGCAGTAGCCCGTTCTTTCGTATCCGTTATAACTGTCACACCCGAGATTGTTACGAGGGTGATACAAGCTCAGACCACAAACCCGTTTTGCCAGGAACAGATTGTGCGACTTCTAGCCGAGGGTGCTGAGTTCTATTCTGTTAGTTCTGATGGAGGTTTACAGTTTAATGGGAGATTGGTGGTTCCAGAAGGTGCAGAGTTACGTCATGAAGTAATGACTCATTCTCATGGGTCCCGATTTGCAGTACATCCGGGAGGCGATAATATGTACCAGGATATGAGGCGGCAATACTGGTGGAGTGGGATGAAGAAGGACATTGCTGAGTTTGTGTCCAAGTGTTATACCTGCCAGCTGGTTAAGGTGGACCACCAGAAACCATCAGGATTGCTTCAGCCATTGGAAGTACCCGCGTGGAAGTGGGAGAACATTTCCATGGACTTCATTACAGGGCTGCCTACATCACAGAAGGGCCACGATTCGATCTGGGTGATTGTAGACCGTTTGACCAAGGTGGCTCATTTTCTTTCGGTGCGTACAGATTATACCACGGGTCAGTATGCTCAGTTGTTCATCGCTGAAATTGTGAGATTACACGGGGTGCCCCTGAATACTGTGTCCGATAGAGACAAGATTTTCGTGTCGCGTTTTTGGGAAAGCTTTCAGGAAGCTATGGGTACTGAGTTGAGGTTGAGTTCAGCTTATCACCCACAGACAGATGGACAGACAGAGCGTACTAATCAGATGTTAGAGGATATGCTACGCATGTGTGTTCTTGTTTTTGGAGGAGGTTGGGAGCCACATCTTCCACTGGTAGAGTTTGCTTATAATAACTCCTATCAGTTCACAATTGGCATGGCTCCATTTGAGGCTTTGTATGGCACGCCTTGTCGTTCCCAAACCTGTTGGCTTGAGGTGGGGGATAACAAGTTATTAGGACCAGAGGTAATTCAGGAGACCTCTGGGAGGATTGATATGATCAGGAGTCGCATTCGAGTAGCCCAAGATAGGCAGAAGAGCTACGCCGATGCGAAACGGTTCTTCAGGGAGTTTAACGTGGGGGACCAAGTGTTACTGCTTGTTTCTCCTATGAAAGGAGTGATGAGGTTCGGGAAGAAGGGAAAGTTGTCTCCGAGGTACGTGGGACCATTTCCCATCATTGAGAGGATTGGGCCAGTTGCATACAGATTGGGACTGCCAGAACATTTACATCGCATTCACGATGTATTTCACGTCTCGTCGTTGAGACGATACCTTCGAGATGATATGGCCCATACTCACATCGCGATAGATGAGATCGATTTACAGCCTGATAGTTCTTACGAGGATAGACCGGTGGCTATCCTAGACTATAGTGAGAGGAGATTGAGGTCGAAGATAGTTACACTTGTGGGGGTCCAGTGGGAACATCATAATGTGGAGGAATCCACTTGGGAGCGCGAGGCAGATATACGCGAGAGATATCCAGATTTGTGGGGGTATGCCTTAGTCTCCGAATTTCGGGACGAAATTTCGTTATTAGGGGGGAAGTATGTAATACCCCGTATTTTTATGCTATATTAATTTAGGGGATTTATTAAATTTAATGAGAGTGTATTATTTAATAAAAATACGAAAATTAATTATGTTATAATTATTGACGTGACGTGAGTTAGTAATTATATAAAATTTTTGAATATTACTTATGAGCATAGTAATATATGATATTGATTATAGTAAATGTCACGAGTGAATGAAATGGCAGTTTTGGGAATTTTAGTCGGGACGCGCCCGTGTCGCGTCGGGATTAATTATTAATATATAAAAGTGAATATTTTATAAGTTGTTCGTATGGTCATTTTGAGTGCGTCAACGCGTCCGGAAGGGTCGAGATAGTCAGAAAAGTGTACCCGGGGGTTTAGTTTGGGTCTCAGGGTGTTTTTAGGCCTAATTAGTGACCCGGGAGGGCATTTTGGTCATTTTACAAAATAGGGTAAGTAAACCCACGAATTTTAGCAGCCTTTATCAGCTGGTTAAGTTAGCCTTGTAGGGTTAGAACCTACAAAATCCTAGAACGGCCATTAGAGAAGAGAGGAGAGACCTTTCAAGGAGATTCAAGGCCAAAACACCACCGTTTGCACCGCCGTCACCACCAACGTGTAGATCGCAAGGAGGAGAACGCAACCACACCAATACCAGCAGGAAACCAGACCTCTGAAATCCCAGGCAAGTGTTTAACTTGCGTATTTTCGTTGGTGCAATATTCATATTAGTTAGGAATGATTAGGAGTATAATCTATGGAAGAAAACCCCACTTTTTGATAGGAATTTGCATGTAGAAAAGATTAAAACCATATTCTGGAAGTCTTATACGATGTAGATGATTGACCCACGAATTTTGATGATTATGTAGAAGGAAATTCTGGAGAAAAAAACTGATTAGAACAGAAGTTAAGAAAACTTAGGGTTCTTGATGATTAGATGAGATTTTAGGTTGTTTAATCATGTTTAATGATGGTTATACGCATGCTTAACGTTAGAAACATCTGGTAATATGTTATTATGTTTGTGGTATAAGTTTGGGACGATTAGGGTTGGAAAATATGGATTTGGATGAAGAATTTTGGTAAAACCCGTAACTGCACTTCTGCAGGATTTCGCAGACCTGTTTGATCGATCGATCGACCCTAGAGCGTCGATCGATCGAAGGTTCGATCGATCGAGCCCCAGCCGTCGATCGATCGACCCTTCCTGGCAGCCTCTTATTTCCCCATGTTTAATTAGTTTAATTAATTTATCGCGGAATAATTCTTGGGCATTATGAATAAAATGTTTTGGGATATAGGAGTGACCAGTAGGACATATGGTTGAGTGTTGAGAACTTCATTATGAGACAATAATTGTGTTTTAGGGACATTTGTTTGAGGAACGAGGAAACTACGTATTTCAAGTGAGAGATTACGTCGAATACCTACGATAGTGAATAGATGTCTACCTACTGAATTTGTTACTTGGATGGATAGAACCCATGAGTGTTCCATAACTAGTGAGAAAACCCTTCGAGTTAAGGTTAGAGACGAAACCTTATGCGAAATACTAATAATGTGAAATTAAGGATAAATGTTGTAATTATGGGTAACGAGAGTGACCTATATTAATATGATGAAAGTAGTATATTTATATGATTGTGTGCGCATATATTATATACATGTGAAAAACGTACCCGCGCTACTTGCTATCCCTGAGGTTACCGCGCTGGGACGGTCTTATCATGTGTTGCCTTACGGGGGATATTGATTCGTACCCTAGAAGATAGGAATCCTAGGTACAGGCTATCGAATTGGTAGTCACGGTCCTAAGAGACGCGAGGGTATGTGCTGACCTCTTGGACTTGGAAACTATACTTCGCCTCAATATTGTTTGTGTTTGTATTGATACAGTTCGAGAGTGATTCCGAACTTGTATTTCCCTTAGTACGATTGATACGGGGATTGGATAGCAGAGTATGCCCGCACCATAATTTTTATGTGGGGTGCCATTAGAATATATATATTACACGAGTATTTAATATATATGAAGTTCTGAAACTTGGAACTACCTACTGTGATTTGGTAAGTAAGTCATATTTGATGAATCAGATTGGAAATACTTGTTTTATGAGAGTATAATATGACACTGGGAAACTTTATAAATTAATGAAGCTAAAACGAGAGTTGTGCTACACTTTGAAAGTACCCTTTTCACACGTTGACATTGTTTGGTTTTTTTAAAACTTATGAGTAAGTTAAGATAAACTAAATTATTGGGAAGGTTAGTATGATAATATGTTAAGTTAAACCATTTGGGGAAGGTTAGTACGATAGGCGTGCACACTAGAAGAGAGGTGATAATTTCTCAAGAGAGTGTCTAACTAATATGTTATTGCATTGGCCTGTATCAATTTAAATACTTGCTAAACTAATTTTAAATCATACACACTTTCGGGCTCTGACCCGTTTTATCTCTCCCTCTCCCCCTTGTATATATATATATATATATATGTATGTATTTCAGGTGCCCAGCCACAGGGGCGTCTTGCTTAGGATCTTTTGGAAGGAACGCGCTGCAGCTTAGGTGGGAGTTGCAGGTCTTTTGATTAGACGACTTCGTTCATTCAGATCCACTCCTAGCATTTTCATTCAGATGGGCATGTGTAGCCCTTTCCATTATTTCTTTATGTTGGGACATTGTTATTTCAGTTATTTCCTAGTTCGTTATTTTGGGATTTTGTTCAGGACGGATGTATTACTTTATTTTATCGCATATTGACATTCGTTGATGAATGTTTTATATATTGGATTCTTTCGTTCCAGTTTATTGTGGTGTGAATCTTATTCATTGAGCTTTGTTAATAAATTAAATAAATCTTTTCTTTAAATAAAATTTGGAAGTTAATGTTTAAAATTGGTTTTGACACTTAGCTTAATTATTTAGGGTGTTAATTGGAAAGTTTCTTTTTACGACAGTGATGCTAAGAATGAACCAAACTGTTCACCTTGATTTAATTTAATAAAGGAGTGATCGCCCGGTATTTAATTAGGCGGGGTGTCACATATAAGTTGGTCGGGAATAAAAATTTCCCAGAAATACCAATTACGGTTGGTTGGGAAGAAAATCCACCAACTATAAGTTGGTCGGGAACAAAAATTTCCCAGAAATACCAACTAAGGTTGGTTGGGAAGAAAATCCACCAGCTAAGGCTGGTCGGGAATGAAAATTTAACAAAATCACCAACTCCGGTTGGTCGGAAACAGTTGGGTAAACAAATGAAAGTTATTTCACGGCTTAAAATTAAAAAGATAAAGTTCTTGAAACTTATGATATTTTAAACTACCATCATAGTTGGTCGAGAAATAAAATATCACCAACTCTGCTTGGTCGTCAGATAATTATCATCAATAAATTTTTACCAACTCTAGTTGGTCGACAATTTAAAATAGCACAAAATATCTTTATCTTCTCAATAGATATACATGCACATGTCTTACAAAATATTTCCAAAGACAATGACAATAAAGATTGCAAAGAAAACTAGAAGTTTTTCATTAAATCCAGAATAAAATACATTGAGAAAAGAAATATATATTATATGAGAAATTATTACATCAAGAATCCTATTCTATTGGCTTCTTCCCCTCTGCTTTTGAAACAGGTTCTTTACCAGTAGGAGGATCGTCTAAAGCATAGGGGGAATTTATAAATTCAGATCTTTGAGCATCCTGATATTCATTACTGATGGCCGAGCAAGCAGGTGCTCGGGGCGAGATATCTCGAAATTAGAATGCAGACTGTAGTCACCGAGATACTTTGAAATCAGGCATCGATGAATGGCCCAGGCAGGAATCCATCTCATATCCAGTTTGAAAGGTGGGACTGGCAACTCAAGCAACCCAGGATCATAGTAATCCCATAAATAGTGACCCTGTTCCAACTGCAGCACACCCAAGGCATTCAGCCATCCTTGTTTGTAACCCTCATTATTTGCATTATTGATCCGGTCATCTAGATGGTAGAGGGCTTCATTATAACCGGCCATCCAGAACTCTCTGGGCTGCTTGTGGAATTGATATGTTTACCTCTCCAGTTGCTCGTGGAGGTTCTTCGTTAAAAGTTCTTTACTCTCCAAGGCAGATTTTTGTGCAGAGAGCTGCTCGTCCAGATTCAGAATCTTCTTGGACATCTCAGCTAATGCTTGATTCTTCGACATCAATTGGAAGGCCTGATTCTCCAAGGCTGATTGAGTTCTTTGTTCCTCAATTGAAATACGAGCAGCCCTTGCTCGTCCCCGAGAAGCTCTTGCTCGTTCGCGAGCAGAGGTAGAAGGACCAATTATCTTTAAGGTTTCCAATTCGTCTCTCAAATTGGCGTTTTTGACCTCCAGGAAAGAGAAACTTTCATCATTGACAGGGACCAAACCTCCTGAGGTAGATGCTGTTGATTTTAATTGGGATATCTCTCCTCGTAAGCTATTATTCTCCTGCTCTAACAGTTTGGTGATCTGCCTGTGCTCTTCAACCTCGGTCTTCAAAGTCCTTTGTTTTATATCGTAAGCAGCAAACAATCTATCATATCCTTTATCATCACTTAGTTGCTGATACTTCTTCTCATATCCCTGGTGCAAAAGGGCTATAGATTCCTTGTATTATTGTTGAAGCTCCTCGAGAGTGCCATGGAGGTCTTCAATCATCTCATAATATGCTACATTATTAGCCATTGCCCGGTCGAGCAAACACTTTAAATACTGGTAGGCTTCAACTGCTTGCTCTGAAGCATCTGGACCGAGGATATCAACGATTTGAGCTTCCGTCATATCTGTATGACCAACTTTGAAGTATTCATTACATTGTCACAGCAATTTTGTATCATGAGCTGATAACAATTCCATCCTGGCCATAAACTAGTAAAAGGAAAAGATAGCAAGGATTAATAAGAGTGCAAACAGAGCAAGAAGAAGAGAATCAACAGTATGAACAATCAAAATTTCAAATTTTATTACATCATAAAAGAGAAGTACATAGTTCGGAGTTATATTTGACAAAAATAAGGAAAGAGAAAAAAGTCCGAACAACGCTACACCTTCTCCTTATCTCCTAAAACTTTCTCGGGAGGCTGGGACGAAGAGGTAGGTTGCTCAGAAGGCATGGTAGGTTGCTCGGAGGGCGTTGGGAGCTGCTCGGCTGAAATGTTGGTTGGTTGAAGCTGCTCATGGGAAGTCTGGACAACTGGGGCATGATAAATTTGATCTCCAATCACCATGGAGGATTCCTCAGAAGCAACTTCGTCTTCTTCTTCTTCCCCGGGAGTAGGAGGGGAGCCAGGAATGTGTCGCTGAAATAAGTCGGAGTTCTCATCGACATTCATCTCTTTCAGAGCAGCCACCCAACCATCCCTAAAATATTTAAGGCTGCCATATTCCATTTGTGAAACCATGGCAGCCAAACCCTTATTCCACCCCTTATCTCAGCCAGCACTGAAGGATTTCTTAACATCTTTTCTTCTTTTTTCTCTCTCCGAGGAGGTCCTCTCCTTGAGGAGCTCCTCGACAGCCTTTAACTTATTCTCAACTTCTTCCTTCTGACGACCAACTTCACGAAGACTGTTTAACCCTTCCTCAAAAGACTTGAGTTTACTTTCAAGCTCTCCAGCATTTTGGAGCTTCCCTTCGAGCTCTTTATTCTTACTTTCCAAGTCTTTTATCTTCTCCTCCAAACTCTTGGAGACTTAAACAACTTTATCTATCTCCTATTCGGTGGCTTTTACTTGCTTCCCCCAAGCAACTTTGTCGTCGTCATACTTTTGACCAGAATCCTTTAAAGATTGGGATAATCCAGTAAAAGCCTCCTCTACACCCCCTGAGGAGATTGACGATTTGATGGCTTCGTCCTTCTTCAGAATAGTATTAAAGCATGTTACCAACTGAGAAAAAGAAAATAATTGTATGTCAGTACAGGGACATAACAATGAAAAATGAAAGTTTAGAGTAGTAATGCTTACTGAGGCAATGTGTTGAGCTGCCAAGGTGGTAACCCTATCCCGAGAAAGACTATCTTCAATACCTTGGATCTCAGGAATGATCCAAGACTTCACTGAGCTCATGGCAAAGCTCGGAGCAACAAAAGTGGGAATACCACTAGGTAAAGGCTGAGAGATGGATTCAGCCAAATTGTCCGATGAGCTTTTCTTCAACTTCCTCATGGGAGCAGGAACATTCTCGACCAAGGGTGTCGTCTTGGTCGGTGAAATAACTATTACCTCGCTTGGAGGTGAAACAGCTGCAATTTTTCTTGGAGCCACAGGGGGCTTCTCGGCAGCCTTCTTAGTAGCAACTGGAGGAGGTGCCTCAATTTGTCTTGTCCCTTCTTCTGGGACATCCTGCTTACTTTTCTTTGCCTCTCCATCAGTAGAGGCAGACTTATCGAATAAGGCAGGAGCTCTTCTTCTCTTCATTCTGTCGCAGAGAGGAATATGCGATTCAGAAGAAGAACCTTCAGAAACTGGTGCTGGTTCTATGTTACTTATCACTGGACGAGCAGTGAAAGACGAGGTGTAACTCTTATACTGCAACAAATACGAAGCGGATCTGATATGTTCGTCAGCGACAGTTTGATGCAAACCCCAGATAAGTTTCAGATGCTTTAAATTAACTTCTGTTTCCTTTGGAGACCTTCTTTTGCTGTCAACTGCAAATAAATAAAAATTAAAATATCAGTGACGCATTTTATCGAATATAAAGAAAACATGATTTCCAAAAATAAATAAAATAAAAACAACCTATCCCATTGCCATAGGGAGGACATCTAGGACCTTGATAAATAGCATCTCCACTTAATGGAGCATGTTGCCAATTTTTCATGACAACCCCATGCTCAAAATAATCTCTGTTGGCATCTGGGAGATTGACAACTAAAGCCCTATTTAAAAACCTAGTTTTCAAATAAAAAGTACTATCACTGACAGCCCATCTATAGCAAAACATAATCTCTGGAATTCCCAAACGGGTTCCATGAATCTGATTTAATCTATGGACTCCATTAACTATTCTCCATGTATTGGGGGCTATATTTGCAGGTACTACATCAAAATATTGACAAAATTCCAAACACAAGGGGCTTGGAGGAAAAGAAAAGCCACATTCGGCTACAAAGAGACTGGGGAACCAATGTCCCTCAGCTAAACAAAAATAATCAGGAGGACCAGAAAGTTCTTCCAAAATGACCCAGGAAGGAATAGAAAAATCAGAATGAAATTTATCAAGCGACTCAATAAGGTAAACCATGATGAACAAAGAAAATAAAAGAGAAGGAAGAAGATCTTACAGAAGAAGGGTATATCAGTTGATAACGAACGATGGAAGGAATGAACGCACAAGATGGAGAAGAAATGAAGAGATCAAAGATAGAGATTTGAAAAAGTAAGAGACGATAGGATTTTCTACAATGCTTAAATACCTTACCTTGGGAAGGGGTAAAAATAATGATTACAAAGAAAGACGTTTACGCTACCGGCGGCTAAAAGGACAAAAAAGGCATGGAGACCAAAGCAGTGGGAAAAATTCAAAAAAGTCTGATTCTAGGAATTCGAAAGGAAAATTAAATACAAGGAAAACACTCCTAAAAATCAGGATGACTATTTAATCCCGCCATATTTCAAGAAGAATGTTCGACACTCCTCTACCTCGAACTGTGAAACATTGGGGGCTTCTGTTGATACCAAATTTAGTCTGCTGACGTGGACCAATTAAACGGAGACACATGTTAATCTACATGGCACTTATAAACATTTCTGAACAACACCTTGACTTCGAGGAACTCAACCTCCCCGATCAACTCAGACACTCCGAGCAACAGGTGCTCTCCGAAGAACTTTACTGTACCGAGCAACTCATGAAGATCGAGCAGCTCAGGCGGTCCGAGCTGCATCTCGTACAAAGCATTAATGTCAGGATAATCAACAAATCGACTGCGCATTAAATGCTCATTATTATCATACAGATGTATATGCCTATTGGACAGCTATGTATTACCCTTTCACATTGACAGCCTGAGGGCTATAAATACATTGTATCATCCTCATTGTAAGGGGACTCAAAATTTCTTGGTAAAACCCGTAAATCAAGAATTCCCAAATAGTCAGCAATAACAAAATAGTGGACGTAGGCCATTACTTCAAGGCTGAACCACTTTAAAATTCTCTTGTCTTCGTTATTTTTATCTGTGATTGAATAATTAGAGACAATCTAATTTTTTTCATCAACAATCACTGTTCTAAAAAACCCGCCTAGGCTTAAGGCTTGGGAGAAACCCCCCGCCTTAAGTTTTTTACACCTTATTCTTTGTAAAATCCTTAAGGCACACTTTTTTTTTTCCAAAAAAAACAATGCTTTAGTGAAACGATATCGCCTTTTAAAGAATTTTTTTACTAACCAGACCATTATCTTATCCAAAATAATCAAATAGTATTTTAATTTGCATATATTCAGACATATTTATATGATATGTACAATTTTAGTGTTTTAATACATTTGTTATGGCTAAAAAAATATTAAAAAATATTAAGAAGGTCTAAACGTCTTTTCACACTTTTTTACGCCTAAGGTCCGCCTAGGCTTCTAAGGCTTAAGGCTTGGTCTCCACGCCCCACATTTTTTAGAACCTTGCTGAAAATAATGTCTTTTGTTGTTTTAAAAAAATAAGTAAAAAAGTGACAGTTTTTATCCTTTAAAACTGTCATGTTTTTTACATATTTTTAAAAAATAACAAAACACATTATTTTGAGTCAATATTTTTACAGGGTACACTGAAATATTATGAACCCATATAAAAAATAACAACTCAAAATTAATTTTTTTATTATTTAAAAAAAAAAATATATCCATAAGTATGTTACTAGGAAGTATGTTGGAGAGCATGACTATATATATAACAAACTATACAAACCATCTTAAAACAGCTAAACCCATAAACCTTTCTCTTTCTCTTTTCTCATTCTCTCACCTGAAGTCATTTCAACAAATAGTCTACGTGCACAACGCCACTCAAATCAAAAAATTGTTTTATATATTTAAAGTGAGCCGAGAACCAAGCAAGAGAGGTAGAAACTTAATAGAAAAAAACCACATTGATCGATTTCCATATTTTGACTAACCTATCAAACACCCCCCAATTATATATTCATTTTGCCATCCTATCACACAGAATTGGACAAAATACTTTGTAGACAATTTCATCTATACATCAACAAACACAAATTTATTGTCATGGAACCTCACTCTCATTTCGTTTTGGTTCACTGTTACCTCACTCAAGCACAAAGTACCATCACCTCAAACATCAAACATCTCACAAACCATAATTGTTAATAATACATCCAACTCACCTTTACACCACCCTTCCTACTATTTAACACCATATCCACGTGGAATGTTTTATCACTATATCCACATGGAATGTTTTATAACTATATAGGTAAATTTTGTGCCGATCTGGTTTTGCGTGACGGTGACGACCCCACTTTTATTTAGGATGTGGAATGTTTTGAAACTCATGTTTGAGGTAGTAGCTGTTGAGTGCACCATCTCCATCTCTCCAATGCTGCCCAAATCAATTTGTAACCAGAATCCCCATAGATATGAACAAAAATTTCAGAACAAAAGGAAAAAAAATGTCAAGATAGTTTGGAATATAAAGAATGGGTATTATCTAAAGTGATATGAACAAAAATTTCATGAACACACAGTGAAGGAAAATAAATGTGCCATGCTAGTTTGGAAAATGGGGAATGGGTATCTAGAGTGAGCTATCATTTATAGTTATAAACTTATAAAAAGGATATTAAAAATTTCTTTTTCTTTTTTATCAATGAGGTTGTTGATTAGCTTTCCCCATGTATACGGAGAGACGGAAGGATATTAAGGATTTGTTTTTCTTTTTTTTATCAAAGAGGCTATTGATTAGCTTTCCCCATGTATATGGAGAGACATAAACCAAGGGATATATTTGGGAGAAGGGTAACTGACTGTGCACTAAAATATGGTGAGGTGAATGCTACCAAATGGAAAGAGAACTGTACAGATACTACATGTTTAGGTTAGTTAACCTATATGATAATAAAAAGATATTTATTGTTACTGACACATGCATGGTCAGGCCATGTGCCAAATTGACAATGGCACAGGCGCATTTTAAAGTATGCACCTATATATGTATATTTTAGGAATTCAAAAATATTTTATGTATATTAAAAATGTCAATTTTTGAAATAAGTTTAATTTTTTAGGAGCCCCAAGGAATGATTCAACTATCCAAAAATCCCACCTAACTAAAATGACCCCTAATTTTTTAAGGGCCCATTTTAGGTATTTTATATCTTTGGACAATATTTTTTCAGAAGGGCTCCAAATTGATTTTCGCACAGAGCACTCCCAATCTTAGTCCCGG
Source organism: Sambucus nigra (assembly GCA_949130495.1). Lineage (NCBI taxonomy): Eukaryota > Viridiplantae > Streptophyta > Magnoliopsida > Dipsacales > Adoxaceae > Sambucus > Sambucus nigra. Next base: position 105,119,118 of record OX422220.1, on the reverse strand, counting down.
CCCTGGACACATGGTGGTTTAATATGAATTTAGGACTATAGTTTTTTATATATACATAAATGTGATCCGTGAATTGTCTTTATGTTAGACACCGCGGGGACGATGAGATTGTTAGGGTAATTATTGATTTTACCTTAGTTTAGGTTGCTTTCTAGGTATGTGACTAGTAGGTAGGATTTTATTGTTGTTACCACTTTTTGGGTACGACACTAGCGAGTGGAGCTTTTTACGAATGGGTATTTTCGGGGTGGGGCTAAATAGGTGCGAGACTAGGTAGAAATTTTGATAGGTATTCTCCTTAAGTGACAGGTTACGGTACGCTTGTGATTTTGGTGATCTCTAGGCATGGGACTAGGGATGGTTTGAGGATTTATGCTCGATTAAAGGGTGGAACTAATATAAAATAATGAGAACTTGAAAAAATTGAGAAATAATGCTTAAGATAATAAACGAGAATTAAAATGAATTTGCGTCGAGAGTATGTGCAGGGATAACAATAAGGGGTGAACTGTGTAACACCCCATCTAATTAAATACCGGGTGGCTACTCCTTTATTAAATTAATACAGAATATCAAGTTGGTTTAGTCTTAGCATCACTGTCGAAAAATATTTAATTAATTACTAGACACCTAATATTTAAAAAGAGAGATGTAACATTGAAATTAATTAAGTTATCAAATAATCAAGAATTAAATCATTAACCATAAACGCATAAACAATCTCATATGAATAACCAATGAAATGAAATCAACTGAGTCTGGAGTAAACACTCCAATAATAATAATACTAGAGTAAATAAAGTCCCAATACAAGAGTCTGAATAAATAAATCAAAAACCAAAATAATGATAGTCTGTAACTACAACCTCTAAATAAGAATGGGCGACATGCCCTAACTGATACAAATGACTCTGAAGGAACCAAGGATAAATATGAAGTCGTCTAATACCAAGATCCTTTAGCTTACACAACAGCTACAGCACGTCATCAGAATGGAACTCTTATGCTTCGCGTCCCTGTGGCTGGGCACCTAAAAATATTTTTACAAAACAAAATAGATTTGGAGGAAAACGGGCCAGCCCCCGAGGTGGAAACATTTTAAAAGTTTAGCAAGTGTTTAAATTACAATTAAACAACACATATTATAAACACATTAGTTGCGTACTCTCACATGAGTTTCTCACCTCTCAACTAATGTGCACGCCTAACGTATGCCCTTAACCCATCCTAGTTATGTCGCTGACTAACTAGTCTGTACCACTTTCTCTTTCGCATTCTGCCATAGGATGTTTACTCTTAATATCCAGATAAGTTATATTTATAACCCATATTCGCATTCATTAAATTACTTATCTCAAGTGTTAATTAAATTCTCATTCTTAACCCATTCAAATATCTTAGTTATTCACATTTACTAAGCAACAATGAACCAATCACAAGTACATAAGTATAACACTCTCAGTACATAAATACATATATGGAACCCCTAGGCTAAGCTGCGGTGCTCGCATACTCTGCTATCAACTCCATGTACATCACGTACGTAAGGATCACGTGTTTTGAATCACTCAGGAATCGTCTAAATACAAATCATACATATTGGAGGAGAACATAGTTCACATACCCATGGGTCATGCACATACCTACGCTCCCATGGTCAGTTGACTTATCAACTCACAAATAAGTCATTCACAGTCCTATATCCTTAAGGTACCAATCTAAATCCCCCCAAAGGCACACAAAGATAAATGACCCTTTTTTGAAAACTAACCTCCTGTGATAGAAAGTATGGTAGGTATGTCATACACATAAGAAATCCATACACTAGGCATTCACACAACCTAAGTAATCATATTTTAATATAAGTATTTACACATTCCATCTAGTAAGTCTCGTATGTAGAAAGTTTATCTCGAACATCATACATAATATATATTTAGCTTGATAACTCTCTCGTCGTATCAATTTGAGTATTTAAACCCATATCAAAAGGTTACTAGGTCTCCTATTAGTTTCTAATGTTATATTAGTAACTTAAAGTCCCTCTGTTACTGTTCTTATCCTTATGTCATCATTAATTCCCATTATAGTTTCAATTCGAACGATTTCTAATCGTACCTCACTCGGTAAACCCTCGTAAGCAATAGCATTCAATTCCACAAGGTAAACCATTTTTCCCGGCATCAACTAAGACCCTACTGACTTTAACTAAGTCCCACAATATTAATTTAAACATCCTAAGAATCATCATCGGCCTTGGGATTTTCATTAAGCCTTAAGGGAAAACAATTTCCAAAAATCAGAAGGGGTCGATCGATCGATCGACATTCTTTAGTCAATCGGTCGATCAAGCAGGTATCAGCCCAGATTTCTCTTAAACAGTTATGGGTTTCTTCCTTTTTACACCTCTAATTCTTCATTAAAACGTCCCAAACTCCCAAGAAAGTTCAATAATCATCCTATTAACATATCAACATCATCTCTAACGAATTAGAATCATTAAACCCTCATGGATCATGAGTTTCTTGGATCAAAACACCCAATTTTCATAAAAACCCTATTTCTCCTAATTTCCTAAAGAACACTATATAATTCAATACAAATTTATTATTCTCTACCCATAAATCATAATTTCGTGGCTTCTATTATCTTCAACGTTAAACTACACGCAAGACCTACTCAGATTACGATTTCAATTCTTCAAATTCTTTCAAATTTCATTATTCAAGGTTATTCTCCAATTCCAACATAACATGGATGATATATGCGCGAAATTATTACAAGTTAAATCACTTGCCTGGTAATGAAGATTCTGATCCGATGAAGTAGACGGTATGGGGATGATCCTTGCTTTCCGATCTATCCGCTGGTGGTGACGATGGTGCAAAAGTCTCTAAGTGGTGGTTCTCCATTGGAAACTTCCTTCTCTTATACTCTAATGGCCGTTTATGATTTTTGGATGAGAAACCCTAAGGGAATCAAGTGTTGGCTGATATTAACTGTCTAAAATTCGTGGGTCACTATTTACCCAAAAATAGGAATGACTAAAATACCCTCCCGGTTTGCCGGTTATGCCTAAAAATGTCCCAGGACCCAAACTAAACCCCCGGTTAGTGTTTTCTGACTATCTCGAACCTTTCGGATATGTTGACGCACTCAAAATGCTCATACGGATAACATAAAAATAAAATACTTTTAAATCCATTAAATTGGGTCCTGACGCGACTGACACGCGCGTCCCAACTTAATTGCCGAAACTGTCATACTTTCAACTCACGACAATTTTAATAAATTCAGTAATCACATATTACCATAATCACTCAGTAATAATCAACAATATTATAGTAATCAAATACTAACCCTCGTCTCGCTAGCATTTAAATCTAGATTAATTTTTCCAATTAATTATCCCAAATAAATTTAATAAATCTCATAATTAAAAGCCATAAAAATACAGGGTATTACATACTTCCCCCCTAATAACGACATGTCATCCCGAAATTCAAAAAATTAAGGCATACCTAGAAAAATTAGGTATCCTCTAGCACTCAAAACAAAATTCAAAATAAGGCTCAATCACTACAACCCCCACTTCACAATAAGTTTGTTGAACAGTATCAATACTTTATCAGTTATAGGGTTACACCTCAATAAATGCACCTCATGTTGTGCTCTTACTAAACAATATTCGAATAAGAATAGCCTATATATCATTGGCCGCATTATCTCAATATTATTGTGAGTCCGCACCTCACTATGTATCAACCCTCGTGTTTATCTAGACACAAAACTCCCATCCTGGAAGAAACCATAGAACATCTAACTACTATTGCCCGTTCTTTGAATCTCTGTTCCCGGCGTTATGAATTTTACAGAAGGGAAATCCACTCACGACTGTTGGTGGTTATCTCATTTTAGTCATCGGACTCTAACTCCCGACTGATCTAAAATTCTGATAATCCTCCCACCTCTAAACATCCAGAGAAAGGATGATAAGGTTTATCCACACAAAACCTCAGTAAGCACCTTGTCCACTATGAATAGATACGGGTGCTTTCACCCAACTCTACCATTAGGTAATATCTTCTCCCCATTACAACAATATACCTCACTTACTAGCTATACCCATTTTGGAAATGAAATGATTGCAATGAATCTAAAATTTCTTTCATACAGTTCCACCCGTCGTCAATCACCTTGCGCATACTCCTTGGGCTATCGGTGATACAACCTTCTCAGAACGAAATGTTATCTCCACTACTCCCTGATACCCCACGTTGAATGTGGATTTCGGGGATCTCATCCTAGTTTTGAATAATACTGTGTAGGACAACGTACCAGTGTGTTCACTATCTAATAGTGTAAATTACCCAAGGATATAACAATGTCTCTCCTTATGGACGACTTATCCCACATTTGAAGGGACTCTTTACTTATCTATAAGTTGGCAACCCCTCGAGGAAATTTACCAACTTGACTCTTCCATCACTGGAATCGTCTGTTTGATACAAAATTATCGGGCTGATCATCTTACCCCAATCGATCTACTACTTACTATACGCCTTTCAATGCCGACTTCCACGTATAATTCTTCCCGTTAAGTGATACTTATTAACCCTCTTCTTCTCTCGGCGTATACCAAAAGTTCCGACCCTTGCACTTTTCGCCACGACTGTAATTTTTTTATCCCTTATTGACATCATCACTCTATTTATGCGTAAGCCACTCTCAATATTCGATTGGGTGGAACTCCACTCCAAATTGTCCATAATAGTTAAATATTTGCTTTCTCAAGAGAGACCCCCTTATTAAATGGCTTTTCACTGCTTTTTCACCAAATTCGAACGTGAGCATACTGATTATCACCTTCTCTTATGACGCTTAACCCATTCTACCACTTCCATTTCTTCATATTGATCCCATAAGTAATAATTTCACCCATCTATGTCTCTCCTTCCGGCGATTACTACATTAGCAAACCAAGATGTCTACATCCCTTATAACCCGTGCATACGGGTTCAAACATCATATACGCTTCATACGTACTCCAAACTCTTTATTTACCCTGCATTTGCAACGTGGCTATACCACTTGGTCATTCTCAATCACCCCCGAATTTAAAATCCTAAATCCTCCTTAACCTCATTGCATCCTTCAACCCGCCGTAATAAAACCAAATTTTGTTCTTTAGTACTTCCTCACCACACCACTGGCTCTACTGGCATTATATCTTAATTTACCCTTTAACTTACAGTTCTAACTACATACTTCCATAACAATCGAGGTACCCAAATCATGGAAGAATGGCCAAACATCTCCTTACTACCTACCTTACGTTAAGTTTCATGCGTGGGATGTCTCGCAAAGCGAAATTCAAATAAAGAACCCCCCGATACACTACTTCCTAGCATTGTCGGTTATCGAAAATTGTTAGGCCCTCGGTCCATAACATGTACCCCTATATTCCCGTTTCTTGACTGTCAAGTTACATCTCCTACCGAAATTACACTTAAACAAGGAACTCCTTTCGAAAGACACTGTCTCTTAACATTGATGGAAATCATCTTCCATAAACATCATGCAAATATAACCGGGGTTCTCAAAATCCCTTCCCCAGACTTACAACTATTAGTATTAACTCCCATGTCTCTAAAGGGTGATATAACAATTCACTATTCTTATTACTACATCCTGAGCGTTAATTATAATAACCAACTAAATCTTTCCGCTTAATGGTAAACCAAATACACTCCGATTTATATCAATAAAGTCTCTACACATACCGGGAACAAATATCTAAGACCATTGTACTTTTCGAAGACTCAACAATATATATATATATATATATATATATATATATATATATATATATATATATATACAATCGCGAACCCGACCCTCTCGCAGATGGGGCCTCACCAGAACAAAACATTATACACCAAGGTAGTAACCCCGATAAACTTGCAATATCCGCTCACTATCGGTATAAGCATATTATAAAACCATAATTAGGATAATATCATACTCGTATAACACAGCACTAAAATGAGTAATTTCAATAAAGTATATACCACCATCAATATGCCCATTTATCCTCCGCGGATAACACTAAAGGTAACCCCATTATACCAGGGAAAAACATCCATATAGATAATCACATTGTCGAGATACTCACTAAACTTGACTCTCATGCGAATATAGCAGTAATAAAAGTGTAGTAACTCATTCCTGACACAAACAACACGCAACATCATCTAAGGATATAACTCATACTTTTATCTTGTCAATTGCCCTGGCTGCTCAAATGGTTCCTGGACTTAACACACATGTTCGTACCAAGCTAAAATTTTTAATAACTATTTCCCTTGCTAGGCACCATACCCTTATCCCTATACTTTCTTCGGGAAACATTTATAACGCACGGGTTTTACCCCCCACAAAATACCTCTACACATACTCCACTTATCACCGGTCACACTGACCATGTTAAGGTGGTCCTTCTCTCGAACGTTGGTAGTCTCGACTCTGATGACTACCTCCGTTGTTCCCTTAGCTTAGATGACCCTAAGGAACCAGCTACTAGTTTCCACATCTCTTACTGAAATCACCATCGCTCGATAACAATTCAGTTATCCGAATCATTTTAACGGGTCCCCCGATGGGTCTCCCCCTTGTGGTGCTTCTCCAACACCGTTTCCCCCAATCTTACTTTATATAGATTCTTTGATTCTTGTATCTCCCCACACAAGGAATCGTTTACCCCATATTAACAAAACGCGACCGTCCAAGCAGAATTTTTCAGAAGTTCTAACAATTCTTCTTGTATGTAAATTATCCCTTTAATGTCCTTTCCTCCATTTCACCTACTTCATCCGATGTAAGGTTCGCTAAATAATTAAATTTCTTCTCACAAAGTGACCTCTGTCCGACCCTCTTGTGTGAGTTCATAACAACATTCGCATCTCACCCTGAACATCTGATGAAAGAACTTATAGTCAAACCATACGTATGCGCCTTCTCTTGACAAACATTCCACTTCTAAGTGTGGTTGTTGCCTCTCACCATTGAAACTTCGCTCTTACGAGCCAAGGAAAAAAATTTACCCCAAATTTTTACTCCCGATTAGCCATACTCCGACATATGCCCAAGCCTTTCGATATTTTATGTTCGTTGGCTAGCACACGCCATCTCTGCATTTCTAGTATTTCCACTGCTGGTTCTTTTAAATGTTTTGTTTGACTCTCTCCCAATCCAACCCTGCTGGGTGAGTCTAATTTGACCCCAATTTCTACTATAGTTATACATGGAAGTCACAAGTCGCGCCTTAGCCATCTTTACCATCCTGGACTTTCGTGCCATAATATGGGTGACTTCAACTACAGTCATCCTTCTTTAATAAATCTCATAATTACTGCATTGTTCGGCACACGAAGACACACGAATGAAAATAAGATTCACTATCATACACATCATAGCAGGAGAACGAAATCTCACCAAAGAAATCAACAATACTAAACATAGGGCTTTATATCAAAGAAAACTACGCTGGAAGCATAATAAGGTGCATAGATCCTAAAGGACATTAGAACCTGATGCTCTAATACCACCTGTAACACCCCATCTAATTAAATATCGGATAGCTACTCCTTTATTAAATTAATACAGAATATCAAGTTGGTTCAGTCTTAGCATCACTGTCGAAAAATATTTAATTAATTACTAGCCACCTAATATTTAAAAAGAGAGATGCCAAATTTAATTAATTAAATTATCAAATAATCAAGAATTAAATCATTAACCATCAATCGCATAAAAAATCTCATATGAATAACCAACGAAATTAAATCAACTGAGTGTGGAGTAAACACTCCAATAATAATAATGACAGAGTAAATAAAGTCCCAATACAAGAGTCTGAATAAATAAACCAAAAACAAAAATAATGATAGTCTGTAACTACAACCTCTAAATAAGAATGGGCGACATTTCCTAACTGATACAAATGACTCTGAAGGAAGCGAGGATAAATATGAAGGCGTCTAATACCAACATCCTGTAGCTTCCACACAACTACATCACGTCATCAGAATGGAACTCCTATGCTTGGGGTCCCTCTGGCTGGGCACCTAAAAATGTTTTTGCAAAAAAAAATAGATTTGGAGGAAAACGGGTCAGAGCCCGAGGTGAAAACAGTTTAAAAGTTTAACAAGTGTTTAAATTACAATTACACAACACATAATATAAACACGTTAGTTGCGTACTCTCACATGAGTTTCTCACCTCTCAACTAATGTGCACGCCTAACGTATGCCCTTAACCCATCCTAGTTATGTCGCTAACTAAGTACTCTGTACCACTTCCTCTTTCGCATTCTGCCATAGGATGTCTACTCTTAATATCCAGATAAGCTATATTCATAACCCATATACGCATTCATTAAATTACTTATCTCAAGTGTTAATTAAATTCTCATTCTTAACCCATTCAAATATCTTAGTTATTCACATTTACTAAGCAACAATGAACCAGTTACAAGTACATAAGTATAATACTCTCAGTACATAAATACAAATATGGCACCCCTAGGATAAGCTTCGGTGCTCGCATACTCTGCTATCAAATCCGTGTACATCATGTACGTAAGGATCACGTGTTTCGAATCACTCAAGAACCGTCTAAATATAAATCACACATATTGGAGGTGAATATAGTTCACATACCCCTGGGTCATGCACATACCTACACTCCCATGTTCATTTGACTTATCAACTGACAAATAAGTCATTCACACTCCTATGTCCTTAAGGTACCAATCTAAATCCCCCCGAAGGCACACAAAGATAAGATGACCCTTTTTCGAAAACTAACCTCCCGTGATAGCAAGTATGGTAGGTATGTCATACACATAAGAAATCCATACACTAGGCATTCACACAACCTAAGTAATCATATTTCAATATAAGTATTTACACATTCCATCTAGTAAGTCTCGTACGTAGCAAGTTTATCCCGAACATCATACGTAATATACATTTAGCTTGATAACTCTCTCGTCGTATCAATTTGAGTATTTAAACCTATCTCAAAAGGTTACTAGGTCTCCTATTAGTTTCTAATGTTATCTCAGTAACTTAAAGTCCCTCCGTTACTATTCTTATCCTTACGTCATCATTAATTCCCATTATAGTTTCAATACGAACGATTTCTAATCGTACCTCACTCGGTAGACCCTCGTAAGCAATAGCATTCAATTCCATAAGGTAAAGCATTTTTCCCGGCATCAACTAAGACCCTACTGACCTTAACTAAGTCCCACAGTATTAATTTAAACATCCTAAGAATCATCATCAGCCTTGGGATTTTCATTAAGCCTCAAGGGAAAATAATTGCCAAAAATCAGAAGGGATCGATCGATCAAAGAAAAGAGGTCGATCGATCGATATTCTTGAGTCGATTGATCGATCAAGCAAGTATCAGCCCAGATTTCTCTTAAACAGTTACGGGTTTCGTCCTTTTTACACCTCTAATTCTTCATTAAAATGTCCCAAACTCCCATGGAAGTTCACTAATCATCCTATTAACATATCAACATCATCTCTAACGAATTAGAATCATTAAACCCTTATGGATCATGAGTTTCTTGGATCAAAACACCTAATTTTCATAAAAAACACATTTCTCCTAATTTCCTCAAGAACACTATATAATTCAATACAAATTTATTATTCTCTACCCATAAATCATAATTTCATGGCTGCTATTATCTCCAACGTTAAACTACATGCAAAACCTACCCAGATTATGATTTCAATTCTTCAAATGCTTTCAATTTTGTCTCCAATTCTAACCTAACATGGATGATAAATGCGCTAAATTATTGCAAGTTAAATCACTTGCCTGGTAATGAAGATTCTGATCCGATGAAGTAGACGGTATGGGGATGATCCTTGCTTCACGATCTATCCGGTGGTGGTGACGGTGGTGCAAAAGTCTCTAAGTCGTGGTTCTCCATTGGAAACTTCCTTCCCTTCCACTCTAATGGCCGTTTATGATTTTTGGTTGAGAAAACCTAAGGGACTCAAGTGTTGGCTGATATTAACTGTCTAAAATTTGTGGGTCATTATTCACCCAAAAATAGGAATGACTAAAATACCCTCCCGATTTTCCAGTTATGCCTAAAAATGCCCCGGGACCCAAACTAAACCCCCGACTAGTGTTTTCTGACTATCTCGAACCTTAGGACATGTTGGCTCACTCAAAATGCTCATACAGATGACATAAAAATAAAATACTTTTAAATCCATTAAGTTGGGTCCTGACGCGACTGACACGCGCGTCCCAACTTAATTACCGAAATTCAACTCACGATAATTTTAATAAATTCAATAATCACATATTACCATAATCACTCAGTAATATTCAACAACATTATAATAATCGAATACTAACTCTCGTCTCGCTAGCATTTAAATCCCGATTAATTTTTTCGATTAATTATCCCAAATAAATTTAATAAATCTCATAATTAAAAGCCATAAAAATATGGGGTATTACAAATTGTCTATAGCGACGTGGGTGTGTGTTGGCATCAAGACTAAGTGCAAGGATAACGAAATTGGGCGAACTGGCTATAGTGACGTGATGTGCATGGAACCTCACGAGTATGTGCAGTGTTAACAAAATTTGGCGAATTGGCTATAGTGAGAAGAATGTGTGTGGTGTAGAACTTAGGCGGGCCAAAAGTATATGCAGGACCCGTAATAGGGTGAACTGGCTATACTAGTGTCGCATAAATAATTTGGGCGTGCCAAGAGTATGTGCAGTACTCGTAATAGGGTGAACTGGCTATATTGTATCACATAAATAAAATTGGACACATTAAATTAATTAATAATCACGAGTTGATAATTTAATACTGTAATAACATAATTGGACTAGAATAGTGGGGTGTCTTAGTTATGTGAGTAGTTAGTGTGCTGTTACTTTAATCGCATGTTCTTATATCGTTTAATTTAATATGCGCTATTGTGATATTTATCATGTATAATGCTACTGTTTGGGTTTATAGACCCTAATTGAGAGGAGTAGCTAGTATTCATACGGAGGGCCCAGACCCATTGTGTTGATTAACATTTCAGTTATAGTGCTGGAGTAGTTGTATAGGATGGATTGGAGATCTTGGGAGTGCAGCTAGAGATTTATTTTATCGCTTTAGAAGTAGTTTCATTTAATTCCATTCTATCATTTATTATAAGACTTTCATTTATGGATTTGGTCTGCCAATCTGTTCCACAGTTGTTCATAGTTGCAGTTAAACAATTATTGTTGGATTATTTCATTTGAATCTGAATAATTTGGAGTTGGATTTATTTCGGAGATAGCGGTAATGGATTTTAATTTGCATGAATGTTTATATTGGTTTGATAAATTTGAATATTATCTCGCAAAAAAAGTTTTTAAATGTCTCATATTTCTGTTACATGCTGAAAATGGTATTTAATTTAGTGATGCCTATCGTACTTTTGCGGTAACGCTAGAGTGTGCGGGGGGTTATACATTTTCACTGAAATTGTTGAACACAGTTAGTGCATAGTCCACGGGGATGGTGTTGGTATAGAGAATTATAGAAAATTAAGAGATCGGTTTTATCGACGGCGCCGTCACCAACAGTGATGCACTTTATTAACCTGAAAGTACTCATTTAAGATCTTCTTCAGAAGACCTAATCACAAATGTTCGTTCATGCGTGTTCCTCCAATTTCACTTCCATCAAACATTGGCTATCGCTAGATCCAAGAAACAATGCCATTGAAGCGATCGCTGGAGGAGGTTTGCTTCCTACTGAATTATTTAGACTTTTGGATAAGTTTCCTTTCTGCTGAATGATTTGGATAGTGCTTCATGATGAATTATAAACTTTTAGATAAGTTTGCTTCGAGCTGAATTATTTAGACTTTTATATATAAGTTACACATGTCATTGTGTTGAAATCTTCTTTTTTCCCCAAAGTTTATATCACATTTCAACTATCAATAGGCCACTAGAAGTCAACCTTGGGGAGAGATTCAATGTCAAAAACAAGAAGACTAATTAAAACCCTGGAGAAAAAGGAAACATTGTGGAGGGTCGTGAAGATGGAGTTATGGTTATAGGCTTTACTCCTCTTGAATAATTCGTTCTAAATGTATAACTAAAATTATTTTAAATATGTCAGGTTATCTCTAACTATGTAGTTTTAACTATAAATCAGCTGAATAGTTTTCATTAAAAAAGAAGCCTAATACTTTTTGTTATTTGTAAACTATAACCTTTTCATATTGATTTTACAGGGGCGCTAACGTACATATATTCTTAATCTTAGGTAATGATTTTACCTGATACTTACCTCTCAAGGTATTTGTGGTCATTTTGAGTGTTGAATTAGACTTGGGAAATTGAAGCACTTTTTTTGTCATTAAACATATTCATTTTGCGTGGATTGTGTTATTTAAGCTCTATTTGATAACTTTGAGACATGAATGAGTTTTAAGCAGTTCAATTGACTAATATGGGCCCCTTTACATTTCCTTATATTATAAATTGTGAGCATTGCAATTGTATGTGTAGTATGTCAAATAAATTTTTTGACTCTTTATAATGTTGGTTTCACGATAATGCTATGTGCAACGTGTTAATTTAATATAAGCTATATATTAGGATCACTTCTGAAATTTTGAATTGTCTTTTGTGAAATATCGGTTCTATATATCAAAGCTTGGGCTTGCACTATCCATTGATAACAAATTGCATAGTTTCAAAAATATGTTATTTATGTGTTCATTTAGTTAGTTGATGATTGGGAACATGGCTTGCTCATCTATTTTGATGTTTTCATTATCGCTTTACATTTTCCTGATATATTTTGTATTGAAATTATTAATAACTATAGAATTGCCATTCTAGGACCCCCTAAGCATATCCTTAGATCCTTATCACTCACTCATTTACTGTAAACCCTAGGTCATACTCCGAATACTGATTTGGAGGCTATTGGGGGCTCCTGAACCCGATTTGACTCCGATCAACTCTCTAACCTATGTGACAACTCATTATATCTTTTAAGGGCACTGAATCCCCTTTCCAACGGTCCACCCCGTGCATGAATCGACGTTAAGGTTCGGACGAACGGTCAATTTTCCTTCGAAAACTGATCTAAAGGCCACTAGGCATTCTCGGGCCCCATTTGACTTCAGTCAACTCTCCAACTTGAGAGAAGCTCTTTGGATCCTCGAAAGGCTCTGAATCCAATTTTTAACAGTCTACCCCGTGCGCGAATCAACTTTACGATTCAAACGAATGACTATTTTACTCTGAAGGATCACCGGACGCTTTCGAGCCTTATTTAACTGTGGTCAACACTCCGAACAGAGAGAAGATCTTTGAAATATCGAAGGGCCTTGCATAACCTTTCTAACGGTTCATTTCATATGTGAATCGGCCTTATGGTTTGAATGAACGAACCATTTCCCTCTTGTCCAAAAAACTGGAGGGCGCTTTCGAGCCCATTTTGACCACAGTAAATTCCTGAACCGAGCGGACCAATGGATTCTTAAAGGGGTCTGAATAACCTTTCCAACGATTAATCCCGTGTACGATTTAGACTTACAAATTTCATTTTACAACCATTTTTTGGAAAATCTATGGAGGATTGTCGAATGGAAAAGCTATTTCCTTGCCAATCGGCAATGTGTCTGGGTTTCCTACCGATAGGCAGGTCAAGGACATTGCCGATCGGCACCCCCTTGAGCCTATAAAAGGAGAGCATGATCTCACTTCGAAAGAGACCTAAAAAACATCCATCTCAGTGATCTAAGCAACATTCTCTCGATGTCAACGTGGTTTCCATCTTGAAACCTCTCCCCCACATTCCAGTTCCATGCTTTCCTTACCCAATTTAGCAAATTCCCTTCCCTCTCCTCTGTAACACCCCGCGGGCCCAAAAAGAGACACATCGTGCTACTGCGATAAAAACAAAGCTAAAACCATCCACAATAAGTATAGAGCATCTAAATTCCATGATTTAAATGTAACAAAACCACAATTCTTCTATTTCTACAATAATAATTTACAATAATGTCTCTCAAATATCAAATTCTCCAACTAAAAATTTCACCACTAATCATTACATCAAAATACATCTTTCAATCCATGCTCTAAAATAATTCTCCAAAATAATCCATAGTGTCCCAATTCACGCTAACCTGCCAACTAAAAGAAAATACGGGGAAGTACACAATAGGACAGGAATAGATGCTCAAAAATAATTAGCACAATGAATAAATTGGAACAATACGAATGCGCATATACAAATAAAATGCAATACTCAAGCATTATATCAATAATAATTTCTCAACAACACATCAATGGGTCACCAAGCATCACCTCACCTTCCCTAGGCATCTCAAAGCCATATAACGGTTTTTTGGACTATTGATGGGTGCCCATTCTCCGTGCCATATTAAAATATCACGACACTATGCTCAAATCAATAATATAATATAACTCAATAAATCAAATAATAGATTCCAAATTTTTTTTAGGATTCTAATGAATATCACAATTCAACATGAGTGCATTTGACACAAAAAACAAACGAAATACTCTCGAGAGAATTTAGGAGAATATTGTGTAAGTCCCGTACCTCAAAATCATGACATGAATCGTCACAAAAGTTTCAGCTCGATCGAACGGTCGAATATTTTTATGTATTTTTCTTTTCTAGAGAGTTTTATGTTTCGAGGACTCTTAGAGAGTTTTATGTTTTGAGGACTCTTCTAAACTCCCCAAGACTTATATATACTCATATTAGGAGTCTTGTAATCTAGCTTTCCGAATTTCGAATATAAAAACTAATATATTTAATTATTAAAAATAATCAAATCCAAAATTTGATTTTTCTCCGATTTTCAAAGTAAATTTTAAAAAATTTCATTTAAAAAATATGGGCTGTTACATACTTCCTCACTAACAAGAAATTTTGCCCTCGAAATTCGACGTAGTCTAACGCTCGAAAATAAAATGATACTCGATTCTATTTCCCAAAAATCACAACGCTAAAGTCCTCAATCAATTCTACACATTCTCACATCAAGATCACTAATCTCAACCTCGATGCCTAACACGTCCTAAAAATATTCTATCTCTAAAGAAAACTCGTCTCTCATACATGCTAGACCCAAAATCCAAAGACTCGAGGGTTGTCGTATAACCTGTCTTTGATATCATTTATAACACCCCGCACGTTCGAAAAGAGACACGACATGCTACTGCGATAAAAACTAAGCTAAAACCATCCACAATAAGTATAGAACATCTAAATTCCACGATTTAAATGTAATAAAACCACAATTCTTCTATTTCCACAATAATTATTTACAATAACGTCTCTCACATATAAAATTCTCCAACTAAAAATTTCACCACTAATCATTACATCAAAATACATCTTCCAATCCATGCTCTAAAATAATTCTCCAAAATAATCCATAGCGTCCCAATCCACGCTAACCTGCAAACTAAAAGAAAATATGGGGAAGTACACAATATGACAAGAATAGATGCTCAAAAATAATTAGCACGATGAATAAATCGCAACAATACGAATGCACATATACAAATCAAATGCAATACTCAAGCATTATATCAATATTAAATTCTCAACAACACATCAATGGGTCACCAGGCCTTACCTCACCTCCCCTAGGCATCTCAAAGCCATATAACGGTTTTTTGAACTATTGACGAGTGCCCATTCTC
This sequence comes from Sambucus nigra, assembly GCA_949130495.1. Classification (NCBI taxonomy): domain Eukaryota; kingdom Viridiplantae; phylum Streptophyta; class Magnoliopsida; order Dipsacales; family Adoxaceae; genus Sambucus; species Sambucus nigra. The sequence goes on along the minus strand of OX422220.1, from coordinate 105,103,323 downwards.
TGTGCCATATTAAAATCTCATGACACTATGCTCAAATCAACAATGTAATATAACTCAATAAATCAAATAATAGATTCCAACAATTTTTCAGGATTCCAATGAATATCACAATTCAACGTGAGTTCAATTGACACAAAAAACAAACGAAATACTCTCTAGAGAATTTAGGAACATATTATGTAAGTCCCGTACCTCAAAATCATGACATGAATCGTCACATAAATTTCAGCCTTAAAATCTAATCGCACCATCACGTTCCTCTCGTGAAAATAATCAAAACTCGTTATATCCCAAACTCGAGAAAACACCAAATAAGCCTCCAAATCTAAGGTTGAAATCTTGAACAAGTTTGGGGCTATGGTTTTTAGATAAAAGGGAGTAATTTTGGAGAGGTCTTTTGGTTAAAAAGTTGATGAAAAAGTGATTTGAAGAGCCAAGCCACGAATTTTTTGTGATATATAAAGGATTGAGAGTTTGATTAAGAAAAGAGTTCTAATCAGATACAAACACTAAAAAAAACATTTCGTCTGATCGGATCATTGAAATTGGCTGAAATATGAGAGAGTAGTAGTTGAAGATGAGAGAAAGCTGTACAAAAAATTTCAGCACGATCGGACGGTCGAATGTTTTTATACATTTTTCTTTTTTAGAGAGTTTTATGTTTCGAGGACTCTTCTAAACGCCCCAAGACTTATATATATTCATATTAGGAGTCTTGTACTCTAGCTTTCCGAATTCTGAATATAGAAACCAATATATTTCATTTTTAAAAATAATCAAATGCAAAATTTTATTTTTCTTCGGTTTCCAAAATAAATTTTAAAAAAATTCATTTAAAAAATCTGGGTTTTTTAATCCTCCTACTGCCTTCAGCCACTTGCAAAAGCAGCCTTTCAACATTCAAGATCAAGTTCAAGGCTTCAAAAGAAGGTCCAAATCTTTCACTCTCTCTTTAAATTCTCTTATTTTTGCATTAGTTACTTAATTCTTATTTTAGCATTTCATTTTTATTAGTTCGCACATATTAATATCCAACTTTTTTATTAGTAGTATTCCACATACTATACTTTATATAGAAAAAACTAAAAACAAAAAAAAAGGGTTTGCTTGTAAATTCCAAATGGGGATTTCTAACTACATTTTCTCACACTAAGACATCTTTTCTCCCCCCCCCCCCCACCCCCCACACACACACATATAAGAAAAGTCTCCGATTGGATTTATGGGATAAGCCCCACCCCGTGTTATATGAGAACTACGTGAACTTTGATGCCTTCTTAGGCTACGTAGGCATCTCAGGTAAAATTCGAGACTTGAGTCCTCTCCTATTTTTGTTCATATATTATTTTCGTATCTTATATTTGTAATTCATGCTTGTGTTTTGTTCAACCTACACCATCATACTTCTATAAACGATCGGTGAACCGACAAGCGCATACATAATATTTTTATTACTATTTTGGGAATACTCCAAAGGATGACCTCACTCTGCCTTTATCCTTGACACGAGTCGAGTAATTCCACTCTCCATTGACATATACACGCACACACTTCAAGGAGTTATTAAGGAGAAGAATAACACATTCCAATAAGAGACCTAAAGGGAGGGATGGGTGCCTAACACCTTCCCATTCCGTAACTTAGTCCCCGACTCCTTGAATTAATTGATTTCGCAAGCATCAGTATGTCTTTGATCCCGTTCTATCGAGGCGACAACATTTCTTTTGCCTGTTTTGTGAAAAATATGCTGGCGAATCTATCTCTATATATTACCCACACATCACCCCAATTGACGAGGACCGAAGTGCCCCAAGGAAGGGCACGAGGCCCCTACATGCGTGCGCGCCGATTGGGAGGGATGGCCACAGTGGCAACTTTGCTGGGGATAATTTGAATTCTTTGAGGACTAGACTCTATTTTTACATGGGTGTTTTTATTGTTTTCATGTGTGCGTATGCACCTACCTGTATGTTCCCTTTTTCCTCTATTACTTCTTGTATATATCTACCTTATGCACTTCTTTCTCACTTTTCACTTCACACAATTGTAACTACCCTCCATGTACACTTCACACTACCAACACTTGTATATAGGATCATTTATAGCCACATGCTCCACACACAACTTAGAATATCCATGCTTAGGCTTCACTAGCACACACCTAAACTTATCACACTGATATATATACATGCTCACTTGCACATATCACACTCCACTTGTAGTTGATCCATGCTTAGTGTGGTCTTCATGCTCCATGCTAGATTGACTTTTCATGATACTTGTAAATTCTTTCCCATTAGTATAGTGCTCCTTTTACTCATTATGCCAAATAGAATACACTCTCCATAATATACTAATTAAGAATCATGCATTTTTCACACTACATCACCAAGAGCATTGCAATATTGACCAAATTTTTTTCCCGTACTGGGGGTCACTTTGTGATAAGCGTTGGTCCTATGGGTCGCAGTTAGCCTAATCAATATGACTCTAAACTTCCGTTGGCCTAGTACCTTCGACGTATATCGAACGGTTCCTCCCGCATCGTACCGCTTGATCGAACTCACAATGGGAGGTATATAGCAGGGAACTCGTTCATATACGTCAAGTATGTCGAATTCATTCTCACACGTACTGTCCACATGAGGTATATAGTGAGGTAATTCACGTACACTCAGGTATATCAAATGGCTTGTCCACAAGTACAGATTTCCCTTAAAAGAAAGAAGTATATAGTAGAAGTCATTCTAAAGGGGGAACCCTACCACTATCCCAACAAACTGCATAAACCTCATATAGGTGTCAAACCTAGGGCACTCATATTTAGTTTGTCGATTTCTACACAAAACTCTACGGAAATACCAGGTCGACATGCCACCCAAATTTTCACGCTATTTCACTATTTTTCAAAACAGGACCCTCTCAACGAGCCTAGAAACAAGTCAAACCATGTCTTACACATTTTTCAAACTCAAGTTTTCAAGGCACGAGTCCTGTCAGGTATTTTTTACATTTAGGTAAACCTAATACAAGTGAAAACATAATAATAATAATAATAATAATAATAATAATAATAATAATAATAATAATAATAATAATAATAATAATAATAATAATAATAATAATAATCATGCTGAGGCTCATCTATCCTTTTTCCCCTCATTTTTTTTTCAAAAAACCAAAATGCCAAAAATGCTTTTCCTCCTTTTATCAAAAATGTCGAAAATATTTTTTCTCCATTTATTAAAAAATACTAAATTTTTTTTCCTCTTTTTCAAAAAAAAAAAAAAATTCTTCCCTCTTTCAAAAATAAAATCGAACCATTTTTCTTCTCAGGTCGATCGCATACCCGATTCTTGGCCTGACTTCCTATTGTCTTCGGTCTTCCATCAAACCGTCCTGAAGCTCTGCTAGTTCCTTTGCTACTTCAACCGAGTTTGGAATTTACCTTCACCAACTCTTCATGGAAAACGCCGACCAAGCACCCAACATGCATCCTGATCTGATGGCAGTCTTAATCCAACTCAGTGCCAAGATTGACAACCTTAAAATCGAGGTCCATGAGATGCAGCGAAACTGAGTCTAGATTATCGAAGAACATGTGGTCTTATTTCCTCATGCCATGGGTCCACCCGCTCCCGAGCCTGTCTTGGTCCTAAAAAAATATCATCATTCTCCGCGTGTCCCACCTGCCAATGGGCTACCACCAGCTCAACTCCCTATGCCAAACCTTACCCAACCATCCCAAGGAGGATGAACTGAACAAGGTCAATGAAGACCTCGAATTGTTGTCCAAGAAATTCGACCAAGTCAGTATATTCGGGAACTACATGGACTATACCCATATGTCTCCCTATCCCAAAGCAAGATTGTCGGAGAAGTTCAAGATGCCAGCCATCAAGAAGTTCGGGGGAAGTGGCCCCCCAATTGTGCACTTTCGCAGTTATCACCGAGCCACGACCCTTCTTATCTCCTCTGAAGAAATAATGGGGTTAGATGTTAAAATAGACTTTGAAACAAAGCGCCCTTCGATGGTTACTATCCCTCAAAGAATCCAGAATCCATAGTTGGAAGATGTCACCTGGGAATTCATGTCTCAGTACAAGTATAATGAAGAACTAGAGGTTACACACCGTGATTTAGAGCTTCTTAAGCAGAAGTCAGGGGAAATTATTAGTATCTTCATAGGTATGTGGAGAGAGAAAGCTACTACCATGACTAACTGACCCTCCGAAGAATAATAAGTCAGTATTGTGAAGAAGAATTTGTTGCCCCATATTCGAGAAACTATGGGAGTTTAGTATTATCCACACTTTCGATCTCCCTAGGAAGCGGGTGTAGAAATTGAAGAAATTGTTACCAAGGTAGAAGCCAAGCCAAAGAAGGTGACTGGACAGTTCATTCCCCAAAAGTAAGAAAAGCCTACCAATGCTACAATCTCAACCATCAATAATATCTCATAACCTGCTACCCCTTGGGCACTAGAAAACCTCTTCAATCCCGCTAGAAAAGACTACACCGAGCTTCATTCTCCCTTATTTAAAGTATACCAGGCCTTGTTAAACCGAAACCTCATCAAACCCTTGGATCCCCGTCCATTACCAAACCCACTTCCCAATATCTTCAAGATTAATGCCCACTGTGACTTTCACCAATCCGCGGGCCACACTATCGACCAATACTTCCATCTAAAAAATGTGGTCTCCTCGCTCCACCAAAAGATCCTAAACCCAATACCACCAATAACCCAGTTCCCACACTTAAAAATGCAGCCTTCCTAGAAAATGACCCAGATTTTGATCCATCCACTCAAATTGCAATAAAAAACACCTATCATCTCACCCAAACCTCTTAAAGTTTTCTCGTATTTTCTCTTACAACCTGCCTGCTTTTTTGATCAAGCTTTGTCACTCCTCACAAGGGCCTGTATTGTCATCCGCACTCTATCCGAGGGGAAAGACATGGAGTTACCAACTTTATTAAACCAACTTATGGAGTTTGGGCTAAAATTGGCCACCGAGATGCCGTCGACTGTAAAAAATTCAGTGGCCTATTCAAGAAAGCCTGAAAATGGGCTTGAGAATAAGACTAATGGGTGGTATATGCCGAAGAAATTAGTTTAAATGACATGGTATAGATTATGGACGACATATTTTGACAGACCATCGAGATCTACAACATTTTGAAACTACTCACTAATTTGAAGTTGCAAGGGCGGTTGGTCCCTTCACTCCTGCACCTCCCTATTAAGTGGGAAGATTTATATGAAGAGGTCGTAAAGGTTATTGAATGAATATATTTCTCTTAGTAATAAGACATCGTCGCCACCAAATCAGGGATAAATTTGACAGTTTAGATAATAAATCGAGTCAGGGAAAAGTTAGTCCAGTAATCAGCATGTTCAGAATGATATCCTTTAAAGACTTATTGGGGGAAATCAGTAAAGTAGACATTCAGCTAGAAATAGATAAAGACACGGGGTTCTTATTTTTACCGGCCTCAGTAAACCACTTGACCAGATCAGGGAGACACTATAAGGATCGTAATCCTCAGTTGTCGGGAACAGATAAGGGAAAGGGAGTTATCAAAGAACTTCACATGCCTGAAATGATAGGGCTGGCAATTTTTGACACGATAACCCGTTTATGGTAATAACCCGAAATGATCCGAACATGACACGATTAACTTGTATAGATTTAAGAGTACCAAAAACTTATACTAAAATCAAAATCAATACGACCCGAAAAGGACACGACTAACCCGAATTGCTACCTCTATGAAATGATTGTTAAAGAGAGCACAATCCTCGATCAACTCAAGAAGACTTAAGATAACATCACCTTATGGTGACTCTTCATGCTTTCCTAATTACACCGAAATGGTCTGATAAACTTCTCACCGAGTCCACGATCCCTCCTTCTACCACTCTCGAAGAAGTTATACACATGATTGGGTCCTTAAATCCACTAAACTCATTTCCATCTCCGAAGAGTAAATTTCGAATATCGGTTCGAGGCATAACTATGCCCTTAACATCTCCGTTAAAGTGATTAGAAAGATAGTCCTACTCTCACTCGTTGACAACGGATCCACCCTCAATGTTTTCTCGCTCAAAACCTTAAATTTTGTGGGGTTCAAACTCAGTGACCTTACTCCTACTTAAGCCATTGTACGTGCTTACGATAATACCCGCTGAGAGGTGATGGGATCCATAAAATTGATAATAGGGACTGACCCTATCAATCCTATCACTGAACTCTAAGTTATTGGCATAATTGCATGCTTCAACCTGCTACTTGGTCGACTATGGCTTCATAGCATTCGAGGGGTATTTTCTTCCCTTCATTAAAAATTGAAATTCTTCACCAAAGGATAGGTCATCACCATTTTGTGGGATGGCGATGGTATAGAAAATGCCAGTACTAGCAATTCGATATTGAAAATCAAACATGGGACGAATGAGATGCTCCTCTCTGGCTTCAGAGTTGATCCACTTCCCCTTCCAGGTAAAGATAGTTTCAAAGATCGAGTTTGTCGGGAACACAAACCTCACATCAATATCAATGTGATGCAGATGCTCAAGAACTTTCATTTCATGCTCGAACTCTGGATGGAGAGACATCAATAAGGGATACTTGAGACTATTATCCTAAAAGAGGCCTTTCCCCCATCTGGCCTGGGTTATCAGCCATCACCAAAGGACTCAAAGCGCACCGCCAACCACGACTGAGAAGGGGTTAGAAGATGAATATACTATTTTGAGAGATTCTCTGAATGGAAGGTTTATCAAGGATGGCAAAGACTTCCCTTTATGCGGCTTCCCTAAACCATGGTATGACCATACCGATAAGAAGATGAAACTTGGGATGGAAATCTTCTTTTTAGACAACAAACCTTAGGCCGAAGGCTGCCAGCATAAAGTGCAACCTCTCACTGAGAAAGCCATAACAGTTACGAAGGTCTCCGAGGAAAGTGATTTCTAAGACTCATTCAACCTTTAGACACCGGTGTTGAATCTCTGTATGATCCATTCAGATGCTATACCATCGAACCTGTGCACTCTGATCAATGATGCTGACGGGCCTCTTCTTAATTGGAATGCTATACCAGTCCAACCTGCCGAGATTCAACCCAGCCTCGTTGTTTACCCTATCTCTTCACCTATTGTTAGTTATCCTTTTTCTGATATCAATGTAACCGAGACCTCCTTTGACAAGGTTCTAAATGTTATTTATTTCGAAAGTGAAATAAATAAGGATTTTGAGTATCTTGTTATGCCTTACATTAATTATCTTTATTCTAATCAAAACCTTTATGATGATGACTTTTCAAATGAAAAATTCTTAACTGATCTTAATAAGTTTAATAACAAACAACATAATCGTGTTAAAATTAATAAGGATGAAACTGCTATTATCAATCTTGGTTTTAGTGGCCAACAACACAAGATTAGTATATGGTCAACCCTTAACAAGCATTAGCATGCGTAATTCGAAGAGCTATTGAAATAATTGATGAATGTCTTCGCTTATTCTTACGATGACATGCTCGACATCGATCCCAAAATAACTCAGCATGTGATACTGACATTCTAAGAATGCAAGATGGTCAAATAGAAGCTAAGGAAACTCCGCATCGAATTCTCACTCAAAGTCAAAGAAGAAGTAGTCAACCAGTTAAATGTAGGCTTCATCCATGTGATAAAATATTTCGCATGGTTTGCCGACATCATCCCTGTGCTGAAATCAGGAGGAAAATTTCGCATGTGCATCGACTATTGGGATTTGAACAAAGCGTCTCTAAAGGATAATTACCCATTTCCCAACATCGATATGATTGTGGATAACATAACCAACCATGACCTCAAGTCATTCGTCGATGGATTCACTGGATGCAACCAGATAGAGATGCATACTGACCATTAGGAGAAAACTGTATTAGTCACCCCCTAGGGAGCTTTTTGCTACACTATCATGCCCTTCAGGATCAAGAACACTGGGGATACCTACCAAAGGGTTACCACAACCATCCTGTATGATTTGATATATAAGGAGGTCAAAGTCTATGTAGACGACATGATAATTAAGTCTACGACTCGGGAATATCACATTCCCTCCCTCAGGAAGTTCTTTGAATGACTACGGCGATAACAAATGTGGCTGAACCCATAAAAATTCATTTTCCATGTCACGAAAGGAAATCTTTTGGGATTCATGGTAAGTGATAAGGGAATCAAAACATACCCTTCCTAGTTGAAAGCCATACTTGAAATGCCACTGCCCCGAATGGAAAAGGAAGTCTGAGGATTCCTGGGTAAACTTCAGTATATTAGTCGTTTTATCAGACAGCTAACGCCATTTGTGAGCCTATCTTCAAAGTTTTTCGAAAGGATTTTACTAAAGTCTGGAATAAAGCCTTCCAGGAAACCTTCGTAAAAAATAAGCGATACCTTAACCGACCTCCGGTACTTATGCCTCCGCAACCAGGTTTACCCCTTCTCTTGTACGTAACTGTAATAGATACCGCGACAGGGGCTTTTATAGCCCAATATATCGTAGAATTACGTAAAGAAAGATCCATTTACTATGCCAATAAAAATTTGGTTGGGTATAAAGTCAACTACACTGCCTTGGAGAAAGCATGTGCTACCCTAGTCTGGGTCACTCAATAGTTACGACACTACATGCTCCCTTTTCTAATCAGACTAATATCTCGAATGGATACTATCAAGTACCTACTTGAGAAACCCACCCTATTTAGCCGAATGTCCTGGTGCTTGATGCTACTAGCTGAGTTCAATAACCTGTACGTCATATAGAAATCCATAAAAAGGAGAGCCATCTCCAACTACCTTGCTGACTACCCTATGGAGGGAACCAATGTTTAGGTCTCCGAATTCCCGAATGAAGATGTAGTCTACACTTCTCAAGAAGATATCAAATGGTAAATGTTCTTTGACATTGCCAACAAGAAATCATAGGGCATTAGGATACTCCTTATCGCCCCTGATGAATTTCATACTCCTATTTCCATCAAGCTTGATTTCCCCTACACCAATAATATGATCGAGGATGAGGCATGCACTGTAGGCCTCAAAGTTGCCCTCAAGAAAGGTATCAAACACCTAGATGTCTATGGTAACTCTACCCTCATTATTGTCCAAGTCCTCAGAAGATGTAAAGTCAAAGACGAAAAGCTCTTACCCTTCCACGTCCACCTAGAAGAGATAGCCTCCCAGTTCCAAGGTATCACTTTCCACTAACTACCTCACATAAAGAAAAAATTAGTGTATGACCTTGCTACCCTAGACTCCATGGTTGACATGCCCGAGATCATAATGAAGGTGCCTCTCTGAGTCGAAAAATAAGCTATGCTAACCCACTGCTACCACATTGAGCTCGTCACCGAGGAACGTTCTGATATGGTCGAGTTCTGGTACTACAACATTTGGCACCTCCTAATCACGATAGGTAATCCCATAACGCTGAAAAGAAATACCGTGTGGCCCTTCGCAAACTGGCTGCCTAGTATGTCATTGGCAACAAAGCATTATTCAGAGAAACTTCGATGGAACCCATTTGCACTGCATTGTAGGGACTGATGTTGAAGAAATGATACAAAAGATCCACAGTGGGGAATGCAGACCCCACATGAACTATCAAATTCTTGCTAAGAAAATCATCCGTTAAGCGTACTATTGGACCACCATGGCTCATGATTGCACCACATATGTCTGAAGATGCCTCAAATGCCAGTAGTTTGCCAACTTACAGCACTAACCCCCTTCGGAATTATACAACATGACCTCTCCATGACCATTCTCCCCTGGGGCATTGACATCTTAGGGAAGGTCACACCCAAAGCTTCAAATGGGAATGAGTTCATCTTGGTCTCCATTGATTACTTAACCAATTGGGTTAAAGTTGAGTCATACACAATGATGAATGCCAATAAAGTGTCTAAGTTTATCAAAAAGAACATCATCTGTCGATACGAGGTTCCCCATGAGTTAGTATAAGATAGTGGGTTGCAGTTCGAAGCCGAGGTCGTAGAATGGTCGACGAGTACAAGATTCAGAGACATAAATCTTCTCCCTACTGACCCCAAACCAATGGTGCTGTTAAAGTCGCCAACAAAAACCACAAAGCCATCATCAGTAAAATGATCGAGAGCTGTAGATATTGGGCTGATCGGATCCCTTACGCCATCTGGAGCTACCTCATTTAACTCTTAACATCTACTGGTCCTACCCCTTATTCTCTGGTTTACGACATGGAAGCAGTCCTACCCGTTGAGCTAGAAATACCTTCCCTATGTGTCATGATCAAAAGCAGAGTTAGAGAAAAGGACTGGCATCAGAGCCGCTTTGACAAACTGTCACTCTTGGATGAAAAGAGGCTGAAGACTCTATACTACATACAAGGGTAATATCATCAGAGAGTGTGATCATTCAACCAAAGAGTTAAGAACTGTGTCCAGGAAGGAGACCTTGCCCTTAAAGAGATCATAGAAACAGTCTAGGACCCTAGAGGGGAATTCAAGACAAACTAGAGCGACCCCTACATAGTGAAGAAGATACTATTAGGCGGCGCTGCTATGCTCACCGACCTCGATGGAGAAGAGATGGCACGTCCAATCTGGATCATCTCAAAAAAGTTCTACCCTTAGTCCGAAATCTCAAAAAGTTCCCCTTGTATTTTAAAAAAAAATCTCTTCATTTCACTCTACCCAGAACTACGTAGGGCCTAATCCTCTCAATATCCTTTTTGCTTTCAAAATGAAACTCACAAAATATTTCCAAAACTCCCAAAGGTACGTAGGCAGCTCATACACTTTACATGGGCACAATTCACTTCGTTCTCACAAAATTGCTATTCTTTTCTAACCTTCGTGAATGTCAGTCCATTTTATCATTTACATGAACAAAATGATTATGTATGCCTTAGCGGTTGGTACAGATAATTAAAATTCAAGACTCATCAAGAGGCACAACAAAATATGATCAAAATTATATTTTATTTCAAATAAGGAAGTATGGCACCATTACATGAAATATCAGCGAGGGGAGCAAACCACCCCTTTTCACTAACTTAAAATTTTTCTTAAAATAACAACCTTATCAAGCTACACTAAATTTATTTCAAAAAACCAGAAAAACACACAATCTCTCCCCCAGCTTCACAAAATCTTCACATAAATTATCCCTAATTTCCTAAAATTCTATCCACAGCTTCCAGAAGACCCCGCCTCATCATCATTTTGACCCCGGATGTCCCTAAGTATCCCCTACCTGGTTGATATTCCGAATGCACTCCATGGAGCCGTGTACCCTGACTAGTCTGGAAAAATCCACTAGCCCCCCTTCCATGGTGTCAAAAAGAATAAAACACCGTTGACCAGTCTCTTTCGCCAAGATCTTATCTACTAATCATTTCCAAAACAACTTTAGATAGTCACCGAACACAAGCCAGACCCTTCCTATAAATTGAGATGGATGAGTAGACGGCCAACGAATCTCCCACAAAGAACCCATCATCATGAGTTAGGATTCAGTCACGTCCGCCACTGGAAAGAAGTCTAGTATGAGAGGAGGCACTATCTGCTCCCAACCATCTTGGCATAGATACTGTAAAGGGAAATAAAATGAAGTCTGTCGTAGGCCAACTAATCACACATATCGATACTCTCCCACCTCCAGAACATGCTATAATTCTCTCCACATTGGCAACGACCAACGAAGACACCAGGGTCCATGCTTCATAAACCACTTGAACCAGTTCTCTACAGATGGACCGAAATTGAAAAAGTATCGAACATAAAAATCTTACACACCCACCATGGGCTACTCAGGAGGAGACAGTAGGTGGAACCTCTCAGCTAGCTATATGAACAACATCACTGGGCTCCTCCTCAGAAAATCGAAGCGACATTCTCTCCAAGAATTAAGACCACTTAGAGTCTTAGCTAGTATCACCACTGCAGGACTACGATGGTAAGACATCCACGCTGTTATCGCAACCAACTGAGGATCCACCATTAAGTTCCCCGTTACCAATAGAAGCCCCGCAGTAAGGCCCAAGGAAACAACTCCGGCATATCCCGCATCATTAAAATACCTCAAGAACATGGAGTAAAAATAGCCTGAAGGGAAATCATACCCCCAGTAACCAACCTTCGAGTCATCGAAGGGGAAACCCGAAGCAACTCTGCTAATAATGCCCATAGAGAACGAGAAAATTAGGGCATAACTATCGCTACACTGGGTTTGATCACCAACATGGTAAAAAATTCTTCATAAGTCGGACATACCTCATCTAGGACAAAACTAAAGATATGGTCTTCGGGATACCAGAACTGTATTATCGTTACTAGCATATTCCAGTCAACGGCTCGATTACACCACGAAGAGACTCGACGTAAGTTGAAAGCCTTGTGGTTCACATTATACAAACACATGGCCTCTAGACCATCAAGGTAGGAGGAAAATTATGTATACACTGGAAGGGCCATTTGGGAATAATAAAAAAAGAAATAAGAAGCATGAAGAAGAAAGTGCGCATGTGTTGAAGAATACCATTCCTTACCTCTCCTTTTATACATAAAAGACTTGGCAAAAAAATAAAGGATCTAAAAATTCGAGTAAAATCCAGCCATACAAGGGTACTCTGTTGTGCAGGAAAGTGAAATCAAAGCCTTAGAGTGATTTGACTTAACCCATATGCCGATAGGTAGGACAAGGGGTATGCCGATAGGCAACCCCTTATTTTGGAAAATTCCATCTTTCCTCTTTTGTAAATATTAAATTCTTAAAAAGAAATCCTTATTTTGAAAACCCCTGGGTCATTTCTTCTTAATTATCCATTTTTACTTATTATTTACAAAATAAATCATTTTGCTGAGTTAATTTACTATCTTTTTGCTGAATAAATAAACATCCTCTCATCTTTGCAGTCTTAGTAGAAAAGTAAAAGTGCATATATGATAAGTCTCTCTCTCTCTCTCTCTCTCTCTCTCTCTCTATATATATATATATATATATATATATATATATATATATATATATATATATATATATATATATTGTTGTTGTTGTGTGATTACATACTTGCAGGTAAAAGAAGAAAAACAAAACAAATACAATTAATGGGACTCCACCCGAACTAATAACTCTCTATCAAAATCCTCACCCTCTTTGACGAATGCGTTTTCCCCGATGAATAGTGGTGGAACCTAAACTCCCAAAACCCGATCCCTCATCCGAGGAGGTAGACGGAACAAAGTAGGAAGGAACTGAATCCCTGATGTTAGCAGACACAGAGGCGACCTAGTCCTTAATATCATTCAGCCAGGTGGTCGGCACCTAAACATACTACAAGTAAAGAAATGAAAGCAAAGGGCCAATCAGTCAATAAAGAACAAAGAAAGAATAAAAAAAGACAAAATAAAAGAAGAAGAAGAATATACCTCATGCTGAAGGACATCATCTGTAAGCCCTATTAACCCCGACACCATTGCATTTGGACGATGCAACGTGCTCAATGACCCCTTCTACTCAATAAAAAATTAAAAAAAGGGGGAGTAACCTGAATAATCAGAGCCTCCTCTGCCACTTTCTCCGTCGCTGACATACCACCACCCATGTTGTGGGAAGATCCCACCGGCCTTCTAGTACCCCTACCCAAAGTCATAGGAGGCGGAGGCATAATCTCAACATCATAAATGCAAGGGGCATCAACTAGATCGTCACGAAGTTCAAGTAATCATAACTCTCCACCGTTTTCATATAAAGCGTGTAGATCTCACCGATCAACGCTGCTGCCTGAGCCTCATCAGACATCTCCCTCATTCGCCTCATGTACATTGAGGTCACCGACGACGGGACCACCACATCATCATCCATAATCTTCTGCACCACTCTCTCTCCTAGGTACCAGATATATCCAAACCCATATCCCGAGAAGCCATCCCCTGAGGGTAAAAGGTCACCGGAAAACCCCGATAGAGAATTAGTATTCATGCAAGAAATAAAATGCCAAGAAAGAAATCGGGAGAAACATGAATTAACTTGATCACCCGTCAAAGCATTCAAAGCCTGTCGTATCGGCACCAAGGTTAAAGACTGGTTGGATCGTCAGTTGGACTTCTTCCACCGTGTAGACACCACATTCTAAAACCCCCTAAATCTCTCCTTAGGTCCCTATAACCTCCCCATTTCACTACAAAACCTAGGTCATACTCCGAGTATCGATTTAGAGGCCATCGGGCGCTCTCGAGCATCGTTTGACTCCGGTCAACTCTATTGTTAAAGTGAAATCTCAATGAATCTTTAAAGAAATCTGAATCCCCAATCCAAGGTTTCACACCATGTGCAAATCGCCATAACAATTCAGATGAACAGACCATTTTACTACTGAAAACTGATCTGAAGGCCACTAGGCACACTCGGTCCCCGTTTGACTCCTATCAACTCTATCGTCAGAGTAAAAGCTTAATGAATGTTTTAAGGGCTCTGAATTCCGTTTCCAATGGTCCTCCCCATGAACAAATCGACATAACGGTTTAGATGAACATACCATTTCACTATCAAAAATCGACCTGGAGGCCACAGGGCTCTCCTGGGCACCGATTTGACCCTAATCAACTCCATTGTCAGAGTGAAATCTCAATGTATCCTGAAAGGGCACTAAATACCCTTTCCAATAGTCTACCCCATGAATGAAATAACAAAACTGTTCGAATAACCATTTCGTTTTCCCCTAAAAACTTATCGAGAGGCCACCGGGTGCTCTCGGGCTCTATTTTATGAAGGCCAGCTCTTCATCTTGAATGACACTTAATAAATCTTCATAGGGCACTGAATACCACTTCCAATGGTCTTTTTCTTGCATGCATCAGCCTTACGAGACGGACGAACGATCCATTTTACTCCGAAAGGTCACCTAACGCTTTTAGGCCCTATTTAACCAAAGTCAACTATCCGAATCGAGAAAAACTCTTTGGAAAGTTAAAGTTCCTTTCATAACCTTTCCAATAGTGTACCCCATGTGCAATTATAACTTATGATTTGGATGAACGATCCGTTACCTTCCGAAGATCTCCCGTTCGAAGGACCGACGAGTGCTCCCGAGACCCGTTTGACCCAAAGTCAACTCCTTGACCTGAGAGAAGCCCAAAGGACTCTTGAAGGTCTCTGAATTTGATTTCTAATGGTATGCCCTGTGAATGATTTGGATTTATGGTTTTCATTCAACGACCATTTTTTTGAAAAAAACTGCACGAGACTGCCGATTGACAAGTTTATTTCCCTGCCTTACGGTAGTGTGTCTAGGGTCACCTGCCGATTGGCAGGGCTAGGGGTATGCCGATCGGAAGTCCCCCTATCCTATAATTGGAGGCATGAGCTCACTCCCAAATCACACCTCAGATCTATTAAATATCAGTGATCGCAACAATATTCTCTTGCAATTAATGAAGTTTTCTTGTGTGAAATTCCTTCCCACATTTCATTCCTATCATTTTCATACCCAATTTAGCAAAATCTCCTTCTCTCTTATCCAACATTTATCCCAACAATCAAAGGAGCTCATCAATGATCAAGGTCAAGCTTCAATTCTCTAAAGAAGGTCCAAACATTCTCCTCTCTATTTAAATTTCTTTATTTTCGCATTGGTTACATAAATTCTAATCTAGTTTTTTTACTTTAGTTCATACACGTTAACATCTCATCCTTTATTAGTTATATTGAACATACTTTATTTTCTATAAAAAAACTAAAACAAAGAAAAAGAGGGTTGCACTTATAAATTTCGACGGGATTATTCACCACATTTATTCAAAACTAAAAATATCTTATTTTACACATACACATATAATAAACTCCCGTTTGAATTTATGGGATAAACTCCACCCTTATGTCGAATGAGAACTACGTGGACTTTGATGCCTTTATAAGCTACGTAGGCATTTTGGGCTAAAACTCGAGACTCGAGTCCAATTTTTTGATTTTCTTATTTTCCTATTTTCACATTTTCATCCTTTTTTTTTATATATTATTCATATATATCATGTTTGTGATTCATACTTGCACGTCTTATCTAACAAATATTATCATTTCATTATAAAGATCAATATCTTAATAAACGCACACATTATATTTTCTAATTATTATTTTGGGAACGTTCCTTTGGATACCTCACTCTATCCTTTCCAAGTCGAATGATTATGATATCCATTTATGTATACACACGCACACACTTCACGGAGAAAATAAGGAAAATAGTAACACAAGCCCATAAGAGACCAAAAGGGCAGGATAGGTTCCTAACACAATCCCATTACGTAACTTAACCCTTGAACCTCTGAACTATTGGGTTTGTAAGCATCAGTTTATCTTGGATGCCGCTCTCTCGAGGCGACGACATGTTCTTTTGCATGTTTTGTGCAAAATGGGCTGACGACTCTACCTTTTTATATCACCCCACATCGACGATGACCAAAGAGCTCCTAGAAAAGAGGGTAAGACCTTCTCTCCCTCTCCGAGTTCACCATAGAGTACGCCGAAACCCCTGAGACGGGAGGAAAGATCCCTAAAAGGAAGGGATGGCCACAGTGGCGACTCCGCTGGAACTTTTCATAAGAGGGATAGACTCTGTTTGCATGGATGTTATCATTTTCTACTTGTGTGTGTATGCACCTATCTGTATGTTCCCTTTTTTCTCATCTATTATTTCTTGTATATATCTACCTCATGCTTTTATCACTCCTCACTCGCACACTTGTATATACTCTCCATGTACACTTCACGCTACTTACACTAGCATCACTTATATCCATATGTTGCACACACCACTTAGAATATCCATGCTTAGGTTTCACTAACACACACCTCCACTTATCACTTGTATATATGCTCACTCAAACTAATCACACACCACTTGTAGCTAATTCATGCTTAGGTTCACTACCACACACACTCATAGATAATCACACATCATTCACTCTCACATATCCATGCTTAGTGTAATCTCCATGCTCTATGCTAGATTTACTTTTATGGTACTTGTACATCCTTCCCCATTAGTATAATTCTCATCAGGCCAAATAAAATACTCTCTCCATAATATACTAATCAAGAATCATGCATTTTGCACACTACATCACCAAAGAGCATGGGTATTAACCAAATATTGTCCCGTAACTGGGAGTTCACTTTGTGATGGGCGTTGGTTTAACAGGTCGTAGTTAGCCTAAGAAATATGACTCTCACCTTCCATTGGCCAAGTACCTTCGACGTATATCGAACGGTTCCCCCCGCATCGTACCTCTTGACTGAAGTCATGAAGGAAGGTATATCGTAGGGAACTTGTTTACGTACATTGAGTATATCGAATTCACTCTCAGACGTATTGTCCTCACGATATATATAGTGAGGCAATTCACGTACACTCAGGTATATCAAATGGTTTGTCCACACGTACTGATGACCCTCAAAAGCAAGACGTATATCGTGGAAGTCATGCCAAGGGGGAACCTTTCCACTAACCCAACAACTGCATACCCTCATATAGGCATCAAACCTTGGGCACTCATATGTAGTTTACCGGTTACTACCCTAAACTCTGACGAAATGATGGGTCGGCACGTCACCCAAAATTTGGCGTAATTTTTTATTTTTTAAAACGGGACCCTTCCATGAGCCTAGTAATAAGTCAAATCGTGTTTTACATGTTTTTCAAACCCAATTTTTTAGGCTCGAGTGTCGTCCGACATTTCTTTTTGCATTTAGGTAAACCTAACATAAGTGAGAACATAATAATAATAATAATAATAATAATAATAATAATAGTAATAATAATAATAATAATAATAATAATAATAATAATAATAATAATAACAACAACAACAACAACAACAACAACAACAACAACAACAACAACAACAACAACAACAACAACAACAACAACAACAACAACAACAACAACAACAACAATAATAATAATAATAATAATAATAATAATAATAATAATAATAATCATGCTGAGACCGTTCTCTCGCTTTTTCCTCTTTCTTTACCAAAAGTGTCAAAAAACATTTTCTTTCGTTATTTTATCAAATACCAAAAAACATTTTCCTTCCTTTTATCATAAATGCTAAAAACATTTTTTTTCCCTCTTTTTATCGAAATACCCAATAACATTTTGTCCTCATTTTTTCCAAAAAATTTCAAAGACATTTTTTCCTATAAAAAAAGTTTTCCTCCCTTCTATTTTAAAAATAAGTTCGAATCATTTTCCTTCTTAGGTCGATCGCATACCCGACCCTTGGCCTGGATCCTTATTGACTTCGGTCTTCCGTCAAACCGCCTCGAAGCTCCATCAGTTCTCCCGCTACTTCCTCTGAGTTTGGAATCCACTTTTACCTGCTTTCCATGAAGAACGCAGACCAAGTTCTGAATGTGTAGCCTGATTTGATGACAGTTCTAGCCCAACTTACCACCAAGATTGATAACCTTCAAACCAAGGTTCATAAGATACAATGAAATCGGGTCCCTATTCTTGAAGAGCCCGAGGTCCTCTTCCCTTGCGCTACGGGTCTACCTATACCTAAGCCTATTTGGGTTCCAAAAGAATATCAGCACGCTCCACGTGACCCTCATGCTAATGGGCCACTTCCAACTCAGCTCTCTATGCCAAATCTTGCCTAACCAAGGGCTAATCTACCCGTGACCATTGATCTAAAGGAAGAAGAGTTGAATAAGGTCAAGGAAGACCTTAAGTTGTTGACCAAAAAGTTTGACCAAGTCCAAATCTCCGGGAACTACATGGATTACACCCATATGTCCCCTTATCCTAAAATAAGGCAGCCAAAAAAGTTCAAGATGCCTAACATTAAGAAGGTAGGGGGTAGCGGGCCCCCAATTGTTCATTTCCAAAGTTATCACCGAGCCATGACTTTCCTAGGTGCCTCCAAGGAAATAATGGCCCAAATGTTTCAACAAACTTTAAAGGACTGTGCTCTTCGCTAGTTCTTATGTCTCGAGGAATCAAGAATCCATAGTTGGAGGATGTTGCCCGTGAATTCATGTCACAGTACAAGTACAACGAGGAGTTGGAGGTTACCCACCATGATTTGGAACTTCTCAAACATAATCCTGGGGAAACTATCAGTAACTTCATGGTAAGATGGAGAGAAAAAGCAACCACCATGACCATTGGCCCTCCGAAGAGGAACATGTAACAACCCGCGCAATTTTGGGCTATTTTAATTAATTTTTAGAAAATGGAGGAAAATAAAGTTTTTGATAAAATTATTTTTATTGATCAAATATGTTGGATATTTTTTTTAAAGGCGAGAATTTCCAACGATTTTGAAATCGGAGTTAAAACGGATTTTAAAATGATTTTTAAATATTTTTAACTCTTGGAGTTGTTTTGACTTCCAACTCTTCATTTATTTGCCTTATTTAAAGGAGTCTTTTGGATTCCAACTCTTCATTTCTATGCATTATAAAAGGAAGTCGTGGGAAACCCTTTTAACCTACTTTTGGCACAAATTTTGGCAGCAAATATATTTAATATTCCTCTTCTTTTTATATAGACATTGTCCCTTGAGATTTGTGAGTTTCAACCATAGATTAGAGGTGTTCTTGGGGCTACTTTGTTGGAGGTTCTTGAAGGAGATTTTGTAGATCTTTTGTGTTGATCTTGAGGATTTGATCGTTGGTTTGTCATCATGGTTTGAGGTATGGGGTTTTACACAATATGCTCCTTAAATCTCGCGAGTGTCATTCTCTTTGAATTCTTATTAATTGAACTCATATTTGAATTGATAAATTCATTGAAATCTGGAAAAGAATTATTGAAATTATTTTTATTCATGTGGTATCATTATATTGTTGATGAGCACATTGTCATGAGAATTTCATATGGCACGGATGTTGGGCACCCGCCAAAATTCCTGTTTCCCGGGCTATGGCTTGATAAAGCATATACGGATGTGGTGAGGCCTGGTGACCCGGTTAAAGTGTTGTTGAGAAATTATAATGACGAAATGCTATTGAGATTTGCATTTGATTTGAATATTCGTACCCGTGTTGTTACGCAGTATTCATCGCTAATTTATTTGTTGAGCATCTTTCCTATCGTATTGTGTACTTCCCCATATTTTCTTTTAGTGGCAGGTTAGCGCGGATTTTAAGGCGCTATGGAGATTGATTTTATCAAGGATTATTTGGGAAATATTTGTATTATTTTGATGTATAGAGCTTTGGAGATTTGTATTTTATTTTCGACTTAGATGTTGTATTTATTCGAGAGACTTGTTGTATTTGAAGAATTGAGATTAGTGAATTTATATTATTGTGGGTTTATTTAGATGCTCTATACCTTGTCACTTGTGGATTTGGATTTATTTTATCGCATTAGCGCTCCGTTCGCTCTCCCCGGGCGGGCGGGGTGTTACAGAACAAGTCAGTATTATGAAGAAAAACTTCTTACCCCATGTCCGAGCAACGATGGAAGGATAGTATTACCCCCATTTCAAGCCCTCCGGGAAGCAGGAGTGGAGATTAAAGAAAGTATTGCCAAAACAGAAGCTGAGCCAAAGACAGTATAAGGACAGTTCACTCCAAGAAAGTATGAAAAGCCTGTCAATACCACAGTTTCAACCATCAATAACATCTCTCAGCCTGCCACTTCATGGGCACTAAAAAACCTCCCTAACCAAGTCTGAAAAGAATACACCGAGCTTTAGGCTCCTCTCTCTAAAGTTTACCAAGATCTTTTTAGCCAAAATCTTATCAAGCCATTGGATCCTCATCCATTACCAAAATCACTTCCCAAAAATTTCAAACCAGATGCCCATTGTGATTTCCATCAAAATGCCGGCCATACCATTGATCATTGCTTCCATCTCTGAAATATAATCCAAGGTCTGATTGACCGGGGCATCAACGCCCCACCAGCCAATCCTAAACCAAACACTAACCATAATCCACTCCCAAATCATACAAATTCCATATTCCTAATAAAAGACCCAGAATTTGACCCATCTACCCAGATTGTACCCAAAAAATCACCATTATACCCGTATATTCACCTAAACCCTCAAAGTTTACCCCTATATTCTCCTACACCCTACCTATTTTGCCGATAATGCCCCGTCACTTCTTACAAGAGCTTGTATTGCTGTTCATACTCATTTTGAGGGAAAAAATATGGAATTTACAGCAGTATTAAACCAACTCCTAGAGTACGAGCTGAAATTGCCCTCGAAGATGGCCATTGACTGCCACAAATTCAGCACATTATTCTTGGAAGCTCGAAAATGGGCTTGAGAGTCAGATAGGCAGGTGGTACCTACCGACGAAGCTAGCTTAGATGATATCGTCCAGATCATGGCAGAATTATTCTGGCAGACTTTGGAAATTTACAGTATGTCTGAGCTACTTGATGCTTTGAAACTACATGGGTGCCTAGTCCCTTTACTTCTACATATCCCCGTTAAGTGGGAGCATTTGTACGAAGTGGCTATTAAGGTTGTAAAATGAATTGAATTCTCGTGGAAGGATGACATCATTTCCACCAGATGGGGATCTGAGCTCGGCTATAAGCCTTTTGTTGCGAGTGTTGTATACTGATTTAAAGCCCGACCTTCGATCAAGAATTGAAATAGCAAAAAAGGAACAAAAAGATTCTTTTAGATCATAAAGAACTTTGGTTTACGAACCTTCAAATTCAAATCTTAAAAAAAGCTCGAGAAAGAAGAATTGGACTATGACTATCGAAGAGAAAAAAAGACTTTCTATGACGAGACCAAGAATATTGGCACCGATAACTGAACTAGCGTCAAGATGGCCTCCCCTAAGACACTTGAACTGAGCTTGTTTCCAACTTTAACTAGCTCTGTAGACATGTAAAACATATGGGGTTTCACCCTTAAATATTCCCCTCGAGAGGGCTATAGTTTAATAGTTGGATGAATGAATGTTCCGGTATCGATAATATTTCATAGGCGGAGTCTGTCGAAACAAATAAATTCCCTTTCCTTTCATTGCCCGGTATAAATCTAGGTGGATATAACACCATTAATTCATGCATTTAGCAACGTTGGACGATAAATTCAATATAAAAATGGAAACTCTACGGACCAACAATCTGATATAACTCTCGGCGCTTCTAACCCAACCCTCCAACTTCCTTAGAGGAAATAACCTTATCCCAAGCCAAGGAAAGGTTCTGACGCTAGTGATTGTCCTTTCCTCAGTTGTAAGTTCATGAATCCCGATCTGTGAATCAAGAGGAAATGAGAGATATTTTGTTTAGTTGGGAGTTTAGCCCTTTCTTCTTTCGCTTGCTCGCCGGTGACTTACTTCAATACATATTACTGATTGATCAGTCAGGCTCTGATGCTACCACTGATCTTAACCTCTGTTTTCAGTTCATTAATCCCATATAAATAGAACTACTGAATTATTTTTTTCGATAGTTTGATCCCTGATCAAGCTTTCCGCCAACTGGAGCGTAATAATAATCATAAAAAATCACCCCCGGAAGAAGAATTTGTTGAGACCCCTTCTAACAAAATCAGAGGAAAGTCCAACTCCAATTCTAGCTGGCGCCCTAAGGGAAATAACAAAAGAGGTGGCAATCAAGGGGGCAATAAGAAGCATAATGAAGTGAACATTGTGGTCCCCACGCTTATGGAATTAAAAGGTGCCCTCGGTAACAATAGCAACTGCAACTGCTGAGGCACGATAATCTGAGGCAGAAAGAGAACCAGGTGCCATAAAACTATGAAGGCCAAGAAGAGCTCCCTCGATGAGAATTAACCATGATTGCATTATCGCTAAGCCGAATTTTGCCTAAATTGTTGGAGCATAGACTAGTCAGACCCTTCCCTATCAGTCGTCGTCTGCTTGACCTGGTCCCCCTCTTTGAAGCCTAATAAAATTATGCCAATGACTTCCAGCCTTAGTCAAATAGGGGTGGGGCTCGGACTTTTAAGTAAAAAATCCAAGATTTCATAGAATAAGGAAAAATCAAAGTGGCGGATGAACAGGAAGTTCCTAAGGACCTCAAAAAATGGGAGTTTTTAAGAACTCTCTCCCTATTTACGCTCCGATCTCAACATGTTAGGCTAGGGAAATGTCCGATTTCAGAAAGAGTAGGCATTCATTATATTCTTTTTGCAATTAATCCTTTTTTTGGATTTAGGGGCTTTAATAAGGCTTAAGAATCAGGCCTAGTGGCAAGCCTAAACCGCAATGTCATCAAAAAGGCAAGAAAGTTAAGTAACTGACTCATCAATCGATTTCCCACCCATTCGAGTCGAGGAAATGGGAATAAATGCCGATGTATAGGGCTTTTAGAAAGAAATGTCTTCTCCTATCCCTCCTTGCTTGTTTAGTTTGACCATTCCTAGAAAAGACTGGCCCAATAGTCAGTATATGTGGAATGGTATAATTTGATGAGCTGCTAAGAGACATTAACAAAGTGGATGAAAAACTCGAGATGGATGAAGAAACAGTGTTTCTATTTTTCCCTTCTTTAGTGAACCATATGACTAGATCTGGGAGGCACTATCGGGTATCGAACCCTCAATCACAAACGATCGATAAGGGAAAAGGTGCTAAGAAACTCCCTATGCCGAAAATGACCCTTGAGGAGAGAAAGATCCTCGATCACTGGAAGAAAACTCAATCTAACATCACTTTATGGGGACTCTTTATGTGTTCCCAACTACATTGAAATGCCTTGATTAAACTACTTACCGGGATCACAGTCCCTCCTTCCACCACACTCGAAGAAGCAGTGAATCTGGTCGGATCTCTAACCTCTACTAGAATGCTCTCCTTCTCTAAAGAGGAATTCTCTAAGTTTGTTTCAAATCAGGACTATGCTCTCAATATCTCTGTTGAAGTTATGTGAAAGACCGTCCCACTTTCCCTTGTCAATAATAGATCAGCACTTAATGTTTTCCCGTTAAGAACCCTCAATTGCTTGGGAATGAAAGTAAGCGACCTTGATCCAACTTCTGCCGAAGTTCGTGCTTATAATAATACTCATCAAGAATTAATGGGATCCATAAAGCTTATAATATGGGCTGGCCCTATAAATCCCATTATTTTATCCCATTTCCTCTTCTTTGGTTGTTCCTCCCTGTTCTAATCATAATGTAATCAAGACCTCTTATGATGAGGTTCTCAATGCTGTTTTTCCCAATAATGATATAAACAAAGATTTTGAGTATCTTACTGTGCCTCAAAGTAATTATCTTGATTATAATCAAACTCTTGATGAAGATAATTTTACAAATGAATAATTCTTAAATCATCTTAATAAGGTTAATAACAAACAACATAATCGTGTTCAAATTAATGAAGATGAAACTGTTGTTAGTAATCTCGGTTTTAGTAGCCAACTTTATAAGATTATAATAGGGTCCACCCTTGATGAGCATAAGCACGTAACTAGAGGTATTGCTAAAGGAATTTGTGGACATTTTTACGTGGTCCTATAATGACATGCCCGACATTGATCCCTAAATAGCCCAGCATGAGATTCCAATGCACCCAGAATATAAACTGATCAAATAAAAACTGTGAAAACTCAGTACCGAATGGTCACTCAAGGTTAAAGAGGAAGTGGTCAAATAGATTAACGTAGGCTTTATCCAGGTTATCGAATATCCCATATGGCTGGCCAACATTGTACCCATGCCAAAATTAAGAGGGAAGGTTCTTATATGCATTGATTATTAAGATTTGAACAAAGGTTTTTCCAAAGGATGATTACCCGCTACCCAATATTGACATGATTGTAGACAATGCGGCCAGTCATGCTCTCAAATCATTCATTGATGGGTTTGCTGGATAGAATCAGATCAAGATGCACCCAAATCATCAAGAGAAAATTACATTCATCACTCCTTGTGGAACCTTATGTTACAAAGTTATGCCGTTTGATAAAAAAAACACAATTTCAACCTACTAGGGAGCTTCCATAACCGTCTTGCATGATCTGATACACGAAGAAGTCGAGGTCTATGTGGACGATATAATCATTAAGTCTGAGACTCAGCAATGTCATGTTATCGCTCTTCGAAAGTTCTCTGACGACTATGAATATACCAGATGCGATTTAACCAACATAAATCTATTTTTAGCATTACCAAAGGAAAGCATCTGGGATTAATGGTTAGAAAAAAAAGGATTGAAGTAGATCCTACCAAGCTGAAATCCATACTCAAAATGCCATCACCCCGAGTGGAGAAGGAAGTCCAAGAATTCCTTAGAAAATTATAGTATATCATTCGGTTCATCAGCCAATCGACTTCTATCTGTGAACCCATCGTCAAACTCCTTTGGAAGGATTCAACCAAGGTTTGGAATGAAGATTTTGACCAAATCAAGAAATATCTAACTCGACCTTTGGTATTCATGCCAACACAACCTGGTCTACCCCTACTCCTATACTTGACCGTAACAGACACCGCAACTGGGGCTTTGTTGGCCCAATCCCTTTAAGAATCCCACAAAGAGAGGTCCATTTACTATGCCAGTCATAAATTGTCTGAGTACGAAGTCAACTACACTGCCTTGGAGAAACCATGTATCGCCCTTATCTGGGTCACTCAAAAATTATGGCACTACATGCTCGCTTTTCCTATCATATTTGTATCCTAAATGGATCCTATCAAATACCTGCTCAAGAAACCTGCCTTGTCTAGACGAATGGACCGATGGTTGATGCTACTAGATGAATTTAATATTATGTATGTCAAGCAGAAATCCATAAAAGGGAGAGCCATCTCTGACTACCTTGTTGACCACCCTATGGAAGAAGCCAGTGTCTGGATCTCTAAATTCCCGAATGAAAATATCCTTTGTACCTCCCAAGAAGACCTCCGGTGATAAATGTTCTTTGACGGTGCTACCTACAAGAAAGTACATGGCGTTGGGATACTCCTGATTGCCTTAGATGATTCTCACACTCCCATTGCCATCAAGTTAGATTTTTCCTACACCAATAACGTGGTCAAATATGAGGCGTGCACCATAGGACTCAAAGTCATTTTCAAGAGAGGAATCTGAAGCCTAGATGTCTACGGGGATTCATCCCTCATCATCAGTCAGGTCCTCAGAAGATGGAATGTCAAGGAAAAGAAACTCTTACCCATCCATGCCTACCTAGAATAATTGGCCTCCTAATTCCAAGATATTAACGTCCATTACCTGCCTCGAGTAAAGAACTGTTTAGCCGATGCCCTTGCAACCTTAGCCTCCATGGTCGACATGCTCAAAGGAATAACGATGCCCCCCTTTCTAGTCTAAAAATAAGCTAAACCAACCCACTTCTACCATATCGAGCTCGTCACAGAAGAAGACCTTGATATGATAGAGTTCTCATATTACTATATCTGACGCCTCCTCAAGCACAGTAAGTACCCCCGAGATGCCAACAATAAAGATCGAGCAACCCTCCTCAAACTGGCTGCCCAGTACATTGTCTGGGATAAAGAACTGCCTAAGAGAAACTTTTATGGAACCCACTCCGCATGAATGGCCATATGTGTAATGACTCACTTTTATATGCTCATATATAGTTTGTTTTTATAATTGCCTCTCACTTACTATCTAATAAATCTTATGTTATTACAAATGTGATATTATAGGTTCTTAATATGACAAAGTCCATTTTTAAATTTGAAGAATCAATTGTAAAATGGGTCAAATTGAAGTTTTATGACACATCTTAACCTAAATGATAAGTTTCGGGGTAGAAAATATAATTTTATGAAACTTTAGGGACTTAATTTTAATTAAGAAAGTTTTAGGGACCAAAATGAAAAATAAAAAAGGACCTTCTTATAAATAAAATAGTTTCAGGGACCTCTTAGAAATATTAAAAATATATAGTGTGAAATTACCTAAATGCCTTTCCACCTCGTGCTTGACACATTGTTCTTATACATGTCATCCATATAGATAAATCTTAAACACGTGTCGTCTTTATAAATAAAGCTAAAACACGTGTCGCAGTTCGATGAAATAAGACTGCACGACCCCTTCATTATGCGACACTTCAATGCTGACTCGCCGTTGTAAAAGATTTGTCGTCTAGACACATCTCAACGTCGTGATATCTTTGGAAAATTTTAAATAGGGCCTTTACGATCATTTGAACTCACACCATTTCCTTGAGAAATATTTAGAACAATTGTGGGAAAGTTTAAGAAGAAGTTTCATCTTAACGAAGTGATCCAATACTCAATATCGGTAACTTCGAACTTATATTAGGTGAGTACTCTATGACATTCCTTGAGTATTTTGATTATATGATGTTATGCAAACTATACATTTTATGAATTGCTTTTATTCTCAAAATTCATCTGCACCGATGACTAATTCATTGTGATATGTTTATATTTGTCCATATGAACATACCGATTAAAATGAGTATTGAAAATGATATTGAATATTAAAAATAAGATTCGATCTAAGGGACCTCTTTTACTGACTGACCTTTCCAGTTGGGTTATCGCTGGTGTGCCCTATATAATGCGTTATGATGAATAAGTTCGATTGACCCTCAACTACCGGGGAATAATATGGTATAAGAATACAGTATTAGAGTGTACTTGGCCATTAAAGTGATATGATTGAAAGGAAAAGATATTGCCTTTGATTTATCGCATCTGTTCTATTTTGAGCTATTTATTTCTACATATTGTCATTCACATATAAATATATTACTTTAAGTTCCTGTCCATATATGTATATGCCTTTTGTTCTTACTTGAATAGGTATCTATTTTATAAAAAAACTTGGAATGTTCGGAGATTAAATCTCATTCGGCTTTTAGCTGACGTTGTTTTAATTTTTCAGGAAACAATTAGGCTCGCGGATGGAAGGTAAAAGGACTATGTTGAAGATTTTTCTTTTAGAGCTATTTTTCCAACTTTATGTAAAATGTTTGGTTTATCACATAGAGCATGTAATAGATTATAAATTTTGTCTTAAGTTGAAACTCGTTGTTACTTATATAATGTTTCCTTTTAGAAATCTCTGATAACATGATTCCTTCATTTTCAGTAGTTTACGATTCATTACCAAGTGAATGTATTTTCGTTGCATTTATTTAAAGAAATATTTTAAATCCATAATATTGAACACCTTGGTGGCATGTGTAGAGACTCGTTGCCTACTAATTTTTGGTCGGGTTATGACAAAAGTGGTATTAGTGCATTGGTTATGAACTGTAAACTATGGAACATAAGTTTTGAACGTTATAGATTTTAAGTTTCCATACATAGGATATAGGATTAACTATCGAACTTATGTGATCACCCTCCATGTGACTTACATTCTATATAACTATTTATATATAATTGTTCTTTTAATTTGCAATCTTGAGATTGTATAATATGTAAAGACATATTTTACATAGTCCGTTTACATTAGAGTATGTTGTATACCACTACAACTGTTGAAGAAAAGTTCAAGTTCAATCATTCATCAAGACAGATCCGAATATCGACATTCTTCAACAATCAAGCCTCTGCGAGATAGATTTTGGAAAGGTTGTGTTTAAGTCCCTTAATAGTTCATTTAAATTGTTGGATTATTTTTTCTAAAATATGTTTACACATCTGAGGCGTTGTTTTTCGTCAAATTTTTTTTTCTAAGTGTTGAGGCGGAGTCTTAATAAAGTTTATTTTTTCGCTGATGTCATTCAAATGACATGATAAATTCATTCAAACGACAACTTCAAGCGACAATCTATGTCGCGCGAAGGCTCGTTTGAAGCTCGCTTGAAGCATTTTATCAAACGACATGCTACTATTTTACTTTTCTAAACTCATTTGATATGTCATGAGACGTCACTTCAAACGACATTTGAAGTCATTCGAGCGACATAAGGATCTCGTTCGAGTGAGAGCGCCGACTCAAGCTTGTTATAAATACTTGATTAAATGAGTATTTTTTTTCTCAAGAGAAGACTTGAGTTTTTCAGATACACGAAAACTTCAAACTGCAGAATTATTTTGTCTACTTTATTTAGGGTTTAAAACAATATTTTTTAGTTCACAAAAATCCCAATAGTTTAGTGAATTATTTTGGAAGCCAAGATACGATCTTGTTGAAGAAACTCTTGTAGAGGGAGTAAATCTACGGCTGACGATTGCGTGTCATTAGGAGTGATTGAGGGTGTTCCTGGATGAAAAAAGAGTTGCGTGTCCTTTCGGGTTCGTTGTGGTTGATCCATTGCTGTTTCTAGACTGAGGTTTATGTGAGTGTCTGCAAATCAGATTTCATTGTGTATGTAAGTTGCGATTTACCTCTTCATAGTGAAATAAAAGGTTTTACCCCAAATGTTGTGTGTCAGCAATATTTATTTTGTGATGACTTGATTTTACCCACCTAGATGCATGTGTTGGGGTTTAATTAATTTGGATAAAAAATTGACAATTAATTAAATAAGTTTAAAATTGAAAATTTGTGAATCCACATATAATCGATATCACATAAGCATTCTTAAATTAGTATCAAAGATTTTTTAAGTGATCTTACATTCTCATATTACATCTTGTGTTTGGCCATGACAGTAGAAAATGACCAAGATGAGATCAACCGTGGGAACTAGTGGTTCAGGAATAGAAGGACTGGAAGGTGCATACAAGGCGATTGAAAGTCTAACAAATATTCTGGAGCATCAGGTGAATAATGAGTTTCCCGATCTACCTCCCAATATTCATAGAGGGAGACCTTGTTACTTGTAGATAGGAAGTTTCTTTGGGTGTGGCCAAAAGGGACATAAAATGAGAGATTGCCCCAAAAAAGGGAAGGCGCCAACAAAGACTTTGAATCACACCAAGGATCATGACATAGTAGGTAGAATTTTTAATCTTTTCGATGCAAAGGTTTCTAATGTAGTAGTGTTAGTACACTTTCTATATGTGCAAAACCTTTTCAAATTTTAATAGATCCTGGTTTCACCCATTAATTTATGTCTGTACGTTTTGTTAATTGCTTTCCTAATATTTTCGAACCCTTAAATCATAGCATACACGTTTCTACTCCTTCGGGTGAGTTATTGACCGGATCAATTAGTATATAAGTCTTGCCCTATAAATGTCAGTAGTTATAAACTATTTTCCAATTTGATAGTTTTAGATATAAGAGATTTTGAAGTCGTTTGGGGGATGGATTGGCTAGCATCATATCATGCTGAGGTAGATTGTTTTGAGAAGAGAGTTACTTTCCAAATTCCTAACCATCTAGAATTTAATTTTTAAGGAACTGGCATCATATCTCCGATGTGTATTATCTCTGCAATGAAAGCTTATAGTTTTCTTAAGAAGGGATGTTAAGGGTTTCTAGCAGCTGTTACCAATTTACAGACAATGGGGCCTAGCTTAGAAGATATTCCTATAGTTAAATATTTTTCAGATGTTTTTTCAATTGAGTTACCCGGTCTACCTCCCAATAGAGAAATACAATTTACCATTGACCTTGATCCTGGAACTATACCAATCTCAAAACCACCTTATAATATGACACCTTTGAATTAAGGGAATTAAAGTTTAATTACAAGATCTGTTAGACAAGGGTTTTATTAGACCAAGTATATCCCCTTGGGGCACTCCCGTTTTATTTGTTAAAAAGAAGGATGGGACGATGAGGCTAGGTATAGATTATCATGAACTAAATAAGGTGGCCATTAATAATAAATACCCCTACCTCATATAAATGATTCGTTTGACTAACTACAAGGGGCGCAAGTATTTTCTAAGATTGACCTTAGGTAAGGTTATCACCAATTGAAGATTAAGGGAGATGAGATTTCGAAATTAACTTTTCGTACTAGATATGGTCACTATGAATTTCTTGTGATTCCATTTGGACTAACTAATGCACCAGCATCTTTTATGGATATGATTAATAGAGTTCTTAGGAAATATTTGGATCAATGTGTGATTTTCTTCATTGATGACATCCTTATTTGTTTAAAGAGTATTGAAGAACACGAAAAGAATTTAGAGATAGTATTACAAATCCTTAGGAAGGAGAAATTATATGCGAAATTAAAGAAGTCTGAGTTTTGGTTACCTAGTGTCTCTTTTCTAGGACATGTCATTTCTAAAGAGGTAGTGTCAGTTGACCCTCAAAAGATCATGGCTATACTAGATTGGCCTAAACCAACTAATGTGACGGAGATTTGTAGTTTTCTTAGAATAACATGTTATTATCGAAGATTTGTTGAAGAATTTTCTAGTATTTCCAAACCTCTATCTAGGTTACCACAAAAGAAGGTGAAATATGAATGGTCTGAGGAAGTTAAGAAAAGTTTTCAAGAACTTAAGGATCGATTAGTGACTGCCCCAATTTTAACTATTCTTTATGGGATAGGGGGATTTGTGATTTATAGTGATACTTCTAAAAATGGTTTGGTAGCTTATGACTCGAGACAATTAAAATCACATAAGCATAATTATCTAACCCATGACCTAGAATTAGCAGCTGTAATTTTTGCTCTTAAGATTTGGAGACATTATTTGTATGATGAGACTTGTGAGATTTATACCGATTATAAGAGTTTGAAATATATTTTTACCCTAAAAGAATTTAACATGAGACAGAGGAGGTGGTTATAAATGATGAAGGATTATGATTTAAATTTCATTATCACCCAGGAAAATCTAATGTAGTAGCTGACGCTTTGAGTGGGAAGTCTATAACAAATTAAGCATGTTTCATTACAAATCAGGAACCTTTGTTAAGGGATTTGAGAAGCATGGAAGTAGATGTTCTTATTTATAATAAAGTAGGAATAATTGCAAACTTACAAGTACAACCCATGTTGATGGAAATGATCAAAATTTTACAAGTAAATGACTCACAACTGAAGAAGATTAAAGAATAAGTTATTAAAGGGAAGAAAATTGAATTTACGATACGAGATGATAAAATGAGGTTTGGAAATAGAGTGTGTGTTCCACATGATGCCCAACAAAAGAGGCAAATTTTAGAGGAAGCTCATTACTCAAGATTCACATTTCATCCCGGATGTACAAAGATGTATAGGGATCTTCGAGAAGTATTTTGGTGGATTAACATGAAAAGAGAGATAGAATAATTTGTATCTCAATGTTTGGTTTGTTAACAAGTAAAAACCGAACATCAGATACCATCAGGATTATTACAATCTCTACTTATCCCAGAGTGGAAGTGGGAATATACTACCATGGATTTTATGACAGGTTTACAAAGAATCTCAAATGGTAATGATTTTATTGGGGTAATTATTAATAAATTAACTAAATTCACTCATTTTCTTGCCATTAAGATTACCCATTCTTTAGAAGTGTAGGAAATTATTAGGCTTCATTGAACTCCAGTTTCAATTGTTTCTGATTGTGATCTTATATTCGTGTCTCGCTTCTGAAAAATCCTATAAGCATCCATGGAAACAAAATTAAATTTCAACACCACTTTTCACCCTCAAACGAATGTACAATTTAAAAGAATCATTCAAACCTTAGGGGATATGCTTAGGGCATGTGTACTTGATCTTGAAGGGAATTGGGATGATCATTTACTGTTAGTGGAATTTGCATATAATAATAGTTATCAAGCAAGTATTCGAATGGTTCCGTATGAAGGACTCTATGGTAGAAGGTGTTGTTATCTTGCATATTGGGTAGAAGTTGGAGAAAGAAAATTATTGGGACCAGAATTGATTCAGATCACAAGAGAGAAAGTGAAATTGATACAAGAACGAATTTGAATCGCTCAAAGTCGTCTGAAGAGTTATGTCGACAATCGACACCGACAATTAGAATTCCAAAGAGGAGATTATGTGTTCTTACGAGTATCACTAGCAAAGGGAGTAATCTGATTTGGGAAGCAAGGGAAGTTGAGCCTAAGATATATAGGACCTTTTGGAATCCTTGAAAGGATAGGAGTTGTTGTGTATAGAATAACCTTACCCCTTGAACTCTCTAGTGTGCATAATATGTTTTACATGTCAATGCTGAAGAAATATGTCTCAAATCTAACACATATCTTAAGTCATGAACCTCTTCAAGTTAGAGAAGATTTGACATACATTGAGTATCTAGTAGAAATTTTAGATCATAAAGATCAAATACTACGAAGCAAGGTTATTCCACTAGTCAAAGTATTATGGCATAATCATTCCATTGAAGAAGCAACATGGGAGAGGGAAGATAAAATAAAGGAGCAATATTCATACCTATTTGGAAATTAATGTAAGTAAAGTTTAGGGACCAACCTTTTTATAAGGAGGATGGGATGTAATGACCACACTTTTATATGTTTATATATAGTTTGTTTTTATAATTGCATCTCACTTACTATCTGATAAATGTTATGTTATTACAAATGTGATATTATAGGTTCTTAATATGACAAAGCCCATTTTTAAATTCAAAAACTCAACTGTAAAATGGGCCAAATTGAAGTTTTATGACACATCTTAAGCTAAATGATAAGTTTCGGGGTAGAAAATGTAATTTTATGAAACTTCAGGGACTTGATTTTAATTAAGAAAGTTTTAAGGACCAAATTGAAAAATAAAAAGTACCTTTTTGTAAATAAAATATTTTAGGGACCTCTAAGAAATATTAAAAATATATAGAGTGAAATTACCTAAAGGACCTTTTTGTGTAAAATGACCCTTATACCCTTAATCCCTTTCCACCTCGTGCTTGACACGTCGTGCTTACACATGTCATCCATATAGATAAAGCTTAAACGCGTGTCATCTTTAGAGAGACAGCTAAAACACGTGTCGTAGTTCGGTGAAATAAGGGTGCAAGACCCCTTCGTTATGCTACTCTTCAACATTGACTTGCCGTTGTAAAAGCTTGGTCAGCTAGACACGTGTCAACCAAAACTATAAATAGGGCCTTTAGCATTATTTGA
Source organism: Sambucus nigra (assembly GCA_949130495.1). Lineage (NCBI taxonomy): Eukaryota > Viridiplantae > Streptophyta > Magnoliopsida > Dipsacales > Adoxaceae > Sambucus > Sambucus nigra. The sequence continues at coordinate 105,069,374 of OX422220.1, read as the reverse complement.
AGTTGCACCAATTCCTTGGGAAACAGTTCAAAAAATTATGGAAAAGTTTAAGATGAAGTTTCATCTGAACGAAGTGATCCAAGACTCAATATCGGTAACTTTCGACTTTTGTTAGGTGAGTACTCTATGACATTCATTGAGTATTTTGATTATATAATATTATGCAATTTGTATATTTTGTGAACTGCTTTTGTTCTCAAAATTCATCTGATACCGATGTTTGATTCATTGTGACACGTTTATATTTTTCCGTATAGACATACTGATTAAAATGAGTATTGAAAATAATATTGAATATTGGAAATAAGATTCGGCCTAAGGGGACTGTTTTACTGACTGACCTTCCCAGCTGGGCATTATAATTAACAATTTAAATCAACCCTCAACTACTGGGGAATAAAAGGGTAGAAGAATACGGTATTAGAGTGTACTTGGCCATTAAAATTATATGATTGAAAGGAAGATATATTTCCTTTGATTTGTCGCATCCATTCTATTCTAAGTTATTTATTTCTACATTTTGTCATTCACATATAAATATATTACTGCAAGTTCATGTCCATATATGTATATGCCTTGTGTTCTTTCTTGAATATGTATCTATTTTATGAAAAACCTTGGAATGTCTGGAGATTAAATCTCATTCGGCTTTTAGCTGACGTCATAATAATATTTCAAGGAATAACTATGCTCGTGGATGGAACATAAAAGGACTATGTTGAAGATTTCACTTTTAGAGATTTTTTGTTACTTTATGTAAAATGTTTGGTTTATCAGATAGAGCATGTAAGAGGTTTTAAATTTTGTCTTAAGTTGTAACTCGTTGTTACTTATATAAAGTTTCCTTTTAGAAAACTCTGATACATAATTCCTTCATTTTCAGTAATTTACGATTCATGACCATTTGAATGTATTTTCGTTGCATTTATTTGAAGAAATATGTTTAAATTCTGAATACTGAACGCCTTGGTGGCATGTCAAGAGACTGGTTCCCTACTAATTTTGGGTCAGGTCCATGATAATATGATTGCCAAGAAAATCATCTGACAGGGCTACTATTGGACTACCATGATTTAGAATTGCACCGCCTATGTTCGGAGATGCCTTAAATGCCAATAGTTTTCCAATCTCCAGTACTTGCCTCTGTGGGAACTATACAACATGACCTCTCCCTAGCCATTTTCCACATGGGGCATCGATATTATATGAAAAGTTACATCCAAAGCCTCAAACGGGCATGAGTTCATCCTGGTTGACATTAATTACTTCACCAAATGGGTTGAAGCTGAGTCATATGCAATTCTGAATGCCTAAAAGGTAGCCAAGTTCATCTTAAAAAAATCATCTGTGGATACGGGGTCCTGCACGAGCTAGTATCAAACAACGGGTTACATTTCAAGGCAGAAGTCACAGAAGACGAGTATGGGATCTAGAGACATAAATCGTATCCCTATCGACCATAAACCAATGGTGCAGTAAAAGTCACTAATAAGAACCTCGAAGCAATCATCAGCAAGATGACCGAGAGTTGTCTAGTTTGGGTCGATCGGATCACCTACGCCCTCTGGGGCTACCACACTTCAGTTCGAGCATATCTACTCAGGCTACTCCTTACTCTCTGGTATATGTCATGTAAGTACTCTTACCCATTAAGGTAGAAATTCCTTCACTATGCATCATTCTTGAAAGCAAAGTCAGCAAGGAAGACTGGCATCAGATCCGTCTTGACGAGTTGTCACTCTTGGACAAAAGGAGATTGAAAGCTCTATATCGTATACAAGGGTACTATCGTCGAATAACACGGTCATTCAAAAAGAGAGTCAAGGAACTTGGTATCCGAGAAGGGAACTTAGCCCTTAAAGAAATTATAGAACCCGTTTGGGACCTTAGAGGGAAATTCAAGCCCAATTGGAGCGACCCTTACATTGTGAAGAAAATCCTATCCGGGGGTGCCTCTATGCTCACCGACCTTGACAGAGAAGAGATGGCCCGTCCAGTCAACATAGCTCGTCTCAAGAAATTGTACCCTTAGTCCAAAATCTCGATGTGCTACGACTCTTCTCATCGCCATTCTATTCTAATTTTTTTTCTTCATTTCCCTTTAGTCAAAACTACGTGAGGCCTAATCCTCTAAAAATCCTTTTACTTTCAAAAATGAAACTCGGCATTTTTTTAAAACCCCCAGAGGTACGTAGACAGCTCATACGTCTTACATGGGCATAAGCCCTTTCTTTTTCACAAAATGTTATTCTTTTCTTATCTCCGAGAACGACAGTTCATTTTATAATTTACATAAACAAAAGGATTATGTATGCCTTAGCGATTGGTATAAATAATTCAAATGTAAAACTCATCAAGAGGCACAATAATATAATTGAAATCTTTTTTTAGTCCACTATCGGGAAAACCCGACACGATTACATGAAATATCAGTCCTAAAAACAAAAGTTAACCAAGATACTCTTAAAAATAAAAAGACATGGCCACTGCCAGAAGAACCAAGATAGTCCTAAAAAACCCCGCCAAACTTATTAGTCCTAAAAACCCCGCCAACCTTATTAGTCCTTCAAACAAAAACAAACCAAGCCACTCCTAAAAACTTCTTCCCAACAACCAAACACATAACCATCACAAAAGCTTCACATGAACACTAAAAAACACTAGCTTTATAAAAAAGCCCTACCCACAGCTGCCAGAAGAACTATCCCCATCATCATCTACATCTTGGGGTCCCCAAACTTCCCCTATTTGGATGGAATATCGAAGGCGCTCCATGGAACGGTAATCCCGGACCAGGAAAAGACCACTACACCTCCCTCCATGGTGTCAAACATGAAGAACCATGTCTGCCTGGTCTCATTGGCCAACATCTTAGCCACTACCCTCCTCAATTTATGTAATCCCTAGAAATATGCCAAACTCTGCCAATAAATTGGGAAGGACGGGTCGAAGGCCGATGACTTTCCCACAAAGAGCCCAGTCGCATGCACATGCCTTATGTCAAATACTGCACAGGGAAGAAGTCCAGAATACGGGAAGGCACAATCTTCTCCCATCCTACTTGACACTAGTCTCTAAGGAAATTAGAAAGTATTATGATGAAAGATAACCAACCAAACGTACTAGTATTCCCCCAGTTCCAGAATGAGCTACAGCTCCCCCCACCAGGGTATCGACCAACGAAGACATCGAGTCCCGTGCTCCACAAACCAGCGTTTGTTGATTCTAACCTTTTGTGTGAGGATGACACACTTCCTACTGATGATCCCATTATGACTCCTACACCTAGGGTGGATCCTATTCCTGATTTAGAGGACACTCCTGCTTGGGTTCTTAAGAGTCATAATCCTATTGCTATTCTAGGAGATCCCACCCTAGGGGTTAAGACTCGTGCTCAGCTAGAGAATGTTGTTATCCATGTTTAATACACATCCAAAGTTGAGACCAAGAATCATAAGGAAGCACTCAAAGATGAACACTGGACATGCTCTATGTAGGATGAGTTGCTTCAGTTTAGAAAGAATGATGTCTGAGAACTTGTTCCCCGACCTAGTGAGATAAATGTGCAATGTGCTAAGGGTATCTTCCAGAAAAAGGTGGATGAGACTGGTACTATTATCCGAAATAAGGCTAGGTTGGTCACTCAAGGCTATACACAGATAGAGGGTGTAGACTTTAGCGATAGATTTGCTACTGTTATGAGGCTTGAGTTCGTTCGCTTATTACTGGCCATCGCATGTCATCTGCACTTCAAGTTATATCAGATGGATGTCAAGATTGACTTTCTGAACGATATTCTACAGGAGGAGGTTTACGTGGAACAACTAAAAGGATTTGAAGACCCTAAGCACCCTAATCACATATACTATCTTAGGAAAGCTTTGTATGGTTTGAAGCAAGCACCCCGTTCTTAGTACGAGAGACTTATTTCGTATATCTTAGCCCGTGGCTTCAAGAGAGGGGGACTTGATATGACGTTATTCGTCAAGAGAGATGACGGTGTTATTTTGGTTGCCCAGGTCTATGTGGACGACATAGTCTTTAGATCCATGTGCTCCCACCATGTTCACCACTTTGAGGAGGAGATGAAGAGTGAGTTTGAGATGAGCATGGTAGGAGACATTAATTTCTTCCTTGGTCTCCAGGTTCTTCAGTGAGAGGATGGTATTTTCGTCTCCCTATCCAAGTATGCTAGAGACCTTGTGAAGAAATGGTTTAGACTCCTCTAAGCATGCACGTACCCCGATGAGTACCTCAACAAAGCCTAGTTAGGACACTTTAGACAAGGACGTAGAGCAAACCTTGTATCAGAGTATGATAGGTAGTCTTCTCTACTTGACTGCTAGTCATCCCGACATTGCCTTTAGTGTTGGAGTCTGTGCGTGATATCACGCATCCCCAAAAGAGTCGCGCTTACTCTCTCTTAAACGTATTATCAAATACGTGAGTGGGACTCTCTCATTTGGAACTTGGCATTTGATATTCCTTTGATATCGATGACCGTTTATCCTACTACTTGGATACCGATTGGTACGTGGATGTAGATGGATGTTAGAGCACTTCTGGTGGGTGTTTCTTATTTGGTTCTAATCTTATCTCTTGGTTGAGCAAGAAGAAAAACTCCATCTCTTTATCCACTGCGAAGGCTGAGTACATAGCCGTTGGGAGTTGTTGCATGTAACTTCTATAGATGAAGTAGATGTTAGAGGATTATGGGATATCACAAGACACCATGGCTATTTCCTGTGATAACACGAGCGTGATACACATATCTCGTAATCCAGTTCAACATTCACGAATAAAGCACATTAGGATACGCAAGCACTTTATCCGTGTGCTTGTAGAAGAGAAGGTCGTATCCTTGAGTTTTGTGTCTACCAACCTACAGTTAGCCGATATTTTCACGACGCCTTTAGTCTCCCTTAGATTCGAGAGTCTTAGAAAGTCTTTAGGAATTTTCATAGTTCACTGAGGGGTGGTTACCATGTCTAAAGTAGTATGCACTTTTCAGGTTCATATCATATGATTCCTATCTCTATATTGTATAATTTGTAACATTATTTTTTTTCGATTTTTATTTTTAGAAAAATACAAAAAGATTTTCTATTTTTTTGAAAATTTGGAAAATCCAAAAAGATTTTATTTTTTGATAAATTTTTGAAAAATTCAAAAAGATTTTTCTTTTTATAAAAGTTTTTTTAAAAAAAACATAAAAAGAGTTTTTGTATTTTGTTTACACCATTTATGGATGAACATTTAAGATAGCCATAGTCACAACTTCATTTCATATTCCACGTGACCGTTTGATAGTGATTTAAGATGTGCTTTACATTGTTTGGAGTCATTGAGATGTGATTAGTGATATCTTCTACATTTTTGGCTCCTTATCTCCTTTATTGCACACATGCACGGTATTATTTGAGTATTGTACTTGTCTATCACATATTGTCTTGAGTGTTTTTATCTCAATTCTGTCTATACAACGAACAAAATGCGATAAAATTTGAAAAGAAAGTTGTGCATGTAAAAATTGTTGCAATGAGGTTGTGTGAATTTGAAAAATGGGGAAGGGTTGCGAAACGTACTCATTTATCGTTTGTGACTATGACACCTTTAAATGTGACCTAAATAAAAATTTGGCAAAATCAAAAACCAAGGTCCAAACAACCCAAAAAAATTTAAAGGCAATAAAAAGAAAAATATGCCATAAAGTGGGCCAATAGGATTTTGTTTCATCACCTCTAAAGAAAAATAAAAAGCATTATTTATTGAGGGAGTTTGGATGGAATATAAAATGGGTTTTCATGTCCTTGAAAGTCATCAAAAAGCGTTATATAATTTTGGACGTTATTGGTGTGGAAATCACTTTGAGCTTTGATTTGTTGACTTAGTTATTTTCGTGTTCTTTCATGGTGTGATTCTTTGTTGTATATTTTGTGATAAAAATTTTGAAACATTCAAAAAGTGATTTTTACCACCTTGTGACATTTTCCACTTGCATTGCTTTGTGTTCTTCATATTTGTCTATTTGGGGACATCATAAAAAGGGGGAGAATGAATTATGAGGGAGAATTTTTTATTTGATATAATAATGATTTTCTTGAGCTTAATTGATATTTATTTATGCTTATCATTATATTTCAAATTGTTGCACGTCACGGGCATTATTTCTTTTCTTATGTGTGGAGGGTACAAAATTGAGGATTCTTTTTACACACCTTGATGATGACAAAGAAAGTGAGAAAAAAATTGAAGATTTGAAGATGTTGAAATCCGTAAAGACATGTCATTTAGTATTTCCAGTTTTTGGGTTTAATGGGGATATTTAATTGTATGTTATTTGTTTTTAGTCTGGCTAGCATAATTCAGATAGTTTTTATTTATGTGCCGGCGTAAACGTAGGGTGAGATTCGTAAGGACATGATTTTATAAATGTGTGTTTAGAATCTAGGAATTTTTCTGTATGTTCAAGATCACAGTTAGTATGTCTGATACCGCTACATTCGGCACGCCAAGATGTTCATCCACGACGGCCTCGATCTTCATCCGAAGTTATCATGCTCCCACTATCTTCATACGTGCGTAGTGCATCATCACCGAGCATCATGCAACGTGTGTCTTCAACTTTCAACATTCCTACTACTCCACTCTCATTAATGGTAAAATAATTAATTTGGAGTTTTTAATGGTTACATAATTATTTGGGAATTTTTAGAAAATATTTTTTTAAGGTTTCAAAATTTTTTCCTTCGAAGAAAGAATTTTTTCTAAGTGTAGAGGGGAGAAAATATTTGATGATGACGTCGTTCGAGCGACAGAGCAACGTCGTTCAAGCGACATACTGTTGTCGCGCGAAGTTGTTCAAGCGATAGGGTTTTTGTTCGAGTGACATCCCTCTATTGTTCGAGTGACGCGCCGCCTCTATTTCTGTATTAATAGCAGTGATCATCATTCACATTTTTCAAGTCTTTGGCACTCATGTTTCTACAGAATTGCTACACAAAACAGACTTCATTTTTTCAAGGTTTTCATACCTTTTTGATTCACAAACCATTCCCAAACATATATGTGAATCTTTATAAACTCTAGATTAATTGTTCTACTTATCTGGAGTATGCTTGCGGAGAAGAAGGATGTTCTCCATTGTTGACTAGGATCTCTTACGAGATCTCTTGCTAACAACGATGAACCGACGCCTACGGGTATTCGTGTATCACTGTATTTTGTTGTAATTGTAAGTATTACGAATTATAGTGAAATAAAAAAAAATGGTTTGCCTATTTGGGGGATTTTTCCTCATATTGTGATTGACTGTGCATGCGTGGTTTGAATTTATTTGTCTCTCACTATTTATTTGCAAGAGTTACGATTTTTGGGATAAAAAATTGGAATTTAATTAAACATGTTAATCATTGATTGTTGGCGCACTCTCAGTTTGTGATATTTTTCTTAGTTTGGGGTTTGTATGTAAAGGTTTTAAAATATGTTTTGATTTTAGATTTAGATAAGGGGTAATGATTTTAGTTTACGAATGTACAATGTACAGACTGGTTTGTTTGGATTTGAGTTTGGTTTCAACTATATGTCAAACTATTTCTTGGATCTATGTATTAGTTTGATTCGAGTTTGACTTCAAGAGGTAACTATTTTAGTTTAGTCACACACGGTTTGATTCATTTGAATCCGTTGAGTCGTTAGTATATTCATTTGGTTTTGACGCTTAAAGTATAAGAATGTACTCACAACATCATGGGATTATTTAATTTTTGCACAATCCACAAAGTTGCATCATTTAGGAATGCTTATTTTTTGGCACAATATTTGGTTGTTATAAAAAAACTAAGTGCAAATTTTCTTGGATTGGTAATCTTCTCCTTCTCTTATGGGAGCAATAATATTTTTCTCAATCAATAATCCATGCATAACGTCCACAAGCATGACATTGGATTCTTATTCATATGCTCGGGCTCTAGCTGTCGTGTCACATGGAATGACACTCCATCTTTAAGCTCAAGGTTACAATGTGTCCACTATAGGGTTATCTTTATTTGTGATTCAACGGTTGCTACATTATTTTCTCAATTTTGTTCCATTAATAATTACTTCACTACGTGTCGACTTCTATTTCATTAAATGTTTTCTAAATTGAGTTTTAACTAATTGCCATAGATAAGAACATATTTTTGGGCACAGAAAAAAATAAAAGACTACTCAAAGCTTTTGAGGAACTCCATGCCCCTCAATTCTGCATCAAACCTTTTTTAGAACTTCAGAAGGTTGTTCATCCCGTGATGCAAATTTAGTGGTGAAAGCGGATTATTTTCTTTGAATATTGGACTAATTTATTGAAGTGTTCATGACATTTTTGTTAATACGTGACATTGACATGCGTAGTATGTGTGCTAAAGTGCAAATAATTCACAATCGTACATGGGATACTTGATTAAGTTAATAACTTATATTTATTTTTACTACAATTTTGTTGGCATTTTAATATAAATAGGTATTATTGTCATGAATTTTGGTTGTTATTAATTATAGTGCAAACGAAATGTGCTTTGATGGTTGTTTTGGACTATAACTATCTTTATTAGTTCAAGTGTGCGGCCTAATGTAGTCGATATATTGTGCCTCTAGTTAAATTGATATTGTTTATATGAGGTCCATGATGGACTATTAGTATTGTTAGAATATTTTTTTTCTTTAATAGGGTGGATAATTCTACAAACAGAGGAAACTCTCCCTAAATTTTCTAAATTGTTTACACTTATAATATATAAAACATTTATTATTTACATTATACTCGACTTTATAATTTTTAAAATTATTTTCTTGCCTTTAGGCACGAGCATACCCTAGTGTGTGTGTGTGTGTGTGCGTATGTATATATATATATATATATATATAGAGAGAGAGAGAGAGAGAGAGAGAGAGAGAGAGAGAGTATCATTGAAAGAATATTATTTTTTGATTACAAATATGCTACAAAGTGCAATTTCTTACATCACATATCAACACAATTTCACACTGAAAGAGGGAAAAGAAAAAGGAAAACACTGTCCGGAGAACTGACCTTTGATGTAATTAAAAAGGCTTCAAAGAGAGAGGAAGGCTCACTTACATCATGATGTATACATCACACCTACTTCTAGGTACTAAGAAATCTTGTTGTCAATTTTTTTTCTCTTACAATTAACCTCCTAATAATCCCAAATTCAAAACATTAGGTTAAAATACAATTTGTAGCTATTTTTAAAAAAATTCACAAAAAACTGTTGGTGTAAACCCTTATAAATAAGGTATTTTGAGCAGTTTTTGTGGATTTTTTAAAAATAGCTACAAAGTGTATTTAGATGTAATTTTTTGAACATGGGTTTATTGGAAGATTAATTTCAAGATAAAAAAATTGGGAAAAAAAAGTTTTTTAGGGCCTACAACTACGTGTGATGTATGAATGATGTATAGAGCATGATGTAGATGAGACTTAACCCCCTACCCCCCCCCCCCCCCCCCCTGCCCCATCCTTACCCCCCCCCCCCCCTTTTAAACAAAAAAATAAAAAACAAAACCCCCTTTTTATCAAAAAAAAAAATCACTTTTAGCTTGACATTGCATGCATGTGTATGAAACCAAAAAATATTATGACCAAAATGTCATCCATAAGATCCCATATTATATATATATATATATATATTGAAAAGGATGTCTTTTTCACAATAGTTCTAATCATGAGGGAGATTCTCAGTATCACCGGAATTATTTACGATTAAAGTAAAGAGTTTCCTGAATATAACTCTCATGTTTTTTATTTAACAAGGGCAATATGATAAGATAAGTTTTTGGCATGCGCCACTTGCTTAAAAGAGTGGTTACTAATGAGGAACCATTTGTCTTTGATCAAGGCAATTTCCTTGCTCGCAATTAAGATTATATTGACATGTGTCTTACACGTTGCTCGAAATACAAACAAGACAACTCACACACACACACATTGAAATACTTTTTGTTGGGCAAGATAATTGATATAATAAGATAATTATTGTTATTATTATTATTTGAATAATTGAGATACTTTGGTATTTCACAAGTTATATCCTTGAAATAGTCTGTGTGATTCACTTCACATGGAGTTATATGAGTTGATTTAAAAATAGGGCATAAAATAGTATTTATCCAAGTAAATCAATTAATAACCTTAAGATCTCAGATTTATTTACTCAGAATAGTTCCTGTGATTAATTTCACATTTCATTATTGTTAAATATTTGGAATAAGAGTAACTCATTATGTTAAGAAAGAGAATATCTCTTAATCCTTCACTTGAACATCTTTGCTCATTTGTTCAAAGTATAAATGAATTTTATAGTTATCTATTACTATACCATGAATATTTTTTTTGAAAGTCATATTCATTGTTCGAAGATATTCACTCTATTGACATGCATTTAAAAAAAGTTATGTTGTGCAGCTAAAAGATTACAGTTGCTTTAGATGGAAACATTATTCTCTCGCATGCTTGGATTCGAACAACAACGCTAGCAAGCAAATATATGAAGCTTTGATAAAAAGTTCAAGTTTCAAATTGAGTTTATTGATGTATGCTCGACTCCAATATTCTTCACAGGTTTTCTTACTCAGATTAAAAGACAAAATCTAGCAACAAAAAGTATGAGGTATCAATCATACTTTCTTAGCAAAGTTTAATGCTTATGAAATGTCAGGTTATTTTATATTGGTCATGGTGCCTCCTAGTGCATTTTCACTCGTTAGTATTTCTAGACCTAATAAAAATAAGACAATAGGTATGATAACATAAAAAGTATATAAAAAGGTACAAAGCTTAATACCTGAGGCTCCAAGGACAGCGAAGCGCTCATAATATTATCCTACAAACAAAGAAATAGGTAATGCGGACCAGTAAGTGCCAAGTATAAATAAAAGAATAAATAGGTACAAAATTTTAGTACCCAAGACTCCGCAGGTTTAGGAGCTCTTGTGGTGCTCACCTAAAAATAAAGAAATAGGTTGAGAAGCCGAGCAATTATTTGTAAAGTATAAGCAAAAGAAGAAATATAATTTAGCACCTGAGGCTCCAAGGGCATAGGAGCGATCATAGTATTAACTTGAAAACAAAGAAACTAGTTGTGCAGACAATCAATTGCCAAGCATATATAAAAGGTACGATAAATTAGTACCTCGGGCTCTAAGGGTATATGAGTGATCAATAATATTAACCCAAAAACTAAGAAAGAGGTTGTGCAGATGAGCAAGTGTCAAGTATAAATAAAAGAATATTTAAGGTACGACAATTTATTAACTCAGGCTCCAGGGGAATAAGGCGGTCACATTATTAACCTGAAAATGAAGAAATGGGTTGTGCAGACGAGCAAGTTCTAAGTATAAATAAAAGAATATAAAATGTACGACAGTTTAGTACCTTAGGCTCCAAGGGTATGAATGCTCACATTGTTAACCCCAAAAAAAAAACAGATTGTGCAAACGAGAAAGTGCGAAGTATAAATAAAAGAATATAAAGGATACGACAGTTTAGTACCCGAGGCTCCAAGGGAAATGGAGCGCTAAAGTATTAACATAAAAACAAAGAAATATGTTGTATAAATAAGCAACTGCAAAGTAAATATAAATGGTACGGAAATTTAGTACCTCAGGCTCCAAGAGCATCGGAGCGCTCATTATATTTACTTGAAAATTAAGAAACAGGTTAAGAAGATGAACAAGATTATGTATAAATTAATATAAGGTAAAAAGTTAAGTACCCGAAGCACCGTAGATATAGGAGCATCTGCGGTTCTCATCTACAACTAAGGAACAAGTTGAGTAATCGAGTAAGTATTTTCAAAGTATAAATAAAAGAACAAAGTTGTACAACAGTTTAATGCCCGAGTCTATATATGAGTAGGAGTAAGGGTGGACAAAAAATGGACCGACCTGAATGGATCGATTGGACTGAACTGGACCGAGCTGAAAATTAAGGCTATTTTGAAAATAGTCCGGAAACTGGTCAACAAGAACTAAAAATCGATTAAATCGGTCTAATCGGTGGTCCGCTATTTTAAAAGATTGTTTTGGACCGGACATATCCGATTCCCATATATATAATAATACTATAAGTAATATTTTATTTTTCTCATTTATAGTATTTAAATTAATGTATATAACTTAGGAATTTAATTTGGAACACGTTTATATATGTACAAAAAAAATTATTTGGGTTAAGAAAATACATGTAAATATCACTTGTAGTTACGAGCATTATTAATGTAATTATTGTGTTGTGGCCTTTTTCTTTCATAGTATTTTAGTCTGTTATCGCTATATATATGGATTTATGAAGAACTTTATCTTGTTTTTGTTTGAATATAACTACCGGTACATAAAGTTCTTCCTTCAATTAAAGGTATGTAGTGATAATGTTTGGAAGACATTTATAGACATGTGTGATTATTATCCAATGATTGCATTGGTTATCTAATGTTGGGAACGCATTTTTATGGAACTATATATTTTTAATATTTTTTAAATTAGGTATATATATTTGTGAGAACAACAGATAAAAACATTCATCATATATATATTATAATAGGGTCAGGACCAAATTTTACCCCAGATCGAACCAAAAAAATCAAGGCCCAAATTACTACTTTAACCTAATTAATTGGTCTGGTCTTGGTCCAAAAATAGTGAGGACCGAATATTCGTTCCGGTTAAAAAAATAGGTAAAAATTGGAACGAACCGAACCGTGCCCACCCCTAAGTAGGAGCACTCGAGCTCAATATATTAATAGACTGAAAACAAAGAAACAAGTTGATATAAACAAAAATTTGCAAATTATGCTTGCAACACACAATACAAATGCAAGTAAATATTGTACCAGGGACTCCACAGATATGCGAGTACCTAGGACAAAAGTTTTAGCATTTGCTTATATCTAAAGATAAGAAAACATGTTGAGAAATGCAATCAAATTAAATGCACAAAGTATGAGTGCCAGTATATGATGAACTCGGGACTACACAAGTGTACGAGTACCCAGGACAGAAGTTTCAACATTAGCTTCAACCCAATAAAGAGGCTTGAGTAATATGAGTAAATATCAAAATTTAAAGCACAAAGTATGAATGCTGGTATGTGATGTACCCAACATGAGAGAGAGTACCCAAGATATAAACTTGAACATTATCTTTAACTTGAGAAAATAGGCCAAGCAATGAGTAATGCAAAGTAAATTCAATATCAAATATACCAAAAATTAATATACCCGGGACTCTAAAAGTATGCGAGCACCCGAAGCAAATATTTATTGCATTCATATCAACTCAGAAACAAGTTGAGCAATGAGAGAAAGTGTCAATAGTTACTAACATGTGTATTAAAATTACATATATGTGGGCTCCAAGGACGAGTGATTACCCAAGATAAAAGCTTTGACATTGTCTCTAACTTGAAACTTAATTGGTTGTAAATAACATAAGCAAGTGTTTAAAAGTGGCAATCACAAAAGGATAGACAAAAAATACAAGAATATGGACTCCAAATACAAAGGAACTCCCAAAATAAATGCCTTCGCATCTTTTTCAACCTAGAATAAAAGAGGGAGGATGATAACATGAGCAAGTACTAATTATGATAAGAGAAGTAAAAACTGCACAAAGGTCATAGTGCAATGAAAAGATATGCTTAAGGCTTAATGAAAGTTTGAGCAGCCTACTCAAATATGTTTTTTTACTCGAATATAGAAGCACGTTAAGGAGAGTTAACGAGTAACTTACAAAATTGGCGTAATAGTAAGAAAAATGACCTAAGGGTCACTCATGGAGATGAAAAATCATCCTACACGAGCAAATGTGGATAGAGTATTAGTCAATAACTTAAAGTACCATGTTTACAATAAATAGTCCAAAAGGTGTCAATAAATACACGTGACATTAAAAGTATGCGAAGCATAGGACCCGAGAAAGTCCTCATGGGTCTCACCATAGGTGTGGAAACACAATAGTATAAACACAAAGGGAAAGAAAGTCAAGTGATGAAAGACAAATGAATGACTTAATAACATAAAGTACATATATTTACCTCATGAGAGGAACTCAGTAAAGTGACAAACATTAATCTCTTCGCTAAACGAAAAGGATTACAAATAGGTTGAAAGAAAAAGTTCTAAACAAAAGGGTAGTGCTGACCCCTAGAAAGACTTTTACCCACCAACTTTTAAATTGGTTTGTGCACTTGCATTTTTCACAAGGGGGATAATGTTGAGAAGTCCTTGAGAAAGTGAACAAGGAGAGTATAAGTTTGATTATGACTAATGATAAAGTATGCAGAAAGGTAGTGTGACTGGGGTCTAGTAAGATACTAAAACGAGTGAGGCATGACCCACTTCAATGAACTCTGCCTCTAAGAGTTTATAGATCGGCATTTGGTTAAACCTTACCTTTTTGGTGAAAATGGAATGAAAGCTAGAACGCCTCCTGCAAGAAGATGGATTTCATAACAATAATAATAACTTTTCTCAAAAGAATCTCTTGAGAATGATGGTTGTCAAGGTGGAAGCGAAGAAACAAGCACTTAACACTTAGAGAGAGAGCAAGGAGTGAATACTAGTTGGTCTAGTGTAATTTTGACAGAGTACTAGTACGACTTGACCTTGCCTAGGATTCCTATTTATACTTGGGCATTAGGGTTGAGTTTGCACTTTTGGGTGCAAAAAATGAGTGGGTTGGTGAGGGACAAGGATTGCAATGTACCATTTGTCCCTACCTGTGTGCAACAGACTGTCCCTTTTGTCACGTGCCACCTGGTGCAAACCAAGGTCAAAAAGAAAATATGTCTACGTTGAATGACAAAATATGTGATTTGGTAAATATCTTTTGAAACGGTAACTTGTTGTATAAACTTTATAAACTTAAGAGGGGCTCCATGGACCACCTCCTATAAAACCATTAAACTTGAGAGAGGGTCCACCTCCTCTAAAACCATTAAACTTGAGGGGGGGGGGGGGGGGGGGGGGGGAGGGTTGAGGACCCCCTTATCTAAAATCATTTATAAAAAGTTCATTTCTTGTGAGCAACCTCTTGGTTGCTCACTTCAATTATGACTGGGTGTGGACTGTGTACTAACTTGAGTGACTCCTAGGGTCTCTCTACTAGTATTCTCTTTATCTTAAAGTGCTAAGTGGTTGATATTGCTCAACAAACCTTGTTCCTCAGCCACCAATCCAAAACTCCCAGGAAATCCCAATTGACCTATATGAGTCCTACATGCTCAACTAGGCTACCTATACAAGAAAGTAAGTATTATTACTTTTTGTTATTTAAAAGACTAATTTTTTCATGATGAGGGTTTTTTCATGGTAAACCCTCTCATCCTGGCCGATTTTGCTCTTTGAGCCACTACTTGGACCCTCTTCCTGTAAAACAAATACTGTTTGAACTTTGTTTAAGGAGTCCTTCACTGTGTAATTCTTCACTAGATTTTACATTTTAGCTCGTCTTGGCAGAGGGGTCCCTTGTTTGTGGACTCCCATATCGATGTATCATTTCAACTGGTTTTAGTTTGGGGGGGGGGGGGGGGGGGGAAGGGTGTTCCTCGCCCAAACTATCTTTTCAACTGACAATGTTAGGTAGTAGTGTATCGGGGGGTTCCTTGTTTGAATTTCGCTTGCGAGACTTTCCACGCATGAAACTTAGTGCAACGTTGGAAGTGGGGAGATGTTTGGTAGTTAGTACATGGGTTGGGTACCCCGGTTATTAGTAACATATCTGATATGACTACGGGTTGGAAGATATATTACGGGTTACGACTAGCATAGTCGGGTAACTTTCGTGCGGTTAAGCACACGGACAGGGTGTATGGGCACCCTGGTTAATTAGTGTAACTTTTGTGCGGTTAAGCACGGGTAGTATGGGCACCCTGGTTAATTAAATTACATAATTATGTAACACATAGTTAGAAGCGGGAGAGATAGATGTAGCGAGCTTAGAGGCACAGGAATAGGGAGTGATATTCGAGACTTGGAGTGCTAAGCTTATCCTAATTTCGAGGACGAAATTCCTTTGTAAGGGGGAAGTATGTAACACCCCGTAATTTGAGTATTTAATATTTAATTATTTGTAGGAGGTATAAAAATATTTAAATTGGAGAAACTTAAATTTATAATTTGGAGAATTAATTTGAGTGGGAAGAATTAATTATATTTGGCGACTTTAAGTTTAACTGTTCGAAATTTCGTGTGTTGCATTTAGAGGTCAAAATTGGAGAATGTTATAAAGTATTTCGAATGACAATTTTGAGTGCGTGGTTGAGTCCGGATGGGTCGAGATAGTTAGAAAAGAGTAACCGAGGGCAGTAATCGGGTCTCGAGGCATTTTTGGGCATAGCCGGGCCCACGCAGGGTAATTTGGGCCATTTTAATTAGGCCCATGTGGCCAAAAATTAAATTAGGGGTTTTAAACCTAATTGAGGGAATAGTTGAAAGGTAGTTAGCAAATTATAATCCTAGGGTTTGGGAGAGAAACAGAGGAAGCTAATAAAGAGCCAATTGGGGATCTTTTGGGGTCAAATTAAGGGACTAATTGGGTGTTCTTCATTAACACTTTCTCTACGCCAATGGATCAGACTCTACGAACAATTCCAGGAAAGTGGTTAATTGTTGTGATTCTTAAAACATGTGATAATCAATTCATATCATAGTAGGTGTATATGAAATTCGTTTTTGGGTTGGATTATCGTATGAAATTGGGGGTTTTATAAATTGGATGACTTAGATCGATTAATAAGTCAATTGAGGTTATGGTATGATTCAGTGTGTAGGAATTTAACTTACATGAGAAATCGAGAATATTATGTGGTGGAATTCGAATCTGAAATTGAGATTTTAGAACAAATTATTGGAGATTTATGAATAAACCCATTTCGATATTTATAAAATTCGTTAAGAAATTCGTATATCTTTAGGTCTATATGATGAGCTGGACTTAAGTTCAACATGTATATGTGGGGGGAAGATCTTATTAGAGGTTAAATTAAAGGTTTAAAACCTTGGAGGTTTCATCAATGGTCTAAAAACAGAGTCGAAAGAGAACCTGAGCTTATCGATTGATCGATCAATGGAAATGTTCGATCGATCGATGGAAATGATCGATCGATCGACAGTCCAAAAATTTGGGTAGTTCGCCTTTTTCTTTTTAATGGGTGTAAATTAATTAATTCCCTTAAGACTTATCTAGTTATGGACAAATAAATACAAGACATACCTCCTAGAAATTATATGGAGATATAATTGGGAAAATTTAGGGGGAATAAATGTGTGACACATTATGGGCGAATATTGGGAATTAAATTATGAGATTAAATATGGACCAAGTGAGTGAGTCCGAGTATATTGGCTAAGTGACACCAAAGTATTAAATTAATTATTGAGAGAATAAATTAAATTAGAGTCGAATCATAGACTCGGGCAGGTATTATATTAATTAATGTGTAAATTATTTATATTAGAGTCGGACTGTAGACTCGGGGGAAATATTATATTAATTAGTGCGTGAATTAAATAAATTAGAGTTGGACAGTAGACTCGGGAAGTTAATAAATTAATTAATAAGAAAAATTAATTGATTTGAGTTGGACCATAAACTCGGAAATATACAGGCTAGTGTTACGGGTTTTAGTACACAGTAAAGCTGGGATTTATATAATATATATATATATATATATATATATATATATATATACGGCGTGGTGATAATATATATGTATGTGTGTACTTTGTGTGTGCTATTAAATATCAGGGACTAGATATTTATTTAATTTATATACTCTAGTGCTATCAAGGGAGGTTGCGTGATGTGGGTGAATCCCCTAGCTTGAGGAGTAGGGTGAGTATATCCCCAGGTCATAGCGTTCGGTATATGGGTGAGGGGTTTATCTCAATTTTAGGGAACGAATATGACCGCCTCCACTACGTTTATATTTTGGGTCAGGTTGGTGAGCGATTCCAACTTGGCTAACTAGGTTATGTGAGCACACTTAGTGGGATAGTAATTTAAAGGAAACCATCCAGCAAGGGTATACACGGAGGGATGGATATATATACGATATATGTGTGGATGTCCGTAGTAAAGGTACGTATATAATGGTAGTAAATCTTATATGCGGGTAATAATACAGTGTGTGATGTATTTATTTTATATAACTTGTGTCATGGTTATATGATATTATTTAAAAGGAATTAATTAAGTTAATTGGTGAGATAACTTATAACCCATTAATAATAATACTCGGTTTAGAGCAGAATGGCAAGGGGAGATTATATCAGGACTAGGTTGACGGGGTAGTGCAACTAGGTGGGGTTAAAGTAACCGTTAGGCATGTACATTAGTGGAGCGGTGAGTATGTCCTCAAGAGAGTGCGATAGAAACTTAAATATGAAGTGCATTCATGCATTTTAAATTACTGCAGATAATTCACTTGCTAAATATTTTCAAAATGTTTTGGGTTCTAACCCTTGCTATAAAATCATTTTCAAAATCTTTTAGGTGTCTAGTCACAGGGACGCCATACTTGATATTCTATTCCAGGAACACGGAGCTGCGGCACATGTGGATGCTAGCAGGAGTTTGGTTTAGATGCATCGTTCATTCCTTCCTAGAGTAGGAATCATTTATCAGTTTCAGTTTTACTTCAGGCTTGTCACCCAAACTTTTCAGTACAGTTTTCAGATTTATTTATTCAAATGTTGGATGGTTGTTATTGGACTATTTACGTTGGTGACTGATGGTTTATTCAGAATGTAGTTTATTATTTATTCAGTTGATTTAATTCATTCGTGGTGTATGACTCAGATTATCTTTTCGCATGTTATTGGTTGTTTAATTGAAATATAAAATTTGGCACCAGCTTTTTTGAAATACTAGGTGGTTAGTAAGTTTGAAAAAGGTTTTCGACAGTGATGCTAAGGATGAACCAACTGGGATTCCTGTTTTAATTTGGTATAGGACTGATCACCCGATATTTTATTAGGCGGTGTGTCACAGATGGTATCAGAGCATCAGTATCTAGTGTCCTTAGGATCTGTGCGGCTTTTCATGTTTAAGCTTAGCGTCCTTTGATGTAGAGCCCTATCATAGGATTGTTGTATTCTTATACGTATGCGCATTTACGTTCTTCTGTCAATTACTTTATATTTGATGGTGAACTCATACGATTCAATTCTCATTACAGATGTCGCCCAGAAGAGTGAGAGCAGCTAGGGCAGCAGGGGGAGATAAGACTAGATAGGCTCATCAGGAGCAAAAGTTACCGCAGTAACTGCCAGAGATGATTTCGGTTGCATAGGTAACTGAATACGTGGCACAGGCTGTTCAAGCGATGATGATCGCAATGGCAATGTACTTTCCATGAGATCATCCACAGGCGTTAGTGGTACCGGATGTTCAGGCCCACCCGAGGCCGTCGGAATGAAAGCAAGTACGAGAGGTATTTTAAAAAGGCCACCCACCAGAGTTTCGAGGGAGTTCAGATGTGGTGCTAGCGTGTCAGTGGAAGAGAGATATTCAGTGTCACCTTCACATGGTGGATTGCAATGAGGTGCAGAAGCAAATGCTAGCCACTTTTAGGTTAGTGGGAGCAGTGCTACAGTGGTGGGATTCGATCACCATAGTTGAGGAAAGGGATACATTAACTATTGCAGAATTTTAGGTTCAGTTCGACCGCCAGTATTTCTCGCCAGTAGTCGAGGCTAAAATGAGGAGAAAATTCAGTGAACTGACTCAGGGGGACCGTTAAGTGGCCAATTACGAGGAAGAATTCACTCGTTTGGCAAATTTTGTATCGGATGAGGTAAGCAACAAAGAAAGAAAGAAGTTGAGGTTCATGGATGGGTTAGTCTGGAGGATCAGGCAACATTTGATTGAATCCCGAATTAGTAGCTTATACGGACGTCGTAAATGCAACACTCCTGCACTACCAGGAATATCGCTTCCACATGAAAGGAATCAAGAGGGGAGTGGAACCCGGTTAGTCGGATAAAGAAGGAGGGAATAATACCAGTGGGGTATCTCAGCAGCAGACATGGGGACATCAGGGGCAGAATTTTCGACAGGGGAATCAGGCCAAGCGATTTAGATCTGGAGGCTATCGATAAGATGGCTAGGATTTCTGACAAGGCCATCAAGGAAGGGATCAGTGGCAGGGTGAATTTATTAGGAGGTGTTTCGTTTGTGGGGAAACGGGACATGTGAAGAGAGTTTGTCTTAAGCGAGGTAGGGGTCAACTATAGGACGAGGTCCTGGATGTATATCCGCTACAACAAGTCATGGGTGCGTTCGGGAGGGGGAAGCTCCTCAGGAACCTGAGGATCAGTCATTGCAGCTAGAGTATGGAGGTAATTATCTTTTTATCCTATGGGCATGGGGTATGTTTTGAGTGACAGTGAGGGTGTCACAATATAAGAATTATTTTCACTAGAGTTCGCGGGTAAGTCGAATTTAGTGGGTGCGCTGGCTATAGTAGCCATATTACACACACACACACACACACACACACACATATATATATATATATATATATATATATATATACTACTTTCGAGAATTATGGGAGTAGAATATATGAGTTTTCCAAATATCGGCTGGATAGCGATGAATTTGAACTATTGTGGAAAGTGAGGGTAAGTTTTGGTGTTCGTGACACCAAGTTATGAATGATTTTTACTAGGTATAACCTGAGACTACGTCCAGCATATATATATATATGTTGTATTGTGTGGTGCGATAGACACATAGTGAGATCTTGTGTTCTCACATTTTATCCCGACAAGTAGGGGTGTTTACTGAAGTGAATCAGGGTGGTTAGATTTATTTTCGAGCAGGGAGAGATAGTGAGGGCGCGGTATTTGATATTGTCTTTTGTAGCATAAGAGTAGGAGTGTATGCTTTTGTGTTAAGAAACAAGTATTTGGGGGGTACGTACTAAGGACTGAGGGTCTAACTGATCTCAATGACTGACAATGTTAGGTAGTAGTGTATCGGGGGGGGGGGGGGGGGGGTTCCTTGTTTGGATTTTCCTTACGAGACTTTCCACGCATGAAACTTAGCGCAACGTTGGAAGTGGGGAGATGTTTGTCGTTAGTACATGGGTTGGGTACCCCGGTTATTAGTAACATATGTGATATGACTACGGGATGGAAGTTATATTACGGGTTACAACTAGCATAGTCGGGTAACTTTCGTGCGGTTAAGCATGGGGACAGGGTGTATGGGCACCCTGGTTAATTAGTGTAACTTTTGTGCGGTTAAGCACAGGGACAGGGTGTATGGGCACCCTGGTTAATTAGTGTAACTTTTGTGCGGTTAAGCACGGGTACAAGGTGTATGGGAGCCCTGGTTAATTAAATTACATAATTATGTAACTCATAGTTAGAAGTGAGAGAGATAGATGTAGCGAGCTTAGAGGCATAGGAATAGGGAGTGATATTCGAGACTTGGAGTACTAAGCTTATCTTAATTTCGAGGACGAAATTCCTTTGTAAGGGGGGAAGTATGTAACACCCCGTAATTTTGAGGATTTAATATTTAATAATTTTTGGGAGGTATAAAAATATTTAAATTGGAGAAACTTAAATTTATAATTTGGAAAATTTATTTGAGTGGGAAGAATTATTTATATTTGGCGACTTTAAGTTTAACTGTTCGAAATTTTGTGTGTCGCATTTTGAGGTCAAAATTGGAGAATGTTATAAAGTATTTCGGATGACAATTATGAGTGCGGTTAAGTCCGGATGGGTTGAGATAGTCAGAAAAGAGTACCTGGGAGTAGTAATC
Source organism: Sambucus nigra (assembly GCA_949130495.1). Classification (NCBI taxonomy): domain Eukaryota; kingdom Viridiplantae; phylum Streptophyta; class Magnoliopsida; order Dipsacales; family Adoxaceae; genus Sambucus; species Sambucus nigra. The sequence continues at coordinate 105,047,534 of OX422220.1, read as the reverse complement.
GGGTCTCGGGGCATTTTTTGGCATAGTCGGGCCCACGCGGGGTAATTTGGGCCATTTTAACTGGGCCCATGTGGCCAAAAACGGGATTAGGAGTTTTAAACCTAATTGAGGGACTAGTTGAATGACAGTTAGCAAATTCTAAACCTAGGGTTTGGGAGAGAATTAGAGGAAGCTAATCAAGAGCCAATTGGGGATCTTTTGGAGTCCAATTAATGGGCTAATTGGGTGTTCTTCATCAACACTTTCTCTACGCCAACGGATCAGACTCTACGAACAATTCCAAGCAAGTGGTTAACTGTTGTGATTCTTAAAATATGTGATAATCAATTCATATCATAGTAGGTGTATATGAAGTTCGTTTTCGGGTTGGATTATCGTATGAAATTGTGGGTTTTATAAATTGGATGACTTAGATCGATTAAGAAGTCAATTGAGGTTATGGTATGATTCAGTGTGTATGAATTTAACTCACATGAGAAATCGAGAATATTATGTGGTGGAATTCGAATATGAAATTGAGATTTTAGAACAAATTATTGGAGATTTATGAATAAACCCATCTCGGCATTTATAAATTTCGTTAAGAAATCCATATATCTTTAGGTATATACGATGAGCTAGACCTAAGTTCAACATGTATGTGTGGGGGAGAGATCTGATTAGAGGTTAAATTAAAGGTTTAAAACCTTGGAGGTTTCATCAATGGTGAAAAAACAGAGTCGAAAGAGAACCTGACCTAATCGATCGATCGATTGATAGAAGTGATCGATCGATCGACAGTCCAAAAATCTGGGCAGTTCGCCTTATTCTTTTATGGGTGTAAATTAATTAATTCCGTTAAGACTTATCTAGTTATGGACAGATAAATACAAGACATGCCTCCTAGAAATTATAGGGAGATATAATTGGGAAAATTTGGGGAGAATAAATGTGTGACACATTATGGGCGAATATTGGGAATTAAATTCTGAGATTTAAATGTGGACCTAGTGAGCGAGTCCAGGTATATTGGTTAAGTGGCACCAAAGTATTAAATTAATTATTGAGAGAACAAAATTAAATTAGAGTCGAATCATAGACTCGAGTAGGTATTATATTAATTAATGTGTAAATTATTTATATTTGAGTCGGACCATAGACTCGGGGGAAATATTATATTAATTAGTGCATGAATTAAATACATTAGAGTCGGACTGTGGACTCGGGAAGTTAATAAATTAATTATTGCGAAAAATTAATTGATTTGAGTTGGACCATAGACTCGGGAATATACCGGCTAGTGTTACGGGTTTCAGTACATGGTAAAGCCGGGATTTATATTATATATATATACGACGTGGTGATATTATATATGTATGTGTGTACTTTGTGTGTGCTATTAAATATCAGGGACTAGATATTTATTTAATTTTTATACTCTAGTGCTATCAAGGAAGGTTACGCGATGTGGGTGAATCCCCTAGCTTGAGGAGTAGGGTGAGTATATCCCCAGGTCATAGCGTCCGGTACATGGGTGAGGGGTTTATCTCACTTTCAGGGAAGGAATATGACCGCCTCCACTACGTTTATATTTTGGGTTAGGTTGGTGAGCGATTCCAACCTGGGTAACTAGGTTATGTGCGCACACCTAGTGGGATAGCACTTTAGAGGAAATCATTCAGCGAGGCTATACACGGAGGGATGGATATACATACGATAGATGTGTGGATGTCCGTAGTAAAGGTACGTATATAATGGTAGTAAATATTATATGCGGGTAATAATACAGTGTGTGATGTATTTATTTTATATAGCTTGTGTCGTGGTTATACGATATTATTTCAAAGGAATTAATTATGTTAATTGGTGAGATAACTTATAACCCATTAATAATAATACTCGGTTTAGAGTAGAATGGAAAGGGGAGATTATACCAGGACTAGTTGGACGGGGTAGTAAAACTAGGTGGGGTTAAAGTAATCGTTAGACGTGCACAATATTGGAGGGGTGAGTATGTCTTCAAGAGAGTGCGACACTAACTTAAATATGAAGCGCATTCATGCATTTTAAATTACTGCAGATAATTCACTTGATAAATATTTTTAAAATATTTTGGGTTCTAACCCTTGCTATAAAATCATTTTCAAAACCTTTTAGGTGTCTAGCGACAGGGACGCCAGACTTGATATTCCATTCCAGGGACACGGAGCTGCGGCACATGTGGATGCTAGCAGGAGTTTGGTCTAGACGCATCATTCATTCCTTCCTAAAGTAGGAATCATTTATGAGTTTCAGGTTTACTTTGGGCTTGTCACCCACAATTTTCAGTACAATTTTAAGATTTATTTATTCAGATGTTGGATGGTTATTATTGGACTATTTACTTTGGTGACCGATGGTTTATTCGGCATGTAGTTTATTATTTATTCAGTTGATTTAATTCAGTCGTGGTGTATGACTCATATTATCTTTCCACATGTTATTGGTTGTTTAATTAAAAGATAAAATTTGGCACTAGCTTTTTTGGAATACTAGGGGGTTAGTAAGTTTTAGAAAGATTTTCAACAGTGATGCTAAGGATGAACCAACTGCGATTCTTGTTTTAATTTGGTATAGAACTGATCACCCGGTATTTTATTAGGCGGGGTGTCACACTAGAGGGAGGGGTCCCTCAACTAATATTATGATAAAACTGCAATACCCCTCTACAAAGTAGTTGATATTTCATGCAAAAGTATCTCGACACTACAAGACAATAATTCATGAGGAGTATAATGTAGAGAGGTCCCTAAACAAGAAAATACAAGTTGTGAGTTTTGCCTAAAAAACACATGGCACATGTGGGAACCTAACTTAAAGATGAAAGTGAAAGCATGTTGAGGTTGTTATTCCCAACAAGAGTAAATAGTATGAAATTTTTAATGATGATTAGATTTTATATACACAACTCTCTCACAAAGCAAGAGAATTTTGTACGAGGGGGATAATGTAAAGGGGTCCTAGAGCTTCTTAGTACTAATTATTATTTACATTGGTTATGCATTTATTTTAATACTAATGGTAAATATTAAAGGTTCCAAAAATAGGGCTTTGGTCCAATCAGCGGTTCAAGTTAGAAAAGCTCGAGGGGCCTAACAGCCTACTAAAGTCGCCAGTGGGATCTTTGAAGGTTTTGGCTTGGAGGTTGGATAGTAAGGTTTGTTAATCAATTTAAATGCTCAAGCATTCTAATAGAAGAGAGAATAGTACCAAAAGTCCCGAGTAACTCACAATTACTCGAGCAAGTCACACTATCCTCTTGGGACCTTAAGGTCACTCGAGAGGTCATTTACATTATAGTTAGTTTAGGGGGGGATCAGGGACCCTCGACAAGTCATTTTCATAAAAAGTCACTCGAGGAGGCTTCATGCCCCTCGAATAATGAATTTTATTTATATTTTCTCGAAAGGGTTCATGTCCCTCGAGAAGTCATAATTAAATTAACAGTTAGTCGAGCAGGTTCACAGCCTCTCGACAAGTCATGCTCACCGCATAGGTGCCACGCACTCCAAAAAAATATGATGTTTTTAATGAAAGTTTATACTTTACTTATTTATTTTAGTTCCATAGAAAAAGGGACTTGAAACTTGTATGTTTTATAAAATATATTTTTTGGCCAACCTCATGGGTTATACCCGACCACGTCATTTTTGTATCCCTCAAGTCTTATTATATTATTTAAACAATAAAGACACATTTACTAGTCTAATTTTAATGAGGACACATGTCATGTTGTCGTGAAACACTAATTCAGCCACACCTATTATATATTTTTTTATGAAGAGGGACAGTGCCCCCACAAGTTTTATTAATAAAATAAGGAAATAACCTCTCTAGTAGCTTTTACATGCTCTTATTACATTAAAAATCCTAGAAGTTAACTTGAGAGCCCACTAGGTAACTTTTGAAGAGCTAGAAATCTGGGAATTTATAAACATTCCAATTACAAGAGATAAAGAAAGCATGAAAAATTGGGAATTTATACTTATTCCCATTACAAAAGATGATATATCTAGATTTGGAAGGCTTAGAGTTTCTAATAAATGGAAAGTTCCACTTATCTATATTAAGTAATCCCATGGTTATCCTTGGCAGCCCTTTAAATTGATCAAAAAAGCATTTAATACCTATCTTAACTCCATAGTTGGCTAAAGAATCAGCTATAAAATTGGTCTCTCTATTGCAGTGCCTGAATCTGACATCTATATCTTGAATTGTCTTCTTGATATCAGTGATTATTGTCTTGATTTTCCAGGTAATGGTCTTCTTATTTTTGGCTAGAATGTCAATCAACATTTTTAAATCTGACTCAACATCTATATTGATTGTCTGTTTTTGTTGGCAAATTAGAAGACCAGTTAGAATAGCTTTAGCTTCAGTAACTTTATTCGAATCTACCCTTCCAAAGTCTGAGAAATCCCATATGAAATCTCCCTTGTGATTCCTAAGAATATCACCATGATGTGTAGAATCACGGTTGCCTTTTGAAGCTCCACCTATATTCAATTTCCATCTAAGCTGATCAGGTCTATTCCATTTGACAAGTCTTCTATGCAACATTTCTTGTGGGGCAGTTATAATAGAGAAAATGTGAGACAAATCTGAGTGTATATTACCACAGTTCAGTGGGTGAGATAAGGCAATCGTTTGAACATCTTGAGTAACAACTTGAATTATACTAGATGATGTTAATTTGACATCTTCATGGATGGATTTGTTTATGTGCTTCCAGATCTCCCAAACAATGTAAGAAGAATGATTTTGACAACGAATTGGATTATTACATTAGATTTTTCTCTAAGCCACCATTTCATTAGCATAATATGAAATGATTTAAACGAAATTTGAATACCTATCAAGTTTTAAAAAAAAGACCATACCTTCCTTACTATATGGCCATTGATGAAAAGGTGATTCAACTCTTCTGAGTGAGAGTAGTAGTATCTACAATTGGGAGCTATTTTAATACCTAGAACTTGAAGATTGTCCTCGAGAGAAATTTTGCTGAGTAAACACCTCCATAAGAAAATTGATAATTTACTTGGAATCCCAAATGCTTTTGAATAATGAAGAAGAGGTTCTTGATTTTTAATAATATGGTAAGCTGACTTGAAAGTGAATTTTCCTTCTTTAGAGGGTTTCCAAACTTTCGTGCCTTCAATATCAATGATTAAATCGTCTATCTTATGAAGGTGAGATTTGAAGATGTTGAATGATAGGGAACTATATGAATTAGGGAAATAGTTGTACTTGCTTCTCATGAAATTTTCCCAACGATTTTCCCTCGCTATGTAGTTCCAACAGACTCTCCATCTTGAGGCTTTGGATATGTCTTGCATACTTTGAGGCTTTGGATATGTCTTGCATACTCCTTGTTTTCTCCCCGAAAAAATCACTAAACAATTTTTCAATTCTGTTACGAATAAGTTTAGGATATTTGAGGGCTGCTAAAGTATGAAAAGGCATAGAGCTAAGAACATCTTTGATTAGGACAATTCTTCCTGCTTGAGATAAGAATTTAGACTTCCAACCTTTAATTTTAGATATAATAGTTGTAATTAACCTTTAAAGTAAATGGACTTTTTCCTGCCTTTGAATAGGGGGAAACCCAGATATTTAATTGGTGTTGTGCCTTTTTCAAGGCCTGTAACTTCTTGGATGATATTGGACCTCTTAGCAGTAGATTTAGTTAGAGTTATAAATTTGCTTTTGGCTTTGTTGATGAGCTGCCCTAAAGATTTTTCATAATCAGTGAGGAAAGACATTAAAGATTTTAAGCTTCTCTTTGATCCTTGAGTAAAGATGATGATGTCATCAGTAAAGACTAAATGACTGATCAGAGTACAGTTCCTAGGATGGGAGAAATGGACTATATTTCCAGATTACATTAAATGTTGTAGACCAGCGCAAAGAACAAATAGACTTGGGGATAGTGGATCCCCTTATCTAAGGCATCTGAAAGACTTAAAAAACCTAAGGGATAAAGGATGTTTGGAGAAATTAAATTTAGTAGGTATACCCCTAATCTGGAATTAATGATTTCTTAAATGATCTTGTTGCTAAAATTGCATAAACTTATTGGTCTGAAGTCTTTGCAATGACTGGGATTTTTAATTTTGGGTATCAAGGATATATTTGTGGCTCCCTAACCCTTGGGTATGTCTCCTCCATGGAAAAAGGCTTGGATAACAGCTATCAACTCCCCCTTAATGATACTTCAGTAATTTTATAAAAAATTGACCATTGAAGCCATCAGGACCTATTACACTGTCAGTATTAAGAGAATTAATGGCTTCCAATATTTCATCCTCCTCAGGGATTTTGGTGAAATCAATATTCATTTCATTGGACACTAGATTGGGGATAACTTCTAATATGTAATTAATGCTTCAGTACCTTCTTCTATGAGGATTGTTTAGTAATATTCAATAAAAACTTCATTGAGCTGCTCACTTGATTCCGCCCATTATTCTTTGTCATTTTTAAACTTGTGGATCAATAATTATCTTATGGAGTTATTAACCACTGCATAAATATATTTAGATTTCAAATGCCCTTCTTTGATCCATTTTATTCTTGATTTTTGGCTCCAATATTGGTCTTCACATTTGATGGCACAATTTAACTTTGCTTTGGTTTCCTCCATAGCTGTTCTATTCTCATCTGTTGTATTTGTTGGTATTTATCTTCAATCATCAGCATATCATCTTCCATATTGGCCACTTCTTGGAATTTTTTTAGAAGTTTGCTTATTCCACTCTTTAAGGTCCTTCTTGAGAATCTTCAGTTTCAAAGAAATAATGTTAAGAGGACTGCCACTTATAACCTTCTCCCAAGATTCTTGAACCATCGCTTTGAAATTTTTGTCGCTACACCACATGTTCTGAAATTTGAAAAGCCCAATTACTTTGTCTCAAAGTTAACAAAAGGAGACTAGTAATGTCACCCCCTAACCCCATTAGGATATAATTAAATAAATAGTTTACAAACCACAATTATAATTTATTTATTATTTAGGTAATACATATTGAAACAACTTCAAGGTTAAAATGTGGAATATTAAAAAAATCCAATCGTTTTAGGGAGACATAATTTCAACAGAACTCACATATAATTTAACTTAATTACAACTAGTGCAGTGTATAAAACAAAATTACAAGACCCTACTTCTATGTACTCAACCTCGTAGACCTGGCAGTGGCAGTTGGAAAACCTGAAAATGTAAACATATAAAACCATGAGTTTAAAAACTCAGTGAATGTACTACATCTCTATATAGTAAAAGTACTATATTAACATCTCAACATATTAATATATGCATCTCTGTGCCAAATTAGGCCATATACATATCCGGAGTTAATAAACCCCACATCTCCTGCCCGTAGGCAATAATCATATCCATAGGTTTTAAAAACCTAACATCTCCTGAATTGCATAGCAACTCAACATATCCTGACTTTTATAAACTTTTAAATAAGCCATAACATTTCAACATCTCTTGGCTTTTAAATAAGCCATAACATCTCAACATCTCATGACTTTTAAATAATCCGTATCATCTCAACATCTAATACATATACATCATATCCAAAATCAACTCAGTAAGTACACTCACATTGGGTTGTCAACTATGTATTCACGTTTCCCTCTAGTGGAGCTGAACTTGGTTGATTTGCCCTTACACCTGTTAATCCAACTAAATCAGTACTGAATCTCTATCATAAGTATTATCTTAATATAATTATGTACTTTCACTGACTACACAACCACAATATGATTCCACTTAAGTAGAATCCCAAGAAACATGAGTAAAGTCGAAACAATGGTATATATGTTGATAGAGTTATGAACATTCAATCGTAGAACATACCTCATAAGAAATTTACAACTAAAACCAAGTAATTATTAAAGCATACTTCTCAATGTATATACACATGAAACATGTACTCAAAATACTCTTTGGAAAGAGCAGATAAAAACATTCTTTCATGGAGTATCCAATATGGCCTCAAATTATTGTCCTCCAATATGGCCTCAAATTATTCATAAATAGTACACATACAGGTGTCCAAGCTTATCAATCTGAAAAGATATCTGAATATACTTTCCGTTACAAGTGACGATGTAATTTTTCAAGCTTCCTAGGGAAAGTTATGGCCATTTCTTTACAACACAAGAAATCTTCCCTACAAACTCCTCTATTGTTCCTTTGACTTCCAAGAATTTTCATAATTTTTCTACAACATAACTTTCCATGATTTTCAACACACTTTCAGTAGACATACCAAATAGTAAATATTTAAAGTTTCATAATATTTGGACTTCATTTGCTATCTAAAAAGCTGACCAAACTCAGGGCATACCGAAATGAAATATATAAATAGCAATTATATACCAACTTGTAATCATCACTAAAGCCTAACCATAAGGAGTTAAATTCTAATTTTAGTATATGATATGAATATATGAGTATATTTTCATATCCAATTGGAATTTATGAATTCCAGTAATCATGAAAATAGATATGAAAGTTTGAATACAAATGGTTTCAATACAAAGCAATATGACCTATAACACCACTTATCTCACATATGAACCAATACATATTATCACAAAGGAGGATGGAATTTGGATCAATAATTCACAATTTATATACTTTGAAATAAGTATAATAGAAGATTAAAATAATATTAACACATAATATTACCTTGGAAACACCTTAAGGATTTTCTTGGAATTGTTTTCCTAGATTTTCCTTGTAACCCTTTCTTCCTTAACTTCTACCTCTCTTTCCTCAAGCTAATAACACCTCAAACTAAACCTAGGGACTTATTTGCTGAAGAAATAATGTTAAGGGAGAGTTTTAAGTCGGCCAAGGCTTCCTCCCAATCCATCCAATCAAATTAAAACATTTGGTTTAATAAAAGACAATTTACCACTTAACGGAATTGACAGATTTGCCCCTTCTCGTAATTTCTACCTAACTAATTACTCGAACATCCGTTTGATGCACCGTTTGTTGTGTTACAACCCTAACTTACATGTATACAACTATGTAGTTTTCACCTCAAGTCAATTGTAATGTTACACGGGTCAAAACTAGTCTTAAACAGGAACATTTTTATCGAAAATAACCAAATCTTGTGTTCGTAAATAATTCGACATTTTGTGATTTATGAAAGTAGAATTATACTAACCATAATCACTTAACATTAGATATACTAACACATTATTCATATCACATAATATAAGTATAATTTAAATATAATTTATCATAATTATATACTGGTTGTCACAAGTAATGGTGAATGATCAGAACAATTTTTGTTATAAATCTTCACAACAGTAGATTAGAATTCTGATATCCATTTTTGATTAATTAAACAGTGATCAAGTCTTTCCCAAATCCCCCTCTCATAATCTCTATTATCATACCAATTGAATTTGGTACCTGAATATCCCAAATCATTAAGACCAACTCTTTGGATGCAGTTATTGAACTCCACTACACCTTTAAGATCAACATCTCTACCCCTAGTTTTTTCAGAACTATCAACCACTGTATTGAAATCTCCTATAGTAATGTAAGGGTCTCGAAGGCATAGATTAGAGTTAGATTCAATATTCCTCTATAACTCTGTTCTGTCTAGCCTTAAAAACTTTGCATATACTACATTAATGAAGATTTTGGAAGGTATCATTGGATGAGACATCTCTAGTAGCACATCTTGCTCACTATTTGTACTGGTACTACCATTAACTTCATATCTCCATAGACACCAGATTTTATTATTGACATTAGCTCCACACCCATCAAAATTTAGAATTCTTCTAAGATCCTCCATCTTATACTTGTCTATCTTTGGTTCCAAAATTGCAATAAAAGGAAGTTTATGAAATATACAAAGTTTTTTAAGCGTTCTCTTAATTGTTTTGTTACCTACTCCTCTTGCATTCCATATGATTGTATTAATCATTTAGGTTTACGAAAAATAGCTTTTGAGTTCTTTTTGACATTAGCTCTACTAATCCTTTTAAACATTGAGTCTGTAATTTGAGTGTTCTTCTTCAGTTTTTCTTTGTTGTTCAGTTTGAGAATGTTGTCTGCTTCTATGGATTATTTTTGAAATTTCATCAGGTTTTCCTTCTTTTTCTTTAAAAGTTAAATTTATGATTCCAACTTTTTTGATAATAAAATTATATCTTCCAAGAAAGGGGTTTCTCCAAATGCATTGGTTTCACTATCTGATTGAGAGAGGCTATTATGAAAGGATTAACATCCTTTTTCTGGCAGTTATGTTGCATCATGTGAGAGGTTTAAGACTTCTATGAAGCTTATATCCTCATAATCAATATCAACTAATTTAATTTTATCTATATGGGCCTAAATAACATCCTGAGGGATTCTCTTTCTTTGCACCTTACTGTTAGGACTCTTTAATATTATTTACTGATGATGGACTACTTCTATATTGACTTATTAAATTTGTAATTGGTTTTCTTGGGAGCTGATGACTTGATTAGTTGCTTCTTTAATGATTTGGGGAGGTTCTTGGGCTATTGCTGATTATGTTTTCATCTCTTCAGTGCCTACTTTCTCATTTATGAATCATTGATTAGGCTCTTGATCTCTTTGAAGTAACTTCCATTCTTTAAGGGGATTATTGGTCTTCTCTATTTTCTTGAGAGTTGCAGGTGCCTTTTTAGAGTCATTATTATTGAATAAACATTCATATTCCTTATGGCCAAGCTTGAAACATTTACCACAATAATACGGTATATATTCATATGCAATTTCTTGCTAGAATCCATAGTCTTCATAATCAAACCAAACTCGGTCAGGTCTTTCTTGCAAAAAGTCTAGTTCCATGCATACCCTAGCTACACTAGGTCTACTGATTTTCATTGTAGAGGTATCAAGTTTTAATGGTTTAACAACCACTTGAGCAATAGAATACAAAGACTCTTTTACAAAAAATGAATTGGTAATCCTGGGAAGGAGATCCACGCATGAACTATGGAATTTTCTTTATCCAATCAAAATTAATGAGACCACTTAAAGGTCCTCATTGGGAATTTTCCAATGAACCATTGATCTTTCATCTAAAATCAAACGAAATCCTCCTCTAAAAATAATTAGATCAATATGTGTTTTTGATCGAGAAGACCTATACTATATGCTACCTTTAAGCCAAAAGTTTCAAATTATTTTCTGATTATATCAATACTTGGTCTTCCATGAGGAAACTTCCCAACCATGGAGAGTTTGAAGTGGTCTACGAGTTTCTTATAATATCACAAGAAAATAAGATAGCAAATTCTCCTCTAAAGTTGGAAGGAGTCTAAATAGGTGTTTTGGAGGGTCTAGAAGATGAGGTTAAGACGCTAACAAAGGATTTGGACTGTGGCCATCCCGATACGAGCTTGGGCATCTTGAAGAGGTCTCGCGTCCTGCTTAGGAATGCTTCGGCCTTCTTCAGTGTGGGGTAAATGTAAGGATATAGATTCACCAGTCTATTTTGCTAAAAAATAGATAAAAGCCCATGTTGACACCTCGATAGGATGACATCAAAGACATTGATGCATACGAAACCAATGGTTTGGAGGGTTCTGGGGCTAAGTTACGAAATGGGAGGGTATTAGGCACCCATCCCTCCATTTCCGTCTCTCATGGGCTTGTGTTATTCTTTCCTTTATTTCTCCGTGAAATGTGTGTGCATGTATATATAATGGATATAGGAATCACTCAACTGATATCATGGCAAAGATACAGTAAAATCATCCAGAGGAATGTTCCCAAAGATAATATATATATGAGATATGATTTATGCACTTATCAAGATATTTACCACTATGGAGAAATGACAATATATGTCGGATGGAGCGCTAACAAAGGATTACGAAGTTATAATAATGCAAGAATATGATGAAATGTAGGAATAGAGATTTTATGAAAATTGGAAAATCGGAAGTTGGACTCGAGTCTCGTGTTTTAATTTGAAATGCCTACGTAGCCTATAAAAGGCATCAAAGTCCACGTAGTTCGCATGTGGCTTGAGGTTGGGGTTTTATCCCATAGATTCGAACAAGATTTTATTGTAAAAGTGTGTGTGGAAAAAAAATGTTTTAGTTTTGGAAAAGTGTAAAAGATGAATTCGTTCAAAATTTTTGGGTATAACCCTCTTTTTGTTGATTTTTTTTTTTGTAGAAAATAAAGTATATGCAATATACTAGTAAAAATGTAGAGATTAATATGTATGAATTAAGGTAAGAACAAGATTACGAATCTAATATAACTAATGCAAAACCAAGAAATTTAAAGAGATAAGGGAAGGATTTAAACCTTCTTTGAAGAGTGAGAGCTTGCCCTTGATTTTGGATGAACTCTCTTGATGATTGATATGCATATTGAATGAGATATTGGCAAATTGAGTATCAAAGGGATGGGAATATTAACTTTGATAAAATTTCACATAAGGAAACTTCCCTGATTGAGAGAGTGTTACTGAGATCAGTGATGCTGATGGATCTGAGCTGTAGGTGTCTTTTGGAGTGAGGTAATGCACTCCTTTTATAGGGTCAGGGGGTCGCCGATCGGCATAGCCCTGGTCCTGCCAATGGGTGGGTGACCCTAGGCACACTGCCAATAGGTAGGATCTGGACCTACTAATTGGCAGTCTCGTGCAGATTTCCCTGGAAAAATGGCCGTACAATGTAATTTACTGATTTGAATCGCACACAGGGCGTACCGTTAGAAAGATAATTCAGAGACCTTCAAGATTCCTTAGACCTTTTCTGGGTTCGGGAGTTGACTTTGGGTCAAATGTGGCTCGAAAGCGCATGTTAGTCTTTTGGACGGGAGATCCTCGAACGCAAACGGATAGTTCATCCATATGGTAAGTCAGAATTATGCACGGGGAAGACCATTGGAAAGGTTATGAGATGTACATCGACATTCCAAAGAGTTTCACTTGGTTCGGATAGTTGACCTTGGTCAATCGGGGCCCGAAGGGAAAATGAATCGTTCATTCGAACGGTTATACCATTTTGTGCATGGGGCGGATAGTTGGAAACGGGTTTCAGTGCCCTTCGAAGATTCAAAGATCTTTCGCTCTGACGATGAAGTTGTTTGGGGTTGAATGGGGGCCCGAAAGTGCCCGATAGCCTCTAGATTGGTACTCGGAGTATGACCTAGGGTTCGTGGTGAGTTGGGGAGGTACTAATGACCTAAGGAGAGACTTTAGGGGTCCTAGAATGTGGTGTCTATAGAGACCCTTGATGGGTGAGCTTAGAACAAGTTATATCCTTTGAATAGAAACCATATGATGTTTTGGAGAGAGACCAGTTATACGGACCTAAGGTAATAATGGGGATGGATGAGCCGATATTGATTTTGAGGACCTAAGGTGAGCGACCAATTCTAAGGCTCGAGGTCGATTCTGACCGAGAAGCGATGATGACAATCAATTCTTACCTAAAGGAGGTCACAACCTAGGGCCAAGGTCAATTATGACAAAAAAGAGGTGATAACCGGGGGTCGAGGTCAATTCTGACATAAAAGAGGTGATGAATGGAGGTCGAGGTTAATTCTGACCTAAAATAGGTGACGACCGGGGGGTCAAGGTCAATTCTGACCTAAAAGAGGTGACGATCGGGGGCCGAGGTCAATTCTGACCTAAAAAAGGTGACGATCGAGGGCCTAGGTCAATTTTAATCTAAAAGTGGTGACGACCGGGGGCCGAGGTTAATTCTGAAATAAAAGAGGTGACGATCGGGGGTCGAGGTCAATTCTGACCTAAAAAGGTGACGATCGAGTGCCTAGGTCAATTCTGACCTAAAAGAGGTGATAACCGAGGGCCGAGGTCAATTTTAACCTAAAAAGAGGTGATGACCGGGGGCCGATGTCAATTTTGACCTATAAGAGGTGACGACCTAGGGTCGAGGTCAATTCTGACCTAAAAGAGGTGACGATCGAGGGCCGAGGTCAATTTTGATCTAAAAAAGGATGACCAATATTGTGGATCAAAGATGGTTCTGAGGCCTTAAGTAGGGATGAAGTTGGGAGGCTTCATTCGGAATATTTGTCGTGCAGTTTCGTATTTGATCTAGGTTTCACTGGGGAGGTGGTTTTTCTTAGCTGGGGAGGTGAGAGTTTCGATGGAGAAATGGGCATGGGAAAAATGTTTTTCTTGGTGAAAAAGGTTCTAAAACTCATTTGGGAGTTTCAGGAATTTTTCTGGATTTTTTGTCATTTTTCTGTAGTTTTTGTACGAAATTTCAGAGCGGGTGCCGAACTTTGTCCTTTGCAGATGTGATTTTATGAGGTGACTGGGTTTAACACCCAACTGATTTCTTTGGAGGATGAGTCTGTTAGGGACTTCTGCCGGATGTACCGATGGCAAAAGTTCAATCGACGATCGAAGAAGCCTCTTTCTCTGCCGACTGTGTGTCTGGTATTGAATGGCCTGACGAGCGAGCGGGTAAAACCTTCTTATTTTTTTGAACTTTTTCTTCATGATGACCCTCTCTGATATTAATCCTTATCGTTTGTGGAATTTTACTGGTGACCTTCTAGGTTTAGGGGACAACTATCCAAGATACGGGGGAGACGGGGGAGAACGTATCGATGCGACATTTATTGGCGCATAAGTTTGTCTACTCCTGGTATCTCGGGCAGAGGGTTGTCCGAAAGATTGTGAAGGAGGAAGTGGTGGTGCCACCGGCATAGCCCCCGGTGAATATGAGGTGGGTACGAGAGATGGTAGACGATGAGAAAATAGCAGCAATGATGGGCGAGCGTTACTCGTCCTATACCGATACAACGGTGCCATATGATTATCTGGACTTTGTGTCAAACTGGTTAATTCTGCCAAGCATATATGATGAGATACCTCTCCCCCAAGCAGGTTCGAGTCGACCAGTGGGATCTTCCCATAGTGTCGGTGGTCCGTCGACATCCATTGCAGCGACATCCTTGGAAATTTCTTTTGTACGACTTCACTATCCTACTTACAATATTCGAAGGGATGATTGAGGGTCGGTGCACATGAAGCATCATCCTAATGGGATGAATCTGTAGGAGCTAGGCTTGACAGAGGAGGTCCTTCGTCCTGCGGTATATTTTTCATCTTTTTTGCCTTTTGATTCTCTGATTTCTTTCTTGGTTTTCGATTGACTGATTCGTTCCTTTCTATTTTTCTCACAGCACATTCGGGTGTTGACCACTTAGCTGAGGGATATTTGTGACTGATCTTTGGTGACTGTTCATAATCGAGATGCGATTCTGGTGCCTTCTTAGTTGGTATCGTCTACTTCTTCTGAGGAAGGGTCTGGTTGGGGTAGTGGAGGTCTGTCATCTCATCGCCGGGGAAAGAGAGCGCGCCACAAGGTAGGAGGTTCCTAAAGAGAGAGTAGATATAAAGAGAGAGAGAGAGAGAGGGAAAAATGTAGGTGGAAGGAGTGAGAGAGAAAAGGAGAGAAAAGATGTGGGTGCGGGTTGAGTCCCATTTTTATTTCTTGTTTCCTGCAAGAACTGATGTAACACATTAATATATATCTATGCAATGAAGTTTTTATTAATTTTATTGCCTCGGAGACTTAATGCGCATGCTCTTTTTACTTTGCTGCCGAGACCGTAAAAATAAATGATTTTGAGAGAGTTTATTTAAAACAGGGTGAAATAAAGCATAAGGATAAGGAAATTTTAAAATAAAAATTTATTTTTATTGAGTTTTTCAATTTTGATAAAAAAGGAAAAAGGGAATTTCCCACAGTAGGGGGTTGTCGATCGGCATGTCAATCCAGTAGAATCAATCTAAGGCCTTGATTTCACTTTCTTCAATGGGTTAGTACTTGGTGGGGTAGGTTTCCCTTCGATTTCTTCAGGATTCTTTGTCTTTGTTTGAGCCTTTCTAAGTATAAATAGGGGGCATGAGTGGAGAATTTCCTCACACCTCCACATTCCTTCTTATTTGTAGTCTTTTTCTCACTATCTCTTTATTCATGATATGGCTCTCCCTGGTAGCATTGAATTTACTAACTACCTCAAGACTTTGGAGGCAATGTGTCCGTACAATGTCGACTACGATGCTTTCCATATGCGTCGAGTCTCTTTATGGCACAATCGGTCCATAGAGTGGAACATTTTAATGGCAGCCGTGGAATTCTGGTATCCTGAAGACCATGTGTTCCACTTCGTGTTGGATGAGGTTTGTCCAACCTATAAGGAATTTTCTGCCATGTTGGGGATAATCCTAGTGTTACGGCGGCTAGGCCTAAATTTTCCCGGTCCCATAGGGAGCTGTTAGCGGGACTTCTCCATATTTTTCCTTCGGAGGCTAGACCACTAGTAGTGGGGGGAATGATCTCTCTTCCTGTTGTGTTGCATTCTGTGCATATGCAAGGTGTTGGCGATGTTGGCTACGCTGGAGCCGTCATCCCGGGCCTGGTTTCAAAACTGCTGTTGGTGGCTGGGGAGCTGCTGGTGGACTCTCAACTTACAGATATTGTTTCCTGGATGTCCTACCATCGCAATCCTGTGGCAATTATACTGGTAGAGACTCTAAATGATTTGGATGCCTGGCGGGAAGGCCGTTCTAATTTTCTGAGGGGTAGCCCTGTAATGTTGTTATGTGGATGTCAAAGAGATTCTATATGGCCGTCCCACCTGAGTATCCCTTATCAGGCATACTAAACTTCTTTTCGCCACTTCATTAGTGTTGGCCTAGATACTGAAAGATGGGAGAACTAGTTTATGGAGTATGGGGCTCGAGGCTTGCACTGGTTAGTGCCTTGGTAGGGGGAACTGCTTCCAATTCTGGAACTGGGGGAGTACCAATATGTTTGATTGGTTGGCCTCAAGCATACCTCTTTCTACTTTTCCTGGAGGCCCTTGTGCTAATTTGACTGGGAACAGATTGTGCCACCACGGACACTGGATTTCTTCCCGGTGGAGGGCATAACAGAGCGAATGCGCATGCGGCTTGGATCTTTATGGGAGAAGCTTCGACCATCATCCCGTCCTTCACAGTCTACTGGGCGAGTCTGGGACATCTCAGGTGACTACATCAAGTGGTTATGGAGGAGGGTAGTTGCCAAGATGCTGGTGGTGGAGTCCGATCAATGGTGGTTCGTCACTTTTGACACCATTAAGGGAGGCATCGTGGTTTTCCCAAAGTTGGTCCGAGCTTATCTTGCTATGGAGAGTCAGCAGCATTCCATTCAGGCAGGGGAAGTTTACTGGACCCAAGATATGGATAATGATGATGGGGTTGGCTCCTCTGGCAGCTGCAAGTAGGGTTCACTAAGAAGTTTATTTGTGAAGATTTTGATATGGTGTTTGGCAGTGTATCTAGTTATTATGGTTGTGCTATGTGGGAATAATTTTGGAAGGGTTATTTTTAGGTGTGACTAGTTTTTGGGGAAATAGGAGTAAGTTGGTAAGGGAAGTCATTTGACTCCCTACGCCGATGTAATTGTACCAAAAATTTTCAAATAATGGAATAAAAATGTATTTAATCATCTAGTTGTGCCTCTTGATGAGTTTTGAATTTGAATTATCTTTACTAATCATTAAGGCATACATAATCCTTCTGTTTAAGTATATGTTAAAATAAATTGTCGTTCTCGGAGATAAGAAAATAATAGCATTTTATGAAAAAAGAAGGGGGTCGTGCTCATGTGATGTGTATGAGCTTCCTACGTACCTATGGAGTCTTTGAAAAGTTTGGTTTTTGAAAGCAAAAAGGTTTTTGTAGAGGATCATGCCCCACGTTGTTTTGGGTAGGGGAAATGAAGAGAGTTTTTTTTTAATAAAAGGGAGATAATAAGGATCGCAGCGCACCGATATTTCAAACTAGGGATAAAACTTCTTGAGACGATCCAAGTTGACTGGACGGGCCATCTCTTCTCCATCAAGGTCGGAGAGCATAGCGGCGCCACCTGACAGGATTTTCTACACAATGTAGGGGCTGCTCCAATTGGGCTTGAATTTCCCTCTGGGTCCCAGATGGGTTCTACTATTTCTTTAAGGGCTAAGTCCCCTTCTTGGACACCGCAGTCCTTGAATCTCTTGTTAAATGATCGCGCTATTCAACGATGATACCCTTGTATGTGGTATAGAGCTTTCAATCTCCTCTCGTCCAAGAGTGACAGCTCGTCAAGACGGCTCTGATGCTAGTCTTCTTCGCCGACTTTGCTTTCCAGCATAATGAGTAGTGAAGGAATTTCCATCTCTATGGGTAGGACTGCTTCCATGCTGTAAACCAGAGAGTAAGGGGTGGCCCCAGTTGAGGTTTGAACTGAAGTGCGGTAGTCCCAAAGGGCATAAGGGATCCAGCTGGCCCAATCTCGTCAACTTTCGGTCATCCTGCTGATAATAGCTTTCGATCATCCAACTTGTGCACATGTCCCACCATGCATAGTTCACTCAAATCCTGAAGTTAGAATCAACTTCCTGATTAATTATTTAACTAGTCCCTTACATGATCACCCTAGTTAATTATTAAACTCCCACATAATGAATAGCGGCACAAAACTATTTTTATTAAATATTCGCTCACTTGGATAACCTCCCATATACTCCTTTGAGTTCATAAAAATCTCCAAAACATTTCCATGATCCAACTTGACCCAAACCCACGGGTCGTTCGAACGAAATCCCATCTTGTTCGAACGAGGTTCAAATGAAATTACCAAATCCCTGATGTAAAGCATTTTTCTAGGCGAGATTCATCCCCAAAAATCCAATTTCGTTTCTACAGTTCTTCTTACCAAAATTTCAAGATCTATAACCTAATTATAAATAAGAAAACATGATTACATCCTTGTCTATACAATCCTCACATAGTAACCCTCATAAATTCAAGAACCTTTATAAAATTAATTTTTTAAAGGTTCAATCTTTTGATTTAAGTTCTACATCTTATTCTCTTAAATTAATTTTTTTTATTTCTAATTACAAGTGTAATCAATCTCAATTAATCATCAGTTTAAGATCACTAATTCCTTATCATTTAGGTTTCTACACCAATTCATTGATTTATAATCTTTCATGCTTTAAAGCTCCAATTTCTATTTCAAATCAAGAAAGTAATTAACTACACTATAAACAAGTAACCACTTGCCTCATTGGATTAAAATTCAAAGTCTTCTACGAATTTGATGACGGGTTGAGTTATCTTTCTTCTCCTCTCTAAGTTTCCTCTTCTTTCTTTTTCTTTTTCTTTTATCGGGGGCTCCCTCTCTTAATCCCTTGTGAAAAATATGAAAGGTAGGGTGCCATCCACCTTTCCAACCTCTTAAATGTCCTCTTAATTAAAATAATCCATATTTTCTTGTTAGTTGTAAGTATAAAATGACCCACTTACCATTTTATGGTTCCCGTTATGTCTAAAAAGTCCCCATAACCCAAATGTAACACTTGGGTACCTATTCTGGACTATTTCAACCCTTTTCGGATCACTAGTGAACTCGAAAAGGTCATCCTAGTCATCCAACTCTAAATATGCTAACATCTCATTAATCAGGCTCGACACACGTGTACTAAAAAGCACCCAAAACTATACAATTTATACCCCGAATAGATATATTTTAGTTGCTAATTCTCGACAATATGAGTCTTATGTGCTTAAATGTTTGTCATGGAGGCTTAACGGCAGTTGCGGTGTCAAAAGCTACATTTCGAGGCCAATTGCAGTTAAAATGGAGCCAATATCCAATCTCCTACCCTAAACCTAGCCCAAACTTACCCCAACCTTGTGTGTGTTTTGTTTGTGTCTTTTTAACATTTTTTAGATTTTTAGTTTGAGTCATTTTTATTTTTAGAATTTATTTTAGATTTATTTAGTATTTTCTAGGTTTTATTTTCCATTTTTTCTATTTTATTTTTATAATTTTATTTTATTTTGATTTTTATTAGCTTTTAGTTTAGTCTTATTTTATTAGGATTAGTTCTAGGATTTTATTTTGTTTATTAGAATTTTCATTTTAGGTTTTTTTTTCATTTTTTATTAGATTTTTCATTTTTTATTTCTTTTGTTCTATTATTTTAATTGTTTATAGCTTAGGATTTTATTTTTTTTAGTTTTAATACCTTTTGTTTTTAGTTTGTGTTATTTTTTTTTAGTTAGATTTCATTTTTATTTTTTCAATTTATTTTAGTTGAGTCTTTGTTATTTTAGGGGTCACAAATTAAACACACTCACTAACACCCTTATATCCTACACCCTAATACTCACAAACACCTCATCATCTACACCCTAACACCATACACCTCACACACACACTAACCCCCCACTTCATCGTCTTCCTACCTCACCCACACTTTCTCTCTCTCCTCCACCATTACTAACATCAAAACTAAAACCATCTTCTCTCTCCTCTATCACCTCCATTACTATGAAACTCACACCATCCAAACACCAACATACCCCCTCTCTCTCACCTCCATCACCATTACCATCTATCTCTCTTACCCTCCTTAAACCGACTAGTGCCCCGATCCCATAGTTGCCCCTGCCAGCGGCAACTAAACCTCCATCGCCGGCAACCTCAATCCCCCACCCTGCTACCGGTGGCGCACCCCCAAAACCGAACCCACCTCGCCAGCACCTCTCTCAGCCGACCTCTCTCTCTCTCTCTCACTCTCGTCCCACAGCGCCTCTCTCTCTCTCTCTCTCTCTCACTCTCATCCCGTCGACCCCCCTGCTACCACCGCCGGCGACCTCGCGCCGACCAGCCTCTGACCCTCCTGAACCAGGAGGCCCGAACCTCTACTTCCGACCATACCCAAGACATCTCATACCCATTTCTCCAAAGTCACGATTTCTACCTGCCAAATGCAAAACCAAAGCCGAATAAATGTCCATGTGTCTTATTAAACCCCTTTTACCCATTTACCCAAAATGCCCCCAACCATATCTCTTAACCTCAATCCCAAAATTACCCCTCCCTATATCAGATTTTTATTCCCATTCACATGACACACCCAAACCACAAGCACACTTATACCAATTACCCTATATACCCCTAGCTCCATGCCTTGTATAAAAGGAAGATAGAAGACCCCATGAAAAAAGAGCTTTTAGATAGGAATTTTTAGAGAGAGAATTGTAGAGAGATAAACACCATTTTGTAAATAATTTTTCCTTTTATTTTTTTTTAGATATTTGTTGATAATTAATTGTGAGTAATTGAATTGAATGGAAGATGATAGAGTTCAAATTGCCAATTTCAAGGAGACTTGTTGAAAATTTGTTCTCTTTCTCTACTCTTTTATTATATTAATGCCTATTTAATATTTGTTTATTATGTTTGATACCATGTTAGGCTAAATCCCCTTTCAAGGGGTGGGGGGAAACCCTTATTTGATGTTATTTTAGTTTAATTAGTTTGATTACTTGAAAAGTCCCTTTGAATGTTAATTTTAATCCCTCACCCTTAAATTTACGCCTCGAAAGAGAGTAAATGATTTTCGAGAGAAAATAGAAATTCTAATTATAATATCCATTTTAGATTCGAACTAGAGATAGGGGTTTCTTAAGTGGGGTATTATAACTTGAATTTCAACTCTAAATTTATTTTCTAAGATTGACATAAATTTTAATTGATCGATCCTAGCGGATGATTAATTAAAAGGAGCGTGGATCTATTTTTCTAGAGTTTTGGGGTGTTAAACTTAATATTCTAAAAGATTACTATTATAATTACACTTGCAACGAGAGTTGGTTTGTAATTTTGATATTAATTTGGGAGAATTCAAATAGTTAAATTAATAAATTAGAATAACTAAAATTTGTGGTGTAATCCCACTCCTTGATTGTTCTCACAATTATTTACCTCACTTTATCTTTTATTTTAGTGTTAGACTTTGTTTTCATTTTAGTAAATTTCTAGTTAGTTGTTTTCATCTCACACTTTAATTTAGTTTAGTTTAAATCATCACCTCACCCTATTGTTTTAATATTGAAAAAGTGAAAAAAATTTGAAAAGCGAAAAAGCACAAAAAGAAAATAAAAAGTGAATTACAATTAAATTTATCTCTAGCTTACTCCCTAGGATGTGTATTGATACCCTTACTTACCTCTACACTTTAGTTGTTATATTTTGTTGGTATTTGAGGTTTTGATTAGAAGGACTTTTCGAGCAACGACAAAAGAAGAAAAATTCACCGAAAAGTTGTTTCTATCAAATGGCGCCGTTGCCGGGGATGTACAAAAGTTCTTTCTATCAAATGGCGCCGTTGCCGTTCTTGGGATTGTGAAGCTCGGAGAGGATTCAATTTTGTGATTCACTTGTATTGCATTTTTTTTTTTCATTTTTAGTACCACTTTTGCATTTTTTGCATTTTATTAGAAAGCTTGTATTTAGGTTTATTTTATCATTGCTTGTATTGCGGTGCATAGAGACACCTTTATTTTATTTTTCATTTTAAAAATTGTAATAATCGAGACAAGCGTGATAGGGAAACCGGACAAGGTAGAGAGAGGGCGTCCAAAGGCGAGGATTTAGAAGCCTCTCTACCTTGGGTCGGTAGGACTCCCGGGGACGACTAAGATAGGCGTGATCTCCCCCGATCAACTCAAATTTTTCGGCACCCCGCGGCGTAAAAATCGTGGGAGGTACATTTCTTAAACACTCGCGCCTCTCCTGTTAGCGAGTCAATTCTTTTGTGTGCTCTTGTGTGATTTTATTCTCGCATTTATTTTTTTGAATGGTGTGATGAATTAAATTACTAAGACCTACACCCGGTCACTTACAAGAAGGGATTTCATCACCCAACTCACTTGCTTACCATTGTGTGCTATCCTAGCCATCACTAAATTTAAAATCAATCAACTAGATAGCCCACTAGGAGACCATTTTTGAAAAGGCGATCACAAAGATATTTCCGTGAATTTTTATCGTCCGCGGATTTAATTAAAATTTGACTACCCTTTCACTAAATATAAAGATAAAAATTGGCTATGTTTTAGTTAGGAAATTCTCTTGACTTGTGTGTGTGTCCAATTCATTTTTCGGTATTCGAATTTTAGTTGGTTCGTCCAAATCTTGAGTCCATATTTTTTCCCCACCTTTTCTTCCAAAAATCCAAAAATATTTTCTTTCTCATTTTTTGAAAACTCCAAAAATATTTTCTTTCTCATTTTTTGAAAAATCCAAAAATATTTTCTTTCCTTTTGAAAAAATTAAAAACTCCAAAAAAATATTTCTCTCCACTTGGCCGAAGACCGTCCTTTACGGGACAACTTTTGTCATTTTCCATTGACACGTGACAAGTGTGAGAGTGATCCCGAGCCGTCTCTTTATGATATTCTTAGTCGTTTCACCTCTCTCACAAGTACCGTTGGTACTCTTGACCCATCCATGTATGCACCTCCTATTCCATCACCCTCGTTGTCAAGTGTCACCATGTCTCATCCTTTGTTGTGCATCCACTGTTATTATGCCGATCACATGCCCCATAAGTGTCCTTACATTCCATATCCATCCGACACGACTATGGAACATGTGTATCCATATGACACTATTTCGGAACCCACCTCGTCCCATAATCCCGATACACCCATTCCCGAGTTGTGTGAGTCCCCAAGATATTCGTGGAGGCCTGATCACCCTTCCACGTAATACGAATCCCAACCTTATGTTTTGGATCCTCACACGTTCCAACAGTTGTCATGGCAACCTTGTGTACCTGTTCCCGATCAGTTACCTCACTACGCACCCCATGAGTATCAACCAATTGTCCATCACGAAAGCGATCCTTTCGTGTATGATGAACTTGTACCCACTCCACACACTTCATTTGAGTATTCTCCATACACTCACGATAGTAGCGCGTTGTGTCTACCTCAACCACCGCCCCACCCGCAACTCCACCACCACCATAATCCACCTCCACTGACGAAAGCCTCTTGCAAAAGTTCATACTCGAGCAAGATCAAGCCACTCAAATTCATACTCAAGCTCTCCAAAGGCTTGAACAAAGGCTAAATGAATTGGAGTGTGCGCGAGAGTCGGATATTCCTATGGCCCCACCCATCGTTGCCACCGAGTGTGATGATTTTGTGTCCTCTTGTGATACGGATTCTGAGTATGACCAATCCTACCACCCCGAGAATCTCGAATTTGAGACCATTCCATGGTCCGGTTCCCAAGTCGACAATTGTGTTGACTTATCTTTCGATAGTGAGCCTGATCCAATCCCATCATGTCCACATGAACCCCACTTTGAGGTTCACATTCACCTTCCCACTCCCGTAATATCCAAAATAATGCCCGAGTCTATACCCATTGAGCCCATCGTGTGTGTTCCCGAGGAACCACTTCATTTTAAGTTAGCTCCGGCTACGAGTGCTCACCATTTTTCCAAGATATAATCCGTGATAGTTCCTAACTATCCGGATATGGATGATATCCCACCATGCATGGCTCCCTTTGAGCCTGATATTTCTAGTGATTCCTCTATCTTAGATCTTGGTGCCTCGTCTTACCCACCCACCCCATTTAACAATGCTACTTTTATGGAGAAGTTGACAACTCCATCTTTAGAAACCACACTCCCTTGTGAGTATTTATTTACTCCTCCCAATGAGTGTGTGTCTCCCACTTTTGAGTTGGATCATCTTCCTCCACCGTTTATCCCACCCGACCCACTCATTATCCTTTCCACCCCACCACTTGGTTTGGATCTTGCTTTTACACATTTTAAGTTTCCATATACATTTTTAGATCATCACCTAAAACCATCCTCCATCATTTACGAGTGTCGTTATGGTGATACTCTCCACTTTCGTGACATCGAGCTTTTTCTTCCATGCACACCACTATCTTGTGGTGTTGACTTTTCCCATCGACAGCTCCCTAGTGTGTCACGGCGCGACCATTATCATCGCCCATTCATAGAACGATCGTGTGATTTTTATGAGCCCCACCCCATTCCACTTTCTACACCATTTCGCCTCCCTCACTAACTTGAGCACCATTCTTATAGGGCCCTAGTTGCCCTCACCTTTTGGCTCAATAAGGCCCGTGATCAATGCTTCATCACCCATGCCTTTCTGACTTTTACCCAAATCCCCACCCACCCATGGTCCACCGATGCTTTGTATCGCATGATGCATTTTGCTATACAAGTGCATTGACCCTCTTTAGCCTTTATCCAGTAAGACTGACGCTTCAGTCTTGTTTGGGGGTGATCTTCATCACCTAATTTTTCTGCCACCCCGCGCTTTCATAGATCTTATCTTTAGGGTGAGATTTCATCGGTCTGGCTGAAGACATTAAACTTAGTGCTACCGGGAGGCAGCCCGCGTTTCTGGTATGAGTCTGATCCTATTTGGGGGTGGTGTTTCACATCACCCTATGCTTTATCATGTTTATAGACTTGTACACATTTTTTTTCTCTCTTATCACTTTTTA
Source organism: Sambucus nigra (assembly GCA_949130495.1). Taxonomy (NCBI): domain Eukaryota; kingdom Viridiplantae; phylum Streptophyta; class Magnoliopsida; order Dipsacales; family Adoxaceae; genus Sambucus; species Sambucus nigra. The sequence goes on along the minus strand of OX422220.1, from coordinate 105,022,097 downwards.
TTCAGGTTTATCCTTGGCGACATCTTTCCACTTCATTAGCGGTATATTCTGGTACTATCTTTCCTACCCTATGCTCTTAATTTTAAAAATCATTTTACCTAACATTGAGGACGATGTTCCTTTTTGTTTGGGGGTGGGGAATTTTATCAAAATCGTACCTTTTTTGAAAACTTTTGATTTTTGAACCTGATTTTTAAAATTTCGTGCAGTTTCTTTCATCTCACTCATTGACGTGAATTTTCTATCATCCATCTTTCAAAGTCTAGGAATCCATCTAGAGAATATTTTTTTCTAAATAGCTTATGTAATACATATCAAGGCATGTTGCACCATGAATTTCCAAACTCAACAAAATTTGCGCACTTGTCACGTGACTATGGTTTAGAGTTGAGGAGTACTACAATTCTATAGAGAACCTTAAGGATCACTAGTGGAGACTTTAGCTTATGAGATTTGTGACTTTCACCTTTTTGAAAGTTTTAAGCAATCTCCGAGTCACAAGTTGATTCAACTTCTTTTGGGTCCGCACTTTAATTGTTGGATGATCTCATTATTCTTCACCAAATTTTTGGCTTGATCACCGAGAATGACATCTTTTTCTAGTTGTAAGAAATGCGTGTCTTGAAATTTATCCCGAATACTAGATTTTCATCCATACACATAACACTTTTCCCCATATCATATTCCCATTACATTCCCATGCTTGTCCATATTCCCCACATCATATACTCCCCACTCCATTCATGTATCATCTCCATATCATATTTCATTTTCAAATAAAAGAGTGCGATTTCAAATGTAAATGTCTTCATTGTTGGTTTGAAAAGAGAGAGAAAAAAAAATATATTAAAAATAGAAAATATAGAAAAAAGAAAAAAAATAGAGAAAAAGAAAAGAAAAATCGAAAAAAAATAGAGAAAAAAGAGAGAAAAGAAAAAGAGTTTGCAGTTAGTAGTTGGTTTCGAAATAAAGACATTTGTGCCTAAAGTATAGTACACTCTTCTCGCTCATCCATCATATATCTATCATTTCACACATCAATCGCATTCTACATCACTATCATATCCTTCTCATCCCATTTCATTCCCCCTCACCCATATACATACATGTTCCCTTAGGTGTTCGGGCAAATGAAAGTCAACATGGTGAATAACTCGACGTTCTCACTATAGTGATTAGCATTCTTTCATGAGATCATTTTTCTTTCTAAATGTTCGTTCTTTCTTATGCGTGTGTGAGAAGTTTGAACTTGCTTACATTTACTCACCTCCTCACACACAAGAGCAATACACTTACCCATTCTCGAGAGTTCGTTTGAGAGAGTTATATCCAGTGAGCTTTGAAGTTGAAGCATTGATTTCGAAGAGGCAATCTAGGAATTACTCTTGTGATACTCGACCTGTTTTGACTGATTCACACCACACACGTTGAGTTATAGGAAGGATGTGCCTTGAGTATTTACTTAGCTAAACTTTTTACACATTCTAGCTTGTATTTCTGAAAATATTTTCTCATGTGATGGATTGTGCGATTATTCTATGCCTAATAAGAGATTCACTGCCTTTTAATAAATTTTTGCAAATAAGAATTTTGTGGATATATTCTCTGCAAACCCTTACAAGACACAACTCGTCCTGTAGGGCAACCTATAGGTTTAAAGGCTTGTTGCACATGCTAAGTGCAATCGTAAGTGCCCGCGAAAGTGGTACACTTTTGGTTACTTATCTTTCTCTTTCTCTCTATCTTATTGCTCGAGGACTAGCAACACTCTGTTTGGGGGTGGTGTGATAAGCATCCAAAACTGTACAATTTATACCCCGAATAGATGTATTTTAGTTGCTAATTCTCGACAATATGGGTTTTATGTGCTTAAATGTTTGTCATGCAGGCTTAACTGCAGTTGCGGTGTCAAAAGCTACCTTTTGAGGCCAATTGCAGTTAAAATGGAGCTAATATCCAATCTCCTACCCTAAACCTAGCCTAAACTTACCCCAACCTTGTGTGTGTTTTGTTTGTGTCTTTTTAAGATTTTTTAGATTTTTAGTTTGAGTCATTTTTATTTTTAGAATTTATTTAGTATTTTCTAGGTTTTATTTTCCATTTTTTCTATTTTGTTTTTATAATTTTATTTTATTTTGATTTTTATTATCTTTTAGTTTAGTCTTATTTTATTAGGATTAGTTCTAGGATTTTATTTTTTGTTTATTACAATTTTCTTTTTCGGATTTTTGTTTTCATTTTTTATTAGATTTTTCATTTTTTATTTCTTTTGTTTTATTATTTTATTTTTTTATAGCTTAGGATTTTATTTTTTTTAGTTTTAATACCTTTTGTTTTTAGTTTGTGTTATTTTTTTTCGTTAGATTTCATTTTTATTTTTTCATTTTATTTTAGTTAAGTCTTTGTTATTTTAGGGGTCACAAATTAAACACACTCACTAACACCCTTATATCCTACACCCTAATACTCACATACACCTCATCATCTACACACTAACACCATACACCTCACACACACACTAACCCCCCACTTCATCTTCTTCCTACCTCGCCCACACTTTCTCTGTCTCCTCCACCATTACTAACATCAAAACTAAAACCATCTTCTCTCTCCTCTATCACCTCCATTACTATGAAACTCACACCATCCAAACACCAACATACCCCCTCTCTCTCACCTCCATCACCATTACCATCTCTCTCTCTTACCCTTCTTAAACCGACTAGTGCTCCGATCCCATATCATCCCCTGCTGGCGGCAACTTAACCTCCATCACCGGCAACCTCAAGCCCTCACCCCTACTGTCGGCGGCGCACCCCCAAAACCGAACCCACCTCGCCAGCACCTCTCTCAGTCGACCTCTCTCTCTCTCTCTCTCACTCTCGTCCCACATCGCCCCTCTCTCTCTCTCTCTCTCATCCCGTCGACCCCCCTGCTGCCACCGCCGACGACCTCGCACTGGCCAGCCTCTGACCCGCCTGAAGCAGGAGCCATAAACCTCTACTTCCGGCCATACGCAAGACATCTCATACCCATTTCTCCAAAGTCACGATTTCTACCTGCCAAATGCAAAACCAAAGACAAATAAATGCCCATGTGTCTTATTAAACCCCTTTTACCCATTTACCCAAAATGCCCCCCAACCATATCTCTTAACCTCAATCCCAAAATTACCACTCCCCATATCATATTTTTATTCCCATTCACATGACACACCCAAACCACAAGCACACTTATACCAATTACCCTATATACCCCTAGCTCCATGCCTTGTATAAAAGGAAGATAGAAGACCCCATGAAAAAAGAGCTTTTAGATAGGAATTTTTAGAGAGAGAATTGTAGAGAGATAAACACCATTTTGTAAATAATTTTTCCTTTTATTTTTTTTTAGATATTTGTTGAGAATTAATTGTGAGTAATTGAATTGAATGGAAGATGATAGAGTTCAAATTGCCAATTTCAAGGAGACTTGTTGAAGATTTGTTCTCTTTCTCTACTCTTTTATTATATTAATGCCTATTGAATATTTGTTTATTATGTTTGATACCATGTTAGGCTAAATCCCCTTTCAAGGGGTGGGGGGAAACCCTTATTTGATGTTATTTTAGTTTAATTAGTTTGATTACTTGAAAAGTCCCTTTGAATGTTAATTTTAATCCCTCGCCATTAAATTTACGCCTCGAGAGAGGGTAAATGATTTTCGAGAGAAAATCGAAATCCTAATTATAATACCCATTTTAGATTCAAACTAGAGATAGGGGTTTCTTAAGTGGGGTATTATAACTTGAATTTCAACTCTAAATTTATTTTCTAAGATTGATATAAATTTTAATTGATCGATCCTAGCGGGTGATTAATTAAAAGGAGTGTGGATTTATTTTTCTAGAGTTGTGGGGTGTTAAACTTAATATTCTAAAAGATTACTATTATAATTACACTTGCAACGAGAGTTGGTTTGTAATTTTGATACTAATTTGGGAGAATTCAAATAGTAAAATTAATAAATTAGAATAACTAAAATTTGTGGTGTAATCCCACTCCTTGATTGTTCTCACAATTATTTACCTCACTTTATCTTTTATTTTAGTGTTAGACTTTGTTTTCATTTTAGTAATTTTCTAGTTAGTTGTTTTCATCTCACACTTTAATTTAGTTTAGTTTAAATCATCACCTCACCCTATTGTTTTAATATTGAAAAAGCTAAAAAAAATAGAAAAGCGAAAAAGCACAAAAAGAAAATGAAAAGTGAATTACAATTAAATTTGTCTCTAGCTTACTCCCTAGGATGTGGATTGATACCCTTACTTACCTCTACACTTGAGTTGTTATATTTTGTAGGTATTTGAGGTTTTGATTAGAAGGACTTTTCGAGCAACGACAAAAGAAGAAAAATACACCGAAAAGTTGTTTTTATCATGTACCCTACGCGTCGCCCATAAATTATATTGATCTGTCGATGTAACAACCTACCAACATTTCACAAAAACTGTCCCATTCACTCATACACGATATATAATAAATCACATAACTATTTACTTATCACACACAAATAAATAATAATTATAATAAATATTAATCCTTTATCTCGCTAATTAATATATACTAAATTCGAATTTAATTTTCCTCCAATTAGATTAATAGTATAAAGTACACGAAAATTAATTAATAATAAAAGTACGCAATATTACATTCTTCCCCCTAACAAAAGAATTTTGTCCTCGAAATTTGAAAGTACTTTCCATGAAGAACTCCGAAAACTTTTAACACATGTCATCCTCACACTCCCACTTCGACTCGGTAATATTGTGATGTCCCCACTATACACGCACTAACAGTACTAACTTTGATCGAAGCTTAAGCTCGTTACGGCCCCAAATAACAGCATGTCTGTTCTCATATGAGATATATGGTTACAAGTTGATCTCTGATGATGCTGAGATTTAGCACCACCGGATAAGTGATGATGAGCTCAAACAATTGTTGTGAATTTCAATTCTTAAATTGTTCTTTATCATGCTTACATGGAGTAGTTTGATTTTGATTTGCTTAATGGATTCTCTTTGTATATGCCTCCACACACACATGCATGAGCTCTTTTTTAACTTTAACTTCACAAGTATATTTAAGCTAAGTAAGTGATCTCCCATCAATTTTGTCATAGACATGTTTTGTGACTAAGGAGAATTTGTTCATGTAAAAACCGTTGCCCAAATCGAGAAAAATAGATAATCATTTATCCGATAAAGTTTTATTTAGCAATAGAATCGGACTGCGAAAGTCAAGTTGACTTTATGTGAAAAGTCACCATTGAAAAGGGGCTTAAAAAGTGTAGCATTGAAAAAAGTAGCCAAGGCCAACATAGTTTAGTTTGATATGTTCATTAAAAAGAAAAGACAAGAATTATTATTAATAAGGGAGTTTGGATGGAAATATCAAAGGGTTGCACGATGATAATGAATCATAGTTATGTTTATTTTGTCATGACGTTATTTATTTGAATAATCATCAAAATTTTAGGCTTGTGTGCATTGTGCTCGTTTGTTCTTTGAGTGCACTTTATCTTGTCACATGAGGCTAAAACTAGGTTTGATAAAGTTTTGCAATCAAATAGAACTCCTTGAACATGCTTAAGTGATTGGATCATAATTCTTTTCTATCTAGTTCACACCCCTTCACTATGTTTATCAAATGTTTATTTAGACACATTTATGCCATATGAGTGTTGAAAGCTTATTGTGTTTAGTGTCTTGTGTGATATTTATACCTATATATATGTTCTTGTGCTTCATTGATATCTTTGTGTATATCTATATAATATGGGAGAGGGGTGTTTAAATAGTAAAATGATCCAACATATGTGAATTGTTCTCCCGGTACGATCTAAGGGACTTACATTGTGCCACATCTTAAGGAGAGACTTATGACATGGCAAATTGGGGAGAAACATCCCTTCACTCCAAATTGGGGAGAAACACACCTTCACTCCAAACCATACGCTTTCCCTCATTCAGATCCACTCAAGTTATACGATGTTTCATCCAAACCCTAATCCTCTCCTCATTCTCCCTCTCACTAAACCGCCCCCTCGTCCTCTTAGCGTCACCCCTTCCTCTCCTCTCCGTGCCTCCCCATCCTCTCACAAACCTTATAGATATCAATGTGGTGAACACAATCATTTCGACCTTTATTTAAGTTTTTTAGGGTTTAAATCATGTTTTTTGGAGTTTCAAACTGACATTTGGGATTTTAGGCTTTGAATAGTTGATATTTTTGTTGTGATGAACTAATCATATCATTGTATTGTAGGTACAACTGATTTTTCACACGAACTTTATTCATTTTTGGGGGATGTTAAGTTCAAAAATGGTGTTTTTGATTTAATATACTATTTTGAAGGAATTTAATCTTGGTTTTGGGGTAGAAAAACTGGTAAACACTAATTTAATCTTCATCCCTCTATTAAGCTTCTTTCGGTTTTATTTGTTTTGATGATGACTTGATGTGCCTTCTATGTTTTATAAGTCCACACATATTTTGCTTAAATAACTATTCTCTTTTGTTTATTTTTCTCAACTAATGTGCTCCAGGTGTGTTTACTAACTACTTTTCCATTCCATTATCTGTTTTTTAATTTCTCTAGCAAAATCTCATTGTTATATTGGATTTTTTGGTTTGAAATGTTGGTGGTTATTATGTTGCTCAATTTGAAGCTTCTTTATATAATTGTGAATTTTTTTTTTTTTTTTTGATTTAAGGAGTGATATATATGTTGCTCAAGTTTTGATTGTTTAGTTTTTAAAATGTTTAATATCTTTTAAGTTTGTGCCTTTTCACTTTATAATGTTGATGCTTATTCACTTTGTGGATGCTAATTCATTTTCAACAGTTCCATGTGAACATCATACACATATATTATATGGTTTGTTTGTAATTCCTGCACCATTTTTATCATATATTTGTATATATTATGAATCACCGTTTGTATTATGGCTTTCTTTGTAAATGGTTATGGTTATTTCTGTAGAAGGGAAATTTTTATATTGTCAATGGTTAAAATACTAAATATAAATGGTCTTGCGGTCCATGGTTGACCATACCTTTCTCTTCATTTCACAACATCATGAAAAATGAGGTCAACCCTTTAATATGTTTTGCTTCATTTCAGATTCCCCACCCCATGGAAATGGGATCAAGCTTTTTCAGCCATCGTCACAGTGGCAGGATGGATGCAACTATATTAAAGGTTTTTAAGAGGAGATATCCTACATCCAATGACTTTGGATCTCGAATCAATAGTTCTAGTGTGATGGAGTACAGTATCCAAGTAAGATAAGGAATTTTGATTATTTTTCATTTTATCATTTTGAATTTCCAGTCATCATATGCATTCATGTACTATTTGTTCAGAGAATACTAGGAGGATATCTCCAATTTTTCAGTATGTAACAGTAGCTAACCTCCATGTGAAAGTTTAGAATGAATCACGAAATTTCTGGAAAGACAAGCCTAGGAATGCATTCCCATGTATACCATATTCTCTGAACAATCTCAATTATAGATCAAAACAAAGGTTTGCAAAGGAAATAAAAACAAGGTCTCCTCCAAGATAATATCTCTTAGAATAAGTATTGGAACTTTCATTATTAGTTTTAACTACTTTCGTTTGATTCGAGTTCGGCTTCAACATGTAAAGATTTTTTTATGTGGTTTACATGGAATCTTCTAGATGGTAACAACTATCAATATCATGTCTATTAGTTAAAAAATACATGACATTAATTAATAAAAACAAATGGAAGTTGTTTCACCAATGCAGAAATGTTATGGAGTTGGTTAATCGAGTCCATTCAATTCCATGAACTTTGTTGTCCAACCACTGTTTAAGGTATGATGATTTTCGGTTTAAAACTTTTATTTGTTTGTTTCAGTATATATTTATGACCTATATCCCCAATGCATAACTATTATGGAGTGGAGTTAGAACAAACAGGTAGATCTACTTAAATGGAATATCGATTTAATCATAGATGTTTCAATTGTACCATATTTTTTCTTTCATAACTGTTTAAATTTATTTTAAGCATATATATAATCTATACAATTTGGTACTCTGATTTGATTATTTGGATTCATATATGCATCGTCAGTTTGGCTCGAATGTGATAGAGCCTCTTTTAATTGAGCAGCTTATGGACCAGAAGGTTGTAAATCTACTGAATAGAGGGGATGGATCCAATCCCAATTCAGTGGCAATAACTGAATCCAACGAAACAATGGGGATAGCAAGAGCAAACAGAAAAAATATAACATAGTAAATATCGTGACATATATCAGAACAAGAATGAAGAGCATGAAAAATATGAAAACATGACATATATCAGCGAACAGAGATTCTCTATGGTAACAAAGAAATATTATGAAAATTCAAATGGGATTGAAGATCATGACAGATATTAGAACAAGAAGTTTAAAAAATTCTAAAACGAGAAAAAATCAAATTCGTTTTCAGCTTCTTCCACCCCAACAGAGAATAAGGAACATCAAGAATTACTTTCTTGGTGTGTTGACTTGAACCTTGGGGATGGAAATGTTGCATCGTGATCGCGGGTACATTAAAATTTCAAATATTAAATTCATGTCCATACTTTAGAAAACAAGATGGAAACTCATGGTAACATCATTCGGGCACTTATAGTTTAATTTGTCGCGTAAGAGTTGACACTGAAGGTTCTGGTAATTGTTATTTTTAGTTGGATGTACACATACGTAACATATAACATGTAACATTTAGAGTTGAATGTCTAAATGCATGTACAAACACGTGAATATGGGTTGGAGTTTTGGTGGATTTATTCTTTATTGCATAATCATGTTAATATCCGTTGCATAATTTAATTTAATATTTATTGCTATGTGTTTCATTTGATTGTAAGTGTAAGGACACAAATTTCCAATTGAGTCCATATATAGTTTTGGCTCAATTCCGGACAAAAAACATTTATTCATAGGTTAGTGATTTATTGTAATACTCTTAAGCCTATGAAGTGTGTGTTGAAGACGTAGCGGCAAAGAATATAAAGCTTCATCAAAATGCCGGTTTGTGTGCCTCGTTTCTACGTCATCATCTAAGGTTCCATGCTCCCAAGGTATGAATGTAATTATATTTATATAGGAGCTTGGAACAATATTTATTGGGTGTTAGGTTTAATGAAAAACCATGTTTTACTTTCAGAATAATTTAATTGGAACTTTAATTTAAAGTACATAAAGTTTCTGGGCCAAAAATTGAATTTATTAAAAATTTCTGGAAGTCTTTCGAAGTCTTGTTCGAACGAGTTTTTTCGTTCGAAACAGGTTTCGTTCGAATGAGTTTGTCGTTCGAACCAGGTTTCGTTCGAACGAGTTTTTTCGTTCGAACCAGGTTTCGTTCGAACGAGTTTGCCAACGAACCTAAACTGGTAAGTCGTTCGATATGTCGTTCGAACGAGTTTGTTCGTTCTAACGAGGTATCTAACGAGTTTCTAACGAGCCCATACTGGTCGCTCGTTAGAAGTCTTGTTCGAACGAGAGTCAAGTTCGTTCGAACGAGATGCCAGGCGGGAACAGTTTTGAGCAGTTTTTACCCACTTTCCCCACTTGGTTTTTAACCAACTTTTTCAAGACTTATTAAGGACGGGAAACACATTTTTCTAATTAACTTTTCCAACCAAGTTTATCTCCTAGAGAGAGTTTGAAAGAAAAAATAGTTTAGGAAAATGTTCAAGTTTTGAGGGTTATTTTTCAAAGAAAATGCATATACCACTCTAGTGTTTACATCCAATTGTGTTTATCCAAGTTTCTATATTTATATCAATTGCTTGGAGTTTTGGCACCAGTTTTCTCTACCGAATTTAAAAAGAGACGTTTCGGGTTTCCTTCTACATCCCATCACAAAGAAGAAGAAGTTTGTTGCGGTATTACTCACTTGGAGAAAGGCTCCAAGCTTGGGTGACGGTGACCATACAAAGTCCTATCGGTGGATTCCGAGATCGCGGTGGAGCTCCGTGGTTGTCCGCTAGGAAGAGGTTTCTACAAGAAGGAGCGACAAGGCTTGAGAGGGTTCGAGTCGAGGATGTAAGTCTTTTGTCTTGTATTTGTATAATTTCGTATCTAGTGGACTTGTGGCTAGGGCCATCCGAGGTTTTTTCCCGTCTTGGGTTTTTCCTCGTACATCGCGGCGTAGTGTGACAGTGTTTAGTTTATCTTGCACAAAAAACTTAGAATGCATGCTTTAGGTTTAATTCAAGATAAAATTCGGTTTTATTCTCACACTATATTAAAATTGGACTTTAATTTAATTTTGTGTAAAATTGTGTAATTCAAGTCTCTTGCATTAATTTGGTTTGGCCTAACTTGGAAATATGAACAATCATCATTTAGGCAAATTCTAGGACTTGGATTTAATTGGAATTAACAGTTTAAAGTGTAAATTAATTACTTAGTTTGTTTTAGTTAATTCTCACTTTATTTTTTGTTTTTGTTAAAATTGAAATTTTTGTATTTGTGTTGAACCATCACATCATTCAACGTTTACGCTTCCGCATATTTTTAAAGGAAATTACATGTTTGGTTTTTAATTGTGAAGTATTTTAAAATTCGGGGACCCTAATGTTCCAACAAGTGGTATCAGAGCCAAAAACGATAAATTATTTCGTTAAGATCCTTTAATTTTTGGCTAAAATGGATTTTTCTCCATTTTCAAAATTTCCTATTTTTGATGGTTCAAACTACGCGTATTGGAAAGCGCGAATGAAATCAGCGCTTAAATCTATCGATGAACGTGTTTGGATGTCTGTTGTTAACGGTTGGACCCCACCAACACATTTAATTGAAAATGAACATGTTCCCAAACCCGTCGATAGATGGACTGAAAATGAGTTTAAGCTAGCAAATTTTAATTCCCGTGGTTTAAATGCTTTATTTAGCGCTGTCACACCAGATGAATTCCGACGCATTATGACGTGTGAGATTGCTAAAGAATCTTGGGATATTTTACAATTAACTCATGAAGGAACGAGTGTCGTTAAAGCTTCTAAACTCCAAAACCTCACCACTCAATTTGAAACTATCAAAATGGATGAAAAAGAAACTTTTGATAAATTTTATGCTAGACTTTCAGATATTGTTAATTCATCTTTTAACTTGGGAGAGAAAATACCTGACGACCGTGTAGTAAAGAAAATTTTAAGGTCCCTACCCGATAGATTTATTCCAAAGGTGACCGTTTTAAATTCTTTACCCACTTTAGCTTCTACGAAATTAGAAGAGCTTGTAGGTGATTTACAAACCTATGAACTGGATATGTTTCCCTCTAAAAATGAAAAGAAAATCGAAAAGGGCGTTGCTTTAAAAGCCCGAAAAGAGGTTAAACAAGTAGTAGAGAACGAGAGTGATAGTGACTCAGAAGATATGGCTTTATTTGCTCGTAAATTTAGAAAATTTCTTAAATTCAACAAAGATAAATTTAAAAATGATTTTAAGAAATTTGAATCTTCTAAACATGATAAAAGAGAGAAGATTTCTAAAGCCGAAAAGATCCCTAAGTCTAGTAATGAAAATGTTGATAGGGAAGAGTCTAATAAGTGTTTTGGTTGTGAAGGTTATGGCCATAGGGCTTATGAGTGCCCCACTAAACTAAGGAAAGAGGGCAAGCGACCCATTTCATATAATGCAACCCTTAGTGATAGTGATACGGAAGAAAAGCCCGATTCCCCCACGAAGAAAAATTTTGTGGCTTTTATGGCAAGTCATGTGAGTGATAGTGAGAACTCATCGATTGATGACACGATAGCACATGCCACTTCCAAGGTCATTGTTCATGATTCCCTTGTTTTTGATGATAGTGAGAGTGGAGAAGAAAAAGAGAGTGAAAATGAAGAAGAGGTTGATGAGAATGAACTTCAAAATGCTTTTCATGAATTATATAAAGAATCTATTAAATTGAAAAGAGCTAATTTGAAGTTAGAAGCGTGTTTAAGAGAAAGTGTCAAGGTCGTTAATGATAGTGCCTTAATAGAAGACCTTAGGACACGAGAGAGGACTCTTCGAGAGAAGCTAGAATACATAGAAGGCGAGAGAGATAGCCTTAGGGGTTTAATGGAATCCTTGAAAAAGGAGCTTCTCATTTTTTAAGAGCGTAATTTTGTACTAGAATCTAACATTTTAGAATTGGAAAATAAATTAAAAGATTCTAGTAATGTCAAATTCGATTTGGAGTGTCATTCCAAAAAACTTGATAAAATGTTAGGAACGGTCCAAATTAAAAATGACACATTTGGTTTAGGCTTCAATACTTGTAATGAATTCAACCCTAAAGTCAAAACCAACATTTTAGGAGAATCTACTAGGAATGCATTTAAAGACCACTCCTTAGGTAAATATTTTCGACATGTTTTCACTTGTTCACATTGTGGTCGAAAAGTTCATCTTAGGAAAATTTTTTTTGATCTTAAACGAATTCCTAGAAAATCCCATTGTAAAGTAACCACGGTAGCTAATGCTCCTACACCCCAAGATTGTCATTCTTCATTAATTTGGGTTAGGAAATCCGATTTGGTTGCCTTACAAAATAGGGATTTTGATTCTCATTTACTATCACATCCTTCCTCCCTTGCTAAATTTAAAGGTTGAATGTGTTAGTGTTTGCATACTTTAGTTTTTGTACTTCATGCTATATTCACATGCTAAATGTATGCTTGTTTAATCATTTTCTAGACTTTGACCCATGCTTATCCCATGTTAGAATTATGATTTCTATTTATCTTTTGTATTCTATTTCTTTCATTTTGTTTACTTTAAATGAAAAATACAAAAAGATTTTTGTTTATCATTTGGACTTTATCTCTTGATAATTTGAGCTTAATGAAAGAATCAAATGATTTTTGTTTGTCCTTTTGAGTATATATATATTTAATTTTTGGATAAAAATGTTAAAAAACTCAAAAAGATTTTATTTTGTGTGTATTTTTGTTTGACACACTTTATGTGGCATATACTTGTGTTTGAATCCCTCCTTTAACGCTCCCACGTGGCTAGAACTTTTGGTTTAGATTTTCAATCCTTAAAATGTTCTTTACCATGTTTTATATGGAGTGGTTGGATTTTGTATTGTTTAAATGATTCTATATATATGCCTCTTTCACACATGCACGAGCTCTTTTGAAATCTTAATGTCACATGTTATATTTGAGCTTTTTGAGGTGTTCTCCTATCAATCTAGTCATCTACATATCTATGACCTAGGAGGACTAGTGCATGTCAAATTCCGTTGCATGTGAGATTTGTGTAAAAATGAAAAACATGATAAATTTAAATGTGCACGGGGAAGGGCTCCGAAAGGACTAAGTGATCCTTTGCGAATAGTAAGCCACCGTTTTTAATGGACCTAAAAGAAATACGTGGTCCAAAGGCCTAAAAATAGAAAATATGGCATTAAAAAGAAAAACAATTGGCACGGCCTATGTTTGTTTGATATATTCATTCAAAAGTAAAAGAATATATATGCTTATTGAGGGAGAATTGGATGGTATATCAACGGTTTGCACAATGTCCGTTTATCCTAGTTGTCTTTAATGTCATGACTCTATTTGGTTTGTAGAATCATTAATATGCTAGGCTTGTATGCATTGTGTATGTTTGTTCATTGAGTTCACTCTATATTGTCACATGAGGTTATATTTAAATGTGATGAAGTTTACAATCAAACGAGAACTCCATGAACGTTTATTAAGTGTTTGGGTCTAAATTTAATTGTTGCTAGTACACACCCCTACACTTCCGTTTCCATATGACACATTTTTGCCATACGAGTGTGCAAACTTATTGTATTTTGTGTCATGTGTGTTTTTATGTTTATCTATATATGCACGTACTTATTGGTATATTTATAGTATATATATGATATTTGTTTATCTTTGCCTTGCTTTTATTGCCCATCTGCTTTCATGTCTTATCACTTTAAGCTTCAACATGTTGTTTATTAGTTCTTTATCCTTTGCCTATTCCTGAACAAAAAGGGGGAGAATGATGATAGGGGGAGAAATGGTATCTAAACCTATTATTATTGTATCTTAGTTTGGGGGAGATTTATCTTAGGGGGAGACGTCTTTCTAAGTGAATGTCATTTGTTTGATAAAGGGGAGAATTATTTTAGGGGGAGTAATTAATTAATTGCGATTAATATATTTTGATATTCCCTATGCATTTGATGAGTTTGCTTAAGTGTGCAGGTATTCTACTAAAGCGGCAACTTTAAAAGGCAAAGTGTTTAATCCTTGGGTTGAGTCAAGATTGGGCGGGTTATGTTTTGAGTCTAGTGAGCTTGACGGCCCTTTAGGACTTTTGTTTGGTTTTTGTCCCGGAATAGCCAAAGGGGGAGATTTGTAAGGACACAAATTTCCAATTGAGTCCATATATAGTTTTGGCTCAATTCCGGACAAAAACAATTATTCATAGGTTAGTGATTTATTGTAATACTCTCAAGCCTATGAAGTGTGTGTTGAAGACGTAGCGGCAAAGAATATAAAGCTTCATCAAAATGCCGGTTTGTGTGCCTCGTTTCTACGTCATCATCTAAGGTTCCATGCTCCCAAGGTATGAATGTAATTATATTTATATAGGAGCTTGGAACAATATTTATTGGGTGTTAGGTTTAATAAAAAACCATGTTTTACTTTCAGAATAATTTAATTGGAACTTTAATTTAAAGTACATAAAGTTTCTAGGCCAAAAATTGAATTTATTAAAAAATTTCTGGAAGTCGTTCGAAGTCTTGTTCGAACGAGTTTTTTCGTTCGAATGAGTTTGTCGTTCGAACCAGGTTTCGTTCGAACGAGTTTTTTCGTTCGAACCAGGTTTCGTTCGAACGAGTTTGCCAACGAACCTAAACTGGTAAGTCGTTCGATATGTCGTTCGAACGAGTTTGTTCGTTCTAACGAGGTATCTAACGAGTTTCTAACGAGCCCAGACTGGTCGCTTGTTAGAAGTCTCGTTCGAACGAGAGTCAAGTTCGTTCGAACGAGATGCCAGGCGGGAACAGTTTTGAGCAGTTTTTGGCAGTTTTTACCCACTTTCCCCACTTGGTTTTTAACCAACTTTTTCAAGACTTATTAAGGACGGGAAACACATTTTTCTAATTAACTTTTCCAACCAAGTTTATCTCCTAGAGAGAGTTTGAAAGCAAAAATAGTTTAGGAAAATGTTCAAGTTTTGAGGGTTATTTTTCAAAGAAAATGCATATACCACTCTAGTGTTTACACCCAATTGTGTTTATCCAAGTTTCTATAGTTATATCAATTGCTTGGAGTTTTGGCACCGGTTTTCTCTACCGAATTTAAAAAGAGACGTTTCGGGTTTCCTTCTACATCCCATCACAAAGAAGAAGAAGTTTGTTGCGGTATTACTCGCTTGGAGAAAGTCTCCAAGCTTGGGTGACGGTGACCATACAAAGTCCTATCGGTGGATTCCGAGATCGCGGTGGAGCTCCGTGGTTGTCCGCTAGGAAGAGGTTTCTACAAGAAGGAGCGACAAGGCTTTAGAGGGTTCGAGTCGAGGATGTAAGTCTTTTGTCTTGTATTTGTATAATTCCGTATCTAGTGGACTTGTGGCTAGGGCCGTCCGAGGTTTTTTCCCGTCTTGGGTTTTTCCTCGTACATCGCGGCGTAGTGTGACAGTGTTTATTTTATCTTGCACAAAAAACTTAGAATGCATGCTTTAGGTTTAATTCAAGATAAAATTCGGTTTTATTCTCACACTATATTAAAATTGGACTTTAATTTAATTTTGTGTAAAATTGTGTAATTCAAGTCTCTTGCATTAATTTGGTTTGGCCTAAGTTGGAAATATGAACAATCATCATTTAGGCAAATTCTAGGACTTGGATTTAATTGGAATTAACAGTTTAAAGTGTAAATTAATTACTTAGTTTGTTTTAGTTAATTCTCACTTTATTTTTTGTTTTTGTTAAAATTGAAATTTTTGTATTTGTGTTGAACCATCACATCATTCAACGTTTACGCTTCCGCATATTTTTAAAGGAAATTACATGTTTGGTTTTTAATTGTGAAGTATTTTAAAATCCGGGGACCCTAATGTTCCAACAGTAAGACTTGCAAAATGAAAGATAGGATTCATCTTACATTGATCTTTCATATGTTCATCCAATGATGTTATGTTTCATTTGCTACATTAACATGCAGTTGGATATTTAATTTCAAAACATCTTTAAGAGTATATTTTATGACTCATTCAATTATGGAAATTGTATATGTATTTGTTAGAAGGTTTGATACCTTAATGGTAAGTTCTAAGTTATTTTTGTAAATCAAATTAATGAATGTGTCTTTTTAATGTGTTTTAACTCTAAATTTATGGTTTATTATAGGTTCAGATTATAGTTATGTTATTAGGGGGTTGATGAAGATTATTTGCCTTCGTAAGTTTTAACTGATAACAGCACAAACTGTTTATTCTCATTGTGATGCATAGATTGAGTAATACGTAATTTTCTATTTATTTATCTTTAACTATTTATTCTCACTGTGATGTATCATTAGCTTCATGCTTTTCACCTTTTTAGGTGTATTGATTTTGAGTGATTGGAAATGTATTATCATAGAGTGCCCGAACAAGTGGTTTGATTTTTAGTTGGTTTCATCTTTTTAGGTGCTTTAAAGTCCGGTCATATCACTTGCTGCATGCTTTTCAAATCTGAAGCATGTGCTAATTATTTTTCTTTTTTTTCTTTGGTTTCAGATTTGAAGCTCATGCACATTTCACATTTGCACATGAGAAATCTTTGCGAGTTTAAAGAATCAGAAGATGAGAAAGAAACTGCTAGGGCGTTTGGATTTATAGAAATGAAAGGTGATGATAACAATTCCTCTCTATTCGAATTAGCAGAAGTCTGTGCATTAGCACTTAGCCAAGTCGTCGAATCTGTTGCATCTGGAGAATCTAAAGTTCCTGATGATGTTTCGTAAGCGGGTAATATTATATTTCCATGAAATTATAAATTTTATGAAGAGGAATGTCATGAGAATATTGATCCAGAACTAGGTTAAGTAAACATGGGATTTTAAATTCAAATTTTTTTGATTCAGAAGACTTTTTAAACGATAGTCCACTAGAAGGATTTAGTTTGAATCTCACCATTTGCAATAATGTTTATGACACTCTTTTCATAGATTTCATTGTCATCAATTGTATTGTGTAGCTAAGTGGTCATATGGCTCAGTGTTACCTAGAATACCATTGTATATATAGTTTGGTTAAGTTAATGTTGAGTTTTAATTGTTGATTTTAAAGGACTAAAATTGTTTTTTATGTCGAGGAATGAAATTTTTGCCATTTTGTAATTACGTACTTTGAAAATTTTCGTCATTTTGCGATTATTTACTTTAGAAATTTTTTGTCCTGCCTTCAGGCACGAGCATATACTAGTTTATATATGTGGTATCATTTGTTTTAAGTCTTTGCTTTTTCATCTAGTCCTTGTATGCTATTAGTTCAAATAGGTATTTATCTTGTTGTGACTTTTCATTGATATCCCATGCTTATCTTAATACA
The DNA here is from genome assembly GCA_949130495.1 of Sambucus nigra. NCBI lineage: Eukaryota > Viridiplantae > Streptophyta > Magnoliopsida > Dipsacales > Adoxaceae > Sambucus > Sambucus nigra. Next base: position 105,004,491 of record OX422220.1, on the reverse strand, counting down.
TTCTAGTTGGTATCATTCTGCTATCGCATTTTAGTTGGTATTAATTAATCTTTGTGTGGATTAGTTGTTCTTGTGTTTTCATGACGATTTTGTTTCTTGTATCACTATACACCATTACATGATATACATGTTTTTCCATTATGTATTTACCTTGTTTCATTTAGGGTGAGAATTGAATTAATTAGAGAGAAATGGATTATTATATGCCTGTTTATCATTGCATATTCCTGAACAAGAAGGGGGGAGAAATGGCATCTAAACCTTTTAATTTGGGGAGACCTAACTTAGGAGGAGATGTCTTTCTTTGGTAGATATTGTGAGATAAAGGGGGAGATTTAATTATGGAATTTTATTATTATATTTCCTATGCGTTTGACAGTGTGTTTAAGTGTGCAGGTTTTCGTCCATGCAATAAAGATTTAAAGTAAGCAAAGCTACTCAACATAAGTGTTAGTCAAGCATTTCTATATTTTTTTTTTGGGTGGGATTATGTCTTTTAGATGAGCTTGATGGCCCATAGGTTTTTTATTTTAATTTTGTCTCGGAATAGCCAAAGGGGGAGATTTGTAAGGACAAATTTCCAATTGAGTCAATTTGTAAGTGTTGGCTTAATTTTGAACAAAACTATTCGTGTCATATGATATAAGTTATTTGTGACCTTTCAAGCCTATGACGTTTGAGCTGAAGACGTAGCGGCAAAGTCTAATGAAGATCGCATCATATGCTGCGTTTCGTGCCTTGTTTAGCGTCATCAACTTTTCATATTTCCAAGGTCTCTCATATATGAATGCACATGTTAAATAGAGACTTGGAATTTTTATTGGATGTCATATTACTTTAGTAAAAAAAGTTCAATATATTTTTTTAAATAATTTTTCTGAAAAGTTATTTGATAAGGTCGTTTGAGCGACCTCGTTCGAACGAGATTCCCAGGTCGTTCGAACGAGGTATCTAACGAGGTTTCTTTTTGTTTCACTGAATTCTCGTTTGAATTTTCATTCGAACGAATCTTCATTTTTGGAATTATTGTATTCTCATTCAAATGACATCGTTCGAAATACTCTGGTATGTCATTCGAACGACATTGCAGTTTTGAGTAGTTTTTTGTCAGTTTTTCTTAAAACTTCCCACTAGTCCATTACTTTTCCCACTTATTTGTGCAGTATGAGAAGGAACTTTTTAAGTGACTTTGGAAGACTTTTCAAGAGCTTTGGGAGACTAAACTCCTTTCCAAAAATGCCACTTGGTATTTGTTAATCAAAATGAATTAATTTCAAGAACAAAACCAAGTTTACAGCCAAATGTTTATTTGTTCCAAGTTTCAATATATACATGCTTTGAGATCATTGGTTTGGCACCGAGTTTCATTCTCTAGCCTTAAGAGATGGTTTCTTGTGGAGGATTTCGTGGTTCGTGATTTTACATGTAGTGGACTCCGTGTGCTGACGGTAGCTTTCCCTCACCAGTGGATTCCGAGACGAAGGTGGATTCCAGAGATGTCAACTAGGCAGAGGTGGAGGAACAAAGAGCGTCAAGGCTTATGAGGGAGTCGAGCCGTTGTATAAGTATTATGTCATGTCCTTTGCGATTCCGTAACTAGTGGACTTGTGGCTGGGCCGTCCGAGATTTTTTTCGTTGTGGGTTTTAGTTGTACATCGCGGTGTTGTGGTTGTTTATTTTTATCTTACAATTTCTCACTTAGATGCATGTTTAGGTTTAACAAGATAAAAATGGTTTGATCACAAAAATGATGTTATTTGGTGTATAATTAAAATTGGGTAATTTTAGTTTACTTTAATTCAAGTCGAAATTATTAATTTGGCAAAATTCTTGTTAATCTTGAATTAAGCAAGTCTTAATTCGATTTGTGAATATTTTAACTTGAATTGAAGTTGTGTTTTATAAGTGAAAATTTAATTTGAAAAAATTTAAGCTTCAAAAGAAATTATCAAAATTTGGAATATTCGGTGGACCATCTCATTTTGAATTTAAAAATTGGTATTTTCCATTCTCATTATGTGAGATACCCATTACCAAATGCGTAATCATTTTCATCAGCTTTTGCCCACGAGATTCCTTTTTTTTTAATTCGTTTTATCATGAAAACAAATCACCCATTATTATTTGTTCCATCTGATTCCCATGTTGTTTGTTCTCCCCACAAAATTTTGCATCTCCTTCCCACTTGCCCATGTGTTTGTCTTCCAGAATGTGTAATAAAAGGAGAAGACACCAATTTTTCTCTATAAAAGGGACTCATATACCATCCATAGTATCATCCCATTTTTTAGGATTTCAGTTGTTTAGAGTAGGGTAGTCCATTTGTAGTTTAGTTTTGTATTATGTAATTTAATTTTGTTATTAATAAATTATTCTCTTATCTAATTTCTTTATTATAATTAGTTATTTGCACTCTACAATTAGTTAAATGCTTTTATAATTAGTTACTCATATAAAAATTATTTCTCTCATACACCGTTTATTTAAATAATTAAAAATGCTTTTTAGATAATTTTAATTAGGATGAGATTAATGAACTCACCCAGGTATATAGTAGCTTCGCTATGATATGATAGAATATACCGATTTTAACGGGTTGATTATTCCCAAAATGACACTTAGGATCCTTAATGGGGTATATCACGTATGCACTATGTTTGTGACATTACGAGTGTAATTTTGGAATTATTGTTGATGCCAAACTCATTTTTAGACTTTTAGGGATATTTGAGGAGTGACACTTTGAGTTCAAATAATTGTTTTAATGGGTATTAATCACATTTAAAAATTTGTTTAACCATGTAACCATTTATGCTACGTATTCCGAAGTGAGGAATTTAATTCTCAACCTGTAGTTTTCATAATTGTTAATTAATTTAATTCCAGTAATCGTCTGGATTATTTGTAGTATAAAATATTGCGAACCCCAAAAATCATCTTTTACATTTTTAGAAGTTATAATTCAATTAAATTTTAAATGACATTGTTTGTGAATTCGATACCCGAACTCGCCCCTATACATATAAACACGTGTAGTTAAATTTTAGAGTTTTTGTATTGAGGTGAAAAACTAATGACAATGACAAGCATATTTACACGATGCTCGGTTTTCTCTTAATCATTAACTCTCTACTTTTTCTCTAGTACTCCACCTTCACTAATTGGTAGGTGGAACACTTAGACATAAATTATGTTATGGCTCTTTTCATCTTTATTCACAAATACTTCCTCCTCATGTCATGGTACAATTTTTCACCCCCATAGTGCATCGTAAACGGCAGCCAAAAGTGACTTCTGCAGCTCAGGATCCTCTATCACAACCAGTCGCCCCTAAAATCTCAATGCTCCATCTGATTTAAATCAATGGAAAATAATTCCCATATAGAATAGTTCTTGCACCTTCTCCTAAAAAATGGATTCCAAAGCCTGGGCGTGGATAACCCATGATACTATATCGAGTGTAACGGCCATAACTGCTAAATATGCCTCTCTCACATCCATGACTCACAAAGTACTCCACAATTCTTCTCCCAAATTTGATAGATCATCCCCTTGCTTTGCCCGAAATGCTTATAGGCTCACCGTCGATTGACGAATCAAAGCATACAATGCCACATTCGCCTTCCCCGGATGATACTGAATCGATACATGCTAGTCCATCATAAACTTCAACTACCTCATATATCACATATTTAGCTCCTGCTAAGTCAACAAGTACTAAAGGCTCTTATGGTTTGAGAAAGATGTGAATCTCTCTCCTAACAAATAGTTCCTCTAAATACAAAGAGAAAAACTACCACATCCAACTCCAAATCATGGGTGGGGTAATTGCATGCGTGAGGATTAAACTTATGGTAAGCATCTGCCTGCACCAAAACTCCTCCAAGTCCGTGAACTTATACATCAGTGTAAACCATATACTCCACTCCACCCCGTGGTATAATAAGTACGTCCATGGTGGTGAGTCTCTCCTTCAGCTGCTCAAAAGTTATATGATAATTGACATACACAATAAATGGTACCCCTATTTGGGTGAGGTGATATTGTATCTTTTAAATCTTTGATAACCCCGGAATAAACATACTATACTACCTTACTAACCCTAATAAAATCCTAAATTCAGTAGGTGTTGTGGGTTGTTTCCACTCCATTACGGAAGACACCTTGCTAGGATCCATTGAAATCCCAGCCTCTGATGCAATATTCCCTAAGAACTAAGCTTCCCTCAATCAGAATCCATACTTGGATAACTTAGCTTTATCTTATGTTCCTAAAGTGTCTGCAAAGATGTCCTTAGATGATGTGCATGCTCATCTTCAGACCGAGTGTATGAAACAATGTCTTCGATGAACATGATGACGAAATGATTCAGATACGGTCGAAATACTTTGTTCATAAAATCCATGAACACGTTTAGATATTTGGTCAACCCAAATGGAAAGACCTAGAATTTGTACGATACATACCATGTCAGTCATCTTTGGATTGTCCTCTTCTCGAATCCTCAATTGATGACACTTTGAGCACAATTCAAACTTCAAAAGGAAGGATATGCCTCTCAACTGATCAAATAAGTCATCGATACGTGGTAGTGGATAATTATTTCATATCATGACCCTGTTCAGCTTCCAATAATCCACACGAAGTCTCAACGAGCCATCTTTCTTCTTAAAAAATGAGACGGTATATCCCCAGGGAGATGCACTCCTCTGTATGAACCTCTAACTCAAGAGTTTCTAACTCTTCTCACTCAACTCCCTCATCTACAATGGTTCCATTATATATGATGCGCTTATTATGGGTCTAGTGTCTGGTCCCAAGTCTATAAAAAATATATCTATCTTGTAAATTATAGCACTGGTACCTCATCAAACACGTTCGAAAACACTTGGACAACTGGTATCGACTCTAAAGATACGATGAATCCATTTGATGTACTATCACCGATGTAGTATAGATGGGTGCTAAACCCTCATTTGATCCTAGGTATAGTTATGAAGAACATCTCCTTGTCGGGAATGATAAACGTGATAAACTTCTCACTATAGTTGATCTGAGTATGACATTGTGCTAACCAGTCCATACCCAAAATGACATCATAAGTACGCATACCTAGAATTAAAAAGTTAGATGAAAATCATAATCAGACAATCACAACAGTTATGTCCCTACAAACCCAACGTAAATCTTCATCGCTACCCACTATGGTATCTACATGTATAGATACCTCGATATAAATATCTAATATCCCCGAAGTTAAGGGAAAAGAACTACCAGTAAAAGAGTGTATTGATCTTGTGTCAAACAGTACTCATGCAAAACTACCATAAATATTGGGCATACCCTCGATGGACTACGGAGGGTTATTAATCCTGCCGATAGACATTGAAGACACGTCGATAATGTAATTATGGGCAACCCTATGATAGTTCTCTAGGAAGTGGTCAAAATGTCGAATATTATGGTGATGGAAAAAAGGCTTCAAACTAAGGGGGGTGTGGTAAGTCCTGATGCTACCACTATTGAAATTGGCCTTGACCAACCTGGTTTCCCCTACGTCACCTCCTAAAAGAATGGCCCTGCTCCCCACATTTATAGAATAAACCTATGAAAGGGTGGACCTAATATCCTAGGGTTGGTTCTGCTGACCCTGACCATATTAGCCCTCTCCTCTCTAACTGCTATCCTTGATGGCCCCACGAATTATGTCCTCGATTTACCTATTGATGTTAACCATATAAATTTCTGAACTCTTAGGGGGGTTCTCCCCCTCTAGTGGTCCCCTCAGTTATTGTGAACCTCCCTGAGCTCGGGACGACTGACTTTTCTCCCTTGTCTTTGGTCCTTAGACGATCCTAGACTTCACCTTATTAGGAGCCTTATCTCTCTTAAAATTATGGTGGTCCTAGCAATGTATTAGGAAGGCGTACAATACCCGAGTGTCAGTAGTGAAGGAAGGGATGCCAAGTAACACTTGCATGATCCTCCAAGTGAGGCCCCTGGTAAAATGACCCATCTTCTCTGCCTAAGTATCAATCTCCTCTAAGCAAATAAATAAATACAAGAGAACTCCGATCGTACTTAGATACTATGCAATCACCTTGAATAAATCCCATATTGTCTATCCTTGTACTTCCCAAAGAGCTGGTGAAAAATACTTCCCCTCAAACTTCTCCCACAACTTCCATATGGTCATTCTTGACCTCTCTACATTGGTGGTGACTGACTCCCATAACTAAAATACATATCCTACTAGCTTAAAACTACTTATCATCTACTTATGTACCTATGAGAACTCTAGTGAATGTAGATGACCTCGATGTCTCTCATCCACTAATGAGAAATGATGGGTCTGCAGAATCGGTAAAATCAGACAGATTGCCCTTATTGAAGGCACTCCTTTCTCTTACCCATGTCAAAGTGGTATGCGAGATAGGTCTACCATATATGGTGGTGATAATCATTGATCATAGTGCGAGGATGCCATATTAGAAACTTTTTTCTGAGCATAATGGATGCCAAGTCTGTGATTGCTAGAGTTGGAGCTTGGCTATATAGTTGGGGTTGGGGTTGTGATGCCTCTAATCCAGCAGTTTAGGCTTGTCAGCTACATGAGGATCCTTTCCTCGTGTTCATCATCTGAAAGAGGATAAAAAAAAGTGTATCAATAACTTATGAAATGATAACACAAATTATAAATAATCTATCTCTAAAGTATCATATAACTCAATGCGAAAAAATGATGGACTCGCTCAAGACCCTAGGACTCTAGAACTTGGAATGCTTTGATACCAAGTGTGACACCCCGTAAAATCCATAAATGGATTGATAAAATCTGAACATAAATAATACAATATGGATTTTTTGTATTAAGTATCAGATAACTCAATGCGAAAAAATAATGGACTCGCTCAAGACCCTAGGACTCTAGAACTTGGAATGCTTTGATACCAAGTGTGACACCCCGTAAAATCCATAAGTGGATTGATCAATTCTGAACATAAATAATACAATAGGGAAAACAATTTATATCATTAAAAGCGTGACATAAATAAAATAAAATGATGAATATGCTTGTGGGTACCCAAATTTACCATTATGGGCCCGTACGAGTAGCCTAACGAAAACGGCCCAAAATTCGGACCCCTCGCCTTAACTGAATAGAATTACGACTTAGTCTCCTCCCATGTTCTAGTATAGAGATGTTCCAGGAGAAGATGGTAAATGTGGGGGAGTCCAACACCCCCACTCCCCGAGGACAGACATGTATATAATAAACCCTAAGTCTGGGGCAAAAGACACGCACTGTATATTCTCTGTACACACTCCCTAGAGTATATAGAAATAATATTGACTGCACCACCGTGGACGTAGGCATTCTTGCTGAACCACGTACATACTGTGTTGTGATTGGAATTTTACTTCCTTTATTTTCCTTGGTGATTGTGCTTCTCCCATTTATTTGTGATGAATATAATTTTCACCACAATTGGCGCCGTCTGTGGGAATCGTTTGTCTTCCCCGAGAAAGCCCACACCAACAAAGAAGTTCGAAATGTCTGGTCACAACAGTAACGCTCCTCAGGCAGGAGATATCCAAGAACTACCTGCTCCTCGCAGGATCAGATCTGAAGTTCGGCATTCAGGTCAGAGGGCTCGCCCAGAAAGGCCGGCCTTAGAGGAAAGCCAAGGACCAGCGAGGTCCACACAAATCTCCAGACTGATTGATGCCTATGAGGCAAGGCTCCAAGAGCAAAGGGAGTCCTCTCACAAGCAGGAGGCTGAGACTGCTCACCTCAAAAGGAAATTAGAGAGGATAGAGAAATAGCTCCATCGTAGCACTAGGCGACATCCATACCGCACTCCTAGCCCTCAGGCGAGCAAGTCTTGTAGCCGAGGAAGGAGCCCTAGGCGTAGACCCCAGAAGAGTGAGAGGCACGAGTTAAGAAACGACTCCCTCGAGCACCAGCGACTGGCTCGCCGTTACAGGAGCCCAGCTCGTAGCAATGAGAACGTACGAAACTTGGTCCGAAGGGAGATGGACAAACACCCAGCACATCGCAGCGCAAGATCATCCAGGGAGCTTGTTAGATGAGCCCTCAAGACCCAACTGAAATCCCCTTTCTCAAGGGAAATAGAAGAAGAGGAGGCCCCCAAGAAATTTGCTATTCTGAGATTCAAGATTTATGATGGAAAAACTAATCCCATTAATCACGTTAGGCAGTACAAGTAAGCTATGACCCTCTGGAACCACCGGGATGCACTGATGTGTCGGATTTTCCCCTCGAGCCTGCATGATGTGGCACAGAAATGGTTCAAAAATCTCCGTTACAGGTCTATCAGGAGCTGTGAGTCCCTGGACGAGCTCTTTACAGCATGCTTCATTACTAGTAGCTCCCATCCCAAAAGGATGGATGCTTGCTAACAATGAAAAAGACGCCTCAAGTGACCTTCAGAGACTACGCGAGGAGGTACTGGGAGTTATTTAACGACGTCGAGGACTGCTCGGAGCAGGTATCAGTAGCCTCCTTCAAAATTGGGCTACCCAGCTCTTCCCTTCTATACCAGTTCCTGACAAAGAAAGAGGCCACGACCATCGACGACCTGATGGCTCGCATCGAGAAATACGCCAAAGTGGAGGATGTGAACCGCCTCAGCACAGGGGAGAAAGGTCGAACTAAGTTCGCTGCCAAAGGCAACGACAAAGTTGAGAACCAGAAGAAAGGAGGAAAGAATGGGGGCAAGCATGGCTCCAAGAACGGAGGCAAGAACGATGTGTCAAAATCATTTCAGGCAGTCAACACTGTCTTCAAAGAACCAATCTACAAGATTATGGCAAAGATCAAGGACGAGCTATTTATTAAGTGGCCCAGAAAGATGGGGGAGATCCCTCAAAGCGAAACAACGCGCTGAGATGCACTTTTCATAAAGAAGGAGGACATAAGACTGAGCATTGCAAAGCTCTTAAGTCCCACCTCGAAGAACTGGCCCAGTCTGGGCACTTAAATGAGTTTGTGGAGAAGAGGGCAGAGAAAGTCGCTGCCAATGAAGAAGCAAGGCCTAACAATGTGCTCGAAGGCGATGCTGGCCATGAATTTGCAGTAATTCACGGGGCATCTGATATGAAGCAGATTCAGGGGAATTCAGCTCGGATGGAGGTAAAAAAGCTGACAGCAGTAATGCAAGATTTCCAGATCGATCCAGCACAGACCCAATCAGGAAAACGTCGACGAGCAGATGACGTCGACTATAGCAAACATATCATGTTCATAGATAAAGATCTGGTGGGAGTGAGAACCCCACACCATGACGCCTTGATCATTACGCTCAGGATTGCCAACTATGATGTCGACAAGTTGCTCGTCGACCAAGGAAGCTCATCAGAGGTAATGTATCTCGATCTATTCAGAATATTGATGTTGATCGTTGCCGACCTGAAGGAGGCCACTGTCCCTCTAGCTGGCTTCGCTGGGAAAGATTGTGCTAGCGGTAAGGGCAGGGAATATCTCCAAGATGATTGAATTTTTGGTAGTCAACATTGACTCGCCATACCAAGCTATCCTCGGCAGAGGGTGGCTGCATGCGATGAAGGCAGTCCCCTCGACCTACCATCAAAAACTCAAGTATGTAAACGAGCGAGGAGTAATATAGATCCATGGCGATCAAGCGATGGCAAGAAGGTGCTTCATAGCGACCATCCGCCCTAGACCAGAGAAGAAGGTCGAGAAGATCAATGAGAAGGTCGAGGAACAAGAAGGTCTGATACCTTCAAAATAGCAGTTAAGGTATGGAAACCGGAGTGGAGGAGACCAGGCTCCTCCCCTCTGAACGGAGTGAAGGACAGGGTATTCTTGATTGGAGCTTCTCTCACAGATCAAGAAAAAGAGAAATTGATGATTTTGTTGAGAAGTAATGTAGACGCTTTCCCATGGGAACCATGCGAGCTGCTTAGGATCGATCCCAGCGTGGTTTGTCATCGGTTGCATATCGACCCCACTTTTAGACCTATCACCCAGAAGGCACAGCGAACTGCACCCGAGAAGGCAAAAGCCGTAGAAAAAGAAGTTGAGAAATTACTGGATACAGGATCCATACGGGAGGTTCAATTCCCTAAAAGGTTATCCAACCCAATAGTAGTTCCAAAGAATAACGGGAAATGGAGGGTTTACATCGATTTCACTAACCTTAACAGGGCTTGCCCTAAGGACAGTTTCCCCTCCCAAAAATTGACCAATTGGTGGATGCCACAGCAGCTCACGAAAGAATGAGTTTCCTGGATGCATATTCGGGGTATCATCAAATCCCTCTATATGCTCCAGACCAGGACAAGACAGCATTCATCACCACCGTTGGATTATACTGTTACAAAGTCATGCCCTTCGGGCTAAAAAACACAGGGGCAACCTACCAGCGACTGGTCACCAAAATGTTCAAAGATCAAATGGGAAACACCATGGAGGTCTACATCAACGATATGCTCATCAAGAGTAGAAACAAAGAAGACCACCTCTCAGATCTATCGAGAACCTTTAAGATCCTCAGGAGATACCGAATGAAACTCAATGCGAGTAAGTGTTCTTTCGGTGTCCAGTCAGGAAAATTTCTTGGGTATTTGGTCAGTAAGAGAGGCATCGAGGCTAACCCGGACCAGATCGACGCAATCAACAGGATAAAGCCCCCACGCACAATACGAGATGTACAGAAGCTCACCGGCATGCTCGCTGCCCTAAACCGTTTCATCTCGAAGTCCTCCGAGAAATGCAGACCATTATTCTAGCTCTTGGAGGGAAACAAAACAGTAGAATGTAATCAAGATTGCTCGCAAGCATTGAACGAGCTCAAGGGCTACCTTAGCTCACCACCCCTGCTTGTTATAGCTCAAGAAAGGTATTCCCTGTACTTATACCTCTCCGTTTCCAACCACGCCGTGAGTTCTGCTCTGGTGTGCGAGAAAGAAGGAATTCAGCACCCCGTTTACTAGGCGAGCAAGACTCTATTAGCGCCTGAGCAGCGGTACCTACCACTAGAGAAGCTCGCCTTTGCACTTGTAGTAGCTTCAAGGAAGTTGAAGAAATATTTTGAAGCTCACACCATCATTGTTCTTACATCGCACCCCCTTAAAATAATCCTGAGGAAAGCGGATCTCTCAGGAAGACTAACTAAATGGTCAGTCGAGCTCGGACGATTTGACATCCAATTTCAACTAAGGAGTGCAATCAAGGGACAAATCCTTACTGATTTCATAGCTGAATTCACAGGCGAGCATCCTCTAGACCAATTTTAACCCACAAAGCAAGGAGAAAACCACGCAACACAGGGAGTTTGGAAGTTATTTGTTGATGGAGCCTCCAATTCAAAGAGGGTAGGAGTGGGCATTGTGCTTGTTACTCCAGAAGATACAACCCTCGAATAGGGAATCAGGCTTGGATTTGAAGCCTCCAACAATGAGGCGGAATATGAAGCTTTAATAGCCGGCCTCCAAAAAGCACACACTTTGGGAGCAAAGCAGTTACAGGTGTTCGACAACTCGCAATTAGTCTCCAATCAGATAAGTGGGGACTATAATGCAAGAGATGAAAGAATGGCAACTTATCTCGCCTTGACCAAGAGGCTAATGGCCAACTTCGAGGAAGTCAGTGTCCATCTATTTCCCAGAGAACAGAACAGCCACGCTGACACCCTGGCAGCCCTCAGCTCGACAATCAATTCCGACTTGAAAAGAACGATCCCCATCGACTTCCTCGCTCACCTGAGCATCAACCAGAGCGACGAGCTACCAGGCACAGAACCTGTGCTCCAGATCGAATCAGCACCCAATTGGATGGACCCTTTAAAGGAATATTTGAAGGATGGCACACTTCCAAGTGATAGGAAGATCGCTCATCAGATAAGAGTCAAAGATGCTCACTTTCACTTATCTCCTGAGGGCAAGCTGTATAAAAGATCATTCTCTGGCCCTTACCGGCAATGTGTTCACCCGAGGAATGTCGAGCAGTAACTACACAAGCTCCATGAAGGAATCTGTGGGAGCCATATAGGAGGAAGATCACTAGCTTTTCGAGCTATGAAGGAAGTCTATTGGTGGCCATATATGCCAAAAGATTCAGTTGTATACGCTCGCAAGTGCAAAAAATATCAACTACATGCCCCTATGGTTCACCAACCTGCCAGCGACCTAAGATCACTCACCAGCCCCTGGCCCTTAGCCCAATGGGGAATGGACATCGTAGGACCACTTCCTACCGCCGCTGGCAACCGCAAGTATCTATTGGTCACAACGGATTACTTCACTAAATGGATCGAGGCAGAGCCACTGGCCAACATCCGAGATGAAAATATGATGAGATTCATATGGAAAAATATAATTACCTATTTTGGAATCCCCAGAACCATCATTACTAATAACGGAACATAGTTCGAAAGTGGCCCTTTCCAAAATTTCTATAATGAGCACGGGATCAGGAACTATTTCATCTCGGTGGCGTATCCTTTGAGCAATGGTCAAGCTGAAGATTCCAACAAGACAGTGATAGATGGGATAAAGAAACGATTAGAGCGAGCCAAAGGCACATGGGCAAATGAACTGCCACATATTCTGTGGGCTTACCGCACTACCCCACGACGGGCAATGGGGGAAGCCCCATTTTCACTAACATATGGAATGGAAGCGGTCATCCCATTAGAAGTAGGCCCACCAACTATGAGATCCACCCTTGTCGACTAGGGCCAGAATGATGCAGCATTGTTCGCTGAACTCGATCTAGCAGACGAACGCAGAGAACTTGCATTAGTGAAATTAGCGATTTCATATGTTAGTGAAAATGGGGATAGTATAAAGAAGCCTAAAAAACGTAGGACGGTTAAGTCTATAAATAAGGGAGATCTAGCACACATTAGAGGGTAACTGGAAATAACACATAATAACTTAGACTCTCAGCTAACAACGCTACCACTCCAATTATTACCACCCCCTTTTAATAAAAACTTTCGCCCCTTTTCTCCTATGAAAATAGGCCGACTTGGCAGCCAAACCTTGTACATAGTTTCTTGTCATTATTTATACATTCATAATTTTCTTGGGGAAATTCCACAAATCTAGAATTCATTGTGGGAAGATCCCCTAAAATTCGGCGTTATCTGTGCAAAACTCAAAGATCTCACTACTATTAAAGCCAGAAAAACCCAAAGTTTATAATGAGTGCAGACTAATATCACCCCACTCATGGAAGGATTCACATTCAATCTGAAATGTGCATCGTAAGGAGAGAACACACTCCTATACTATTTACACCTTTCCAACAACATACACGGTGCAGAGGATGCTTGACTAGGAGATATGGACATAGTCGAAGACATCACACACTGCCAATCGATCAACCAAAAAGAAGGGTTATTTCCCATCTGGTCAGTATTTATGAGGAAAGGATGAACAACTGCATTCAAGATATCACCCATCAGGAGGTAGCTAACCCAAAAATTAAAGGATCATACATCAAATTCTCGTACTCAGTACCATCATATAAGGGGACCCCGCCCCCCAAAGAATCAACCTAGTAGGGCTTCCCATTTAAGAAGCTATCGTGTGGCGCATCACCACCAACAATGTGATATCTCTCCTAAGAGAAATTCCATCAACTATAGGCACCACCAACCCCATCCCACGGAATCAGTTCAAAGTAGCATACCAGATTGTCTGGAGGTGTATCCAAATTAAGTAAAGGGAGATGAACTGAGAGGAGTCGTCCAGAAGGAGTTGAAAGGAAGGATGAATCTAAACCTTGTTAGGACTCCCAAAGACCAAGACAAAAAATCTATAGGGCACGGTTCAACTTCACCCTTTATCGAATTGGTAGAGTCTTTTGAGCCCCCAAAGAAGTTATCCATGCCAAAAGTGAGGATGTATGACGCAAAAGCAGACCCATCACATCAGATACTACCAGCAAACCATGTCACTTTAGAGTTATCATGATGCCCTAATGTGACGGGTATTCCCATCGACCTTAGGGTAAATCGACCTGAAGTGGTTTGAGGATTTTCCCCTAGATTAATATCCACTTTAAGGGAGATGACCAAGCAGTTTGTGGCTCGGTTTATCACAAGCAGCAGAGTAATCAAAGGGGTTAACTCTTTGATCTCTCTCAATAAAAAGAAAGGAGAATATCTCAGGAGGTATGTTCAGAGGTACTGGGAGTTGTATAATGAAATTTATTCTTTCAAGTTCGGCTTGGAGTGGTCGAACGCCTTCTACCAGTTGCTAACGAAAAAGACAAACTCTTCAATGAATGACCTCATGCCCTAAAGTGAAAAATATTCCAAGGTGGAGGATGAACTCATCGGCGGAGTTTCCCCTGCCGGTTAGAAAAAGAATGAGCCTAAGAAGACCCTTAAAGGGGGGAATCTATCTTCTTCAATTAATAAGAGGTTAAGGAACAAAGCCTAAAGAATTTTCCCATGATCTCGAGCCACTTAGAGTATGTACAACGCATTAGAGACAATCTTTAAGGAACCTATTTATAGTATTATCCATCATTTCACAGACTTTTTTCAAAAGGCTTCCCAAGATGGTCAGCGACCCAGGTGATAGGGACGTCAACCTTAGGTGTATCTATCACCAAGACCACGGATATTAGGGCTGATAATTTTTGACATGATAACTCGTTTATAGTAATAACTTGAAATGACACGAACATGACACGATTAGCTTGTATATATTTAAGATTACCCAAAACTTATACTCAAATCAAAATCAACATGACCCGAAAATGACACGACTAACCCGAATTAACACCCCTAATGAATATCTCATGAAATATTACAAAATAATTAAAAAGAACTTGAAGGAACTCATCCAGATAAGGAATTCATCAGTATAGAAAATCTAAAAGTAATGATGAAGATCAATGTGGTCCAGGAAATAGAGGAGAATATTTTTCCATCAGGATTAGTTATCGTCATCCACTACTTCACCGACCTAACTCAACATACAAGAAAGAAGCTCATAGAGAATGTGTGTATATCGTCCAACATACAACAAGGATTCTAGGTAGACCCATCCAAGTCGGTTCTGTCTAAGAAGGAGAGGAAATACATGGATAGTGATAGTATCATTGTATTCATCGATGACGATTTGGTCGGTGTGAATCTTCCTTATAAGGATGCCTTGGTGCTCACATTGCGAGTTGTGAACTTTGACATGAGAAGAGTGCTGATAGATCAAGGAATTTCCTATAAAATTATGTACCTATCAGTTCTTTATAAGCTTGGTTGTCGTATCAAGGACCTGAATATTAACTTCATCCTACTGGTCGACTTAAATTGAGATGTAGAGACCCCCTAGGGAGAATCAAGTTGTCGATCAAGATTGGTCAGGCTAATAAGGAAGTGGAATTCCACGTGATCCAATTAGAGTCGCCTTATAACCCTATACTGGGTAGAGGATGGATACATGATATGATGATTGTACCCTCTTCGCTTTATTATAAACTCAAATTTATGACTGACCAGGGAATAATATAAATGAGAGGGGATTAAGCAGCGGTACGAAGTTTTTTTGTTTCAGCCATTAAGGAAAAGTATGCCCAGTCTAAAAGTAGTCAAGATGAGTACAACTTGGATGATGATCAGCCTATGTAGCAATCAAAGGAGGTTCAGTCAGGGGTTGAAGAAACTTGACTAACTACTATCGAATGCGTGTTAGAGGAACTAATCTCCATTCCTCTAGATGCATCACAACTAGAAAAGACTAAAACTTTCTCACTTTATTAAAATGAATGCGAATGTTTTCACTTGGCAACCCTACGATCTCTTGGGAATAGACCCCGAGATTACTTAACACAGTTGCATATGGAACCAAACATCAAGTCAATCAAATAAAATCTCATCAAGTCGGCACCAGAAAAGGTAAGGGCTATGGAAGCTGAAGTTAACAACCTACTCCAGGTTGGCTCCATCAGAGAGGTCCAATTCCCAGATTGGATCTCCAATACTACCGTCGTTAAGAAAAAAATAGCAAATGGAGGGTTTGCATGGACTTCATCGATCTCAACCAACACTTCCATAAGGATAGTTTCCCACCGCCTGCATAGATCAACTCGTGGATTCCACAGTGGGGCATCAACGCATGATTTTTATAGACGCATAGTTTATCTACCACCAAATACCCATGTTCGGCCCAGACCAGGAGAAAACCTAATTCATAATAACCTTGAGACTCCCTTTGGCTTGAAGAAAGTGGGCACATATTATCAGAGGCTGCTTACTAAGATGTTTAGGAAGTTGATCGGATTCAGCATGGAGGTGTATATTGATGATATTCTCATTAAGAGCAGACATTCGGTCGATCATCTAAGAGACCTTATAAAGACCTTAACATTCTTAGAGAGTAAAAAATGAAGCTCAATGGTTCTAAATGTGTATTCGATGTGAGATCTGATAAATTTCTAGGATACCTGGTTACTTAGAGGGGTATTAAGGAAAATTTGAATTAGACCAAAGCTTTATAACACTTTTGAAATTCGACCACCATCAGAGACATTCAATTCATTATTGGTATGTTAACATCCCTTAATCAGCTCGTTTCAAGATCTTCTAATAAATATCGACCATTTTTTCAATCCTTTAAGAAAATAAGTCTTATAATCTGGATAGAAGAATATGATTAAGCTTTAAAAGGGATTCGGCAGTACTTGGGATCTCCTCCCTTGATTTCAACTTCAAAAGAAAGGGAGTAACTATATTATTATTTGGTTATTTCAAGTCATGCGACCAATGAGGTATTGATCTATTTACATGACGAATAGCAGAGACCTATCTATTACATGTGCCACATCCTTCTCGAAGAAGAAACTATTTACATGCCCATAGAGAAGATTATTTTGGCACTGATGACTATCCCAAGGAAGTTAAGGCACTACTTCGATGCTCAAACAATAATCATCTTAATAACTTATCCCTTAAAGGACGCTTTTAGAAAGGCTAACCTCGCTAACAGGATGACTAAGTGGTCTCTTGAACTGGCCCAGTTCGACATCAAGTATGATCCTAGAACTACGATCAATGGTAAAGACATGATAGACTTTATGGTAGATCTTTCAATATCCCTAGAAAAAGGAGAGGAGTGCAGCAACCCATACTGGAGTAACTAGTAATCGTAGAGGGCGAGCTGGATGGAATCTCATTATTGATGGCTCATCAAATAAGAAAGGCACAAGAGTTGGGATAATTTTTTAATGCCCAAGGCAGGCTTATTGAACAAGCCATAAGGCTGGGATTCAAAGGCTCAAACAATGAGGCAGAATATGAAGCCATGGTACACGGTCTGCATAGGGAGATTAGTTTGGGTTCTCACCACATCATTGTATTTTGTGATTCTATATTGATCTCATACCAACTCAATGAAGAATATGAAGAAAATAATCCCAAGATCTAGCCTAGAGAGATAAGGCTAGGGGAATTCTTCAACAGTTCAATTATGCCTTAATTGAGCAGCTTCTAAGAAATGATAATAGCCACACATATGCTTGCTACTCAAACCTCTTTTGTAGATACTGATCTAAAAAGAGAAATTGAGGTGGAGTATATATACCTACCAAGCCTTAAATATATAGGGAGGTATTTGAGCATTCTCCAAGCACACTCAACCCCATCATGGATGTACCCCATTATCTCCTTCTTAAAAATCGGAGAACTACCTCTAAACGATAAGGAAACACACAAGTTGAAGATTATATCAGTGATATTCTACCTCAACTAAGATGGGAAGATCTACTGGAGATCATTAACCATCCCACATCTGAAATGTGTTCACCTATACTAAATAGAATGGATTTTGAGAGAGATTCACGGGGGTAGCAATGGAGTGCACACGAGTAGGAGATCGCTATCTTACAAAATAATCTCTCAAGGATACTAGTGGCCATTTATGCAGAAAGATTCAATAAAGTTCACTAGAAAGTTCCCATGGTGCCAAATGTTTTCACCAGCGATCAAATAGCTTGTGATAGATCTAAACCTCCTCACAAGTTCATGGTCGTTCGCCCAATGGGGCATGGATATTGTGGGATCATTTCTAGCTGCACCCAAAAACTAATGGTACCTGATAACGGTGACAGACTTCTTCACCAAGTGGGTCAAGGCCAAACCTCTCACCCATATTAGAGATCCAGATGCTAAGAGATTTTTTTTAGAGGAATCTCATCATAAGGTTTGTCATCCCAAGAGAACTAGTGACAAATAACGAAAAATAATTGCTAACAATTCTTTTCGGGACTTTTGCACCGAATACGGATTTAGGATGAACTCTGCATTAGTGTTTTTCCCCTAGTGCAATTGATTAAGGGTGAAAAGTAGCGCGTGTCAAGACGCTAATCGTTGTTTTCTGTTCACCGCATCAATACAAAAACCAAAACTTATGACTACACTAAGCGGGTGAGTATAGCGGCCAAGTCCGGGTATCGAAAATATCCACAGAGACGAGTTGCTAGAATTTATACGATTTAGTACTCCGAAATAAAAGTGTAAAAGATAAATAACAACAAAAAGGAAAAGATGCGAAAAAGGGAGATATTAATCTAGGCGAGTGTATTGAAACTATATTAAAAAAGCGGTAAAAAGTATAGGTTGCGTCTAATATCCCTCACCCGAGTTAATTAGTATAAAATGGTCACATGGGTCGACGAGTTATTTAGATTTGCGTCTCGTTTCGACACTTAATTAAACCAAGGGTTGTCACTCCCCTAAATCCGTGTAAAAGCCTAATAAGATTTTGGCGTCAACAAATATCCCGAAAATTACGCATGCAAGGTCGTAAGCACGGGACATACATGATATGCCCCGTCAAATCTCCTAGGCGAAATAACTAGGACAACGCACCCGAAATAGACCTGTAAACACCATCACCAAAGCAAAGCAACGCGTCAACCCGAGTGAGTTCCATTCAAACATAACCTAGACCAAATTAGCTAGAAATCATATTAAAAATGCGATAAATAAACGCGGTAAATAAACGCAATAAATCTACACTACAAAGCGAGGAAATAAAGCATGTAAACCTAAATTAGAAGGCATGTAAATTACACTACAAAGAAAGAAATAATGAAATACAACTATATTAATGGAGATGAAAGATGATAGCATAAATTACAAGCACAAATGGGTGTCAATCCAAGAAAAAATGAAGAAATGATCTCTCAAACCTCCAAAACCCTAACATATTCTACCTAAAATCGATTATATCTGCTTTTTACATCAAAATTCCTTTATATAGTAAAATGAATTAAATTAGAAAAGAGAATAAAAGCCAAAATATCAGCAAAAAATAGGGGATCGATCGATCGATCATTTTATCGATGGTAAAAAATCAAGCCCACTGTCTCCCACGATTTGGCAAAAACTGAATGATCGATCGATCGATGGCTACATGTCTGCAACTCTCCCCCTGTTTTGGCTTGTTTACTTTTCTCCTCCGCTAAAATCGTCGTAACTTCTTGTTCTGAATCGGATTCGTGCACCGTTCGCGGCCACGCAAAGCTTGCGAGGAGGGATACAACTTCTGTGAGATGTTGGGCCAGGTGCCCAAGCTGTGAAAAGATTAAAATGCCCTTGAACGTGCAATCGCATACTGAAATCGAGCGAAATGCGTCCGAACTTCACACTTAGCATCCAAATACCTATAAAATCTCAATTAACCCCTACAAAACATGTTAACATAGAAATCCAAGGTTGTCTGGTTAACGAGCATAAATATAGGGAATAAGATACCCGAGGGGGATAAAATGCATCGGTTCGGAGGATGAAATATGTAATATTTGCGTATTATCACACCCCCTAACTTACACATTGCTAGTCCCTAGCAATGAAATAGGATGCAACAAGAACTACAAGCAAACCAAAAAAAGGAGATAGTACAAAAATATGGTATACAAGCATAAGGACACTTTATCGGGCAATTCGATTGCATTTAGCATATGCAATAGGTCGTTAAACCCCCAGGTTACCCTAGTGGACGACAGTCATCTCGTGAGGGTTTTCAGGGATGATACCCACAAACATCACATGGTTTCCTCAAAATAAGCCCAAACCAACATGCGACAAGCCCAACAATAGCGAACAAGATTTCATACGCATTATTAGCACATTGAATGGATTCAAACAAAAGTCCAAATCATTAACATTATAGAATGCACCTCATAGAATTGAAACCTTTAAATGTGGGAGGGGATCGAGAACATGAAAAATGTGATTTGGCAAAAAACTTATATAAACCAGATAAACGTAAAGGCAAGTATATATTCAATCCTCGTGGGCATTACACTCATCAAGTGAATTCACTCGAAACAGGGAGATAACATACGGAACATGAGGGAATAAAGAGTAAATGTAAGTGGAAACTAGGACGCACACATGTCACATATGAAGAATGCTATATATGAAATTAAAAATCGTAATCTCAATGAAAGATACCGCACATTAAAAGTGATGAAATGCATTTTCACAGATTATCAAAACTATTATGACTTTTGAATTACATCAACCTAAGATCACATAGGACCTTAATAGGGTTGTAATGTAGGTATGGCTAGGGTATGAAATTAAAGGAATGTATGTACGGATTCAAAGGGTTCAGAATGAAAGCTTGAAATAATGGGAAGAATGCGGGCAATAGCAAAATTAGAAAACAAGTTCCAAACAAGCATTGGATATAACAATTGGAGAGTAATCAAAGCTTATTGAACTATATACAAAACATTTACAACTTTCTCTTTCTTTTCTTTTATTCTTTTTCTCATTTTTTTCTTTTGTTTTCTTTTGATTTTTTTCTTTCTCTTTTTCATCACTTTTTCACTTCTTTCTTTTCCTTCACTTTTCTCACTCTCATATGCCTAAATTGCAACCGACTCAACAACAACATTCAATCCCAAGTAACATTCCAAACAAAGGTATGGAAGGTGTATGTATGGTGTAAGACTCTAATGTGGAGTTGGTTATGGGATTAGGGTTATGAAACGAAAGGCTATATTTAGGCTCAAAGGGGCTGACGAGGGGAAACATATAAGGTGACGTCAAGGCTAATATGGGTGATATAACAAGGAATGCCTATGATCATTTCACAAAAGTTTACACAATTCTCGAGTCAAAACAATATATGAAAGTCATGATCAAGTAACACATTTCAAGTATGAACTCAATTAATGAACGATCAAATGAAAGAATAGTGAGATTGCCGACGAATTCAACGTTTTCAATGAGGAAAGAATAGTGTATAACACTCACAAACGACGAAAGGTACAAAGCTTACACGGTGTAAGTATATACAAAGCAACAAAAGATTACCGAGTTATAAAAATCTTAAACCAAATCAATAAATCAAGAAAAGTGCATGTGCTCATGGGATTAAAGTTTAATTCATGAGGTTATTCATAATATCAATAAACGAGGACTAAAGTCTAATAACTTCTAAAATCGAGAACATGCATAATTGGGTTGTCTATTGGATCGGGTAATTATTGAAATTTATCACCGGAAACAAAGGCAAAATGCCCAAAAAAGGACAAAAAAAGAAAGAAAATCTTTTTGAATTTTTTGAATTTTTCTAAGAAAAGCTACTGAGTAACTAATATGTGAGCAAAAACATGGACTAAATAATGAAATGGATAGAATATCCCACACCCCCTAACTTAAAACTTGACATTGTCCTCAATGTTAATTAAGAACCAAGTTAAAGAGAGGAAAATAGCAATATTACCCAAAACTGGAGCGATCCCCATAAGAACAAGTCCAAAGAATCTACAAAACAAGTTAGTACCGAGCATAGCAAAAACAAATAACAAAGAGCTAACTAATTACACTAGACTAAATTAAAAAGGAAAGAAAAAATAATGAACGAGAGAATAAAAAGCTAACTATATACAACCTACTATTTAGGATTCACACTAACTGTACACTAGAAGTCTAAATAGTTGAGGGTCCATCGCAAAAAAGATTTAACTTTGGAGGATAACCGGTGTACCCTCACACTCAAGCATGCCTTCCGAAAAATATGAATTCCGTTTGAACAACGAAAGGCATGTGTAAGGCAGAAGAAATGAACCATCGCCAATTAAAAGTTTTAGAGGGACGATGCCGGATTTGGATTGAACGGGTGGCAAAAACATGTGGAGATAGAGAAAAGCCGAATATCCTCCCAATGATTTTGAAATTGGAATGAGAGGTGGCGCACACAAAGGCAAAGATGCGATCATGGAAGGCGACTCGAGCAAGTACTCCTCATCGGCGAAAAGGTTTAATACATTAAAGTTTGAAATCGAATCATTGGGTACTTGTGACGGTGTGATAACGGAGAATAAAAATAGGGATGAAAGAAATTCAAACTCATGAGATGAATCATCATCGCATGAAGATTGAGTTTCGAAGGAAATAATATCATTTTCAATGAAATGTTCTTCTTTGGGGGCCAAAGAAGAAATCATTTCATTGCAAATAGATATTACGTCATTTTCATCCTCACTTTCAATATCTATTACGCAATGGGCAAAGTCGACAATGATTTGTTCCAAAGTAGGCACAAAGTCCTCATTTGGTTCAAAACATTCTTCGAATGTCACAAACGATTTTCTTCCCGATAACGATTTTTAATTTTTCCATTCTCAAGCATACGCAAGCCCTCACCGAATGTCATAGGTCGAGGTGCGGATCCTTGAAAATGGGAACTTTGAAAATTTCCATCAGACTTAAACGAAAACTCATTATTATAAGAATTTTGAAAACTATTGCAATTTGTTTCAAAATTCCTATTATAAGGAGGTAAAGGCCAAAAATCATTATCATCATCATCAAAATTCCAATAACCCAAGTTTTGACGTTCGTTATACTCGCCCAAAGTCATATTTGAATTTGTAATTTTTTGGGATTCTAAGTATTCACCAAAAGTCATAGGTTTGCGAGAATTTTGAGAATTATCATAATGATTACCGAAAGAATTGGAATAAGATATGCTTACCCAAAAATGGCTCAAAGTGGTGACTTCCACAAAGTAGGTGCGCGCGGGAAAAATTCAAGCGTTTCTAAGTGCTCAAATGTGGAAGTCCTGCAAAAATATTAGCAAATAATACAAATAGAAAGAAAATACTATGAAATACTAAATCAAATGAATTCTAAAACAAATAAGTCCCCGGCAACGACGCCATTTTGATTAAGGGTGAAAAGTAGCGCGTGTCAAGAAGCTAATCGTTGTTTTTTATTCACCGCCTCAATACAAAAACCTAAACTTATGACTACACTCAACGGGTGAGTATAGCGGCCAAGTCCGGGTATTGAAAATATCCACAGAGACGAGTTGCTAGAATTTGTAGGATTTCGTACTCCGAAATAAAAGTGTAAAAGATAAATAACAACAAAAAGGAAAAGATGCGAAAAAGGGAAATATTAATCTAGGCGAGTGTATTGAAACTAGATTAACAAAGCGGTAAAAACTATAGGTTACGTCGAATATCCTTCACCCGAGTTAATTAGTATAAAATGGTCACATGGGTAAACGATTTATTTAGAATTGCGTTTCGTTTCGACAGTTAATTGAACCAAGGGTTGTCATGCCCCTAAATCCGCATAAAAGCCTAATAAGATTTTAGCATCAACAAATATCCTGGAAATTACGCATGCAAGGTCGTAAGCACGGGACATACATGATATGCCCTGTCAAATATCCTAGGCGTAATAACTAGGACAACGCACCCGAAATAAACCCGTAAATACCATCACCAAAGCAAAGCAACACGTCAAACCGAGTGAGTTCCATTCAAACACAACCTAGACTAAATTAGCTAGAAATCATATTAAAAACGCGGTAAATAAACGCAGTAAGTCTACACTACAAAGAGAGGAAATAAAGCATGTAAACCTAAATTAGAAAGCATGTAAATTACACTACAAAGCAAGAAATAATGAAATAAACCTATATTAATGGAGATGGAAGATGATAGCACAAACTACAAGCCCAAATGGGTGTCAATCCAAGAAGGAATAAAGAAATGAGCTCTTAAACCTCCAAAACCCTAACCTATTCTACCTAAAATAAATTATATATGCTTTTTACATCAAAATTCCTTTATATAGTAAAAGGAATTAAATTAGAAAAGAAAAGAGAAAAGAAAATAAAAGCCAAACTATCAGCAAAAAACAGGGGATCTATCGATCGACCATTTTGATCGATCAATCGATGGTAAAAAATCAAGCCCATTGTCTCCCACGATTTGGAAAAAAATGAATGATCGATAGATAGATCATTTTGATCGATCGATCGATGGCTACAGGTCTGCAACTCTTCCCCCCTGTTTAGGCATGTTTGCTTTTCTCCTCTGCTAAAATTGTCGTAACTTCTTCGTTCTGAATAGGATTCGCGCACCGTTCGGTGCCATGCGAAGCTTGCGAGGAGGGATACAACTTTCGTGAGATGTTGGGCCAGGTACCCAAGATGTGAAAAGACTAAAATGCCCTTGAACGTGCGATCGCGTACTGAAATCGAGCGGAATGCGTCCGAACTTCACACTTAGCATCCAAATACCTATAAAAACTAAATTAACCCCTGTAAAACATGTTGGCATAGAAATTCAAGGTTGTCTGGTTAACGAGCATAAATATAGGGAATAAGATACCCGAGGGGGATAAAATGCGTCGGTTCGGAGTCTAAAATAAGTAATATTTGCGTATTATTAGCAATGACCAAGTAAAGATCACCAATAAAACTCTTTTATCAGGCATCAAGTGGAGATTGGAAAATGACAAAGGCTAATGTGTTGATGATATTTCATTCGTTCTGTGGGCATATAGAATGACCCTCAAAAAATCGATGAAAGAAACTCCATACTCCTTTGCCTATGACATGAAGGTGGTAATCCCTTAGAGATCAAAATACCAACACTTAGATCAGATATATTTGAAGATGGCCAAAATGATAACTGAATAACTCATGAGTTAGATCTAGCCGAGAAAGAAATTGAGCATGCCTGGATAAATTTGGCTGCCTACCAGTAAGAACTGGTTAAGCAGTATGAAAATAAGGTCAAGATAACAGAATTCCAAGTTGATGATCTGGGCCTCAGAAAGTTATTTCCCGTCATAAAGAAGCCATCAAATGGAAGAATATAACTGAACTGGTAGGGACCTTACCGCATAACTTTAAAAGGGGGTGGGGGTCATATTACTTAGAAGAGATAGATGGGAAAATAGTCCTGAAGTCGTGGAATGCCATGAACTTTAGGAAGTTTTATCACTAGATAGCAAGACGGATAAAATTCTTCTTTTCGATAATGAATAATAAAATGATCTGCAATTAAGTGGTTTAAAATTGCGTAAAAGTACCATATAATTTATTGAGTCATAAAACCCACTTGTACAAGTGGTATGATCTGGGAAAGATTAGTGAAAACCCACTCTTATAGTGATATGATTAAAAGTAGATTGGCCTAGAGAGGCATAAAACCCACTTACACAAGTGGTACGGTCTAGGAAAGATCGGTGAAAACCCACTCTTGGAGTGATATGATCTAAAATAAATTGGTTTAGTGAGGCATAAAACCCACTTGAACAAGTGGTATGATCTGGGAAAGACCGATGAAAACCCACTCTTGGATTGGTACGTTGTTAAGTATATCGGGCTAGAGAGGCATAAAATCCACTTGCATAAGTGGTACAATCTGGGAAAGATCGGTGAAAACTCACCTGGGGAGTGGTCTGATCTAAAATAGATCGGCCTACAGATGCATAAACCCAGTTGCACAAATGGTATGATCTGGAAAAGATCGATGAAAACCCACTCTTGGAGTTGGATGATCTAAAGAAAACTAGTCTAGAGAGGCACAAAACCCATTTTCTTAAGCAATATAAGACCGAATAAAAAATTATATAAATAATTACAATAATAATTAATTGCTTTATTTGTTTAAGACTTTAAAAGTAGTGCAAGTAATTAAAAAAAGGTCAAACAAGAAACATCTAACAATAATGTAATAATACACGAAGATAATGAAAGAGGAGAAATAGAAACATCTTCATTAAATACAATAATGACTTCGGTCCTACAAATGACCACTAAGGGACAAGAAAAAGAAAAAATACATCAAATAAGATAGTAGCCTCAAGATTGTCCCGTCACCGCATCGATCGACTCGGGAATAACCGTGTCAAGGACAATAGGGGGATCGGTAGAGGTGGAGGCCAATGAGTCTTCTGGAATATCTACTAGAGGATTGACTATGGGGAGATGTTCAGCAAAGGCAGGGTTGCCCTCACCAATGTTACCCCTTTGTAGACCTATCACCCATCCCTTATTGAATACAACAAACTCATAATAGTCTAGTTAGGAGACGAGATCCTGGATAACTACTTTATATCCATCATCATATAACTTTAGCAAATCGGTCTCTCTAGTCCTCTCCATATGAATCCTCATACTTTTAAGGATGAGCTTCTTTAAGATGGTTTATTGATGAGAAGTCTTCAGCTGTGACAACTCAGGGTCAAGTTGATAGAACTCGCTATGAGTTTACTCAGCCTCCTCCATCGTCTTCATTCTGGTGGCGAACTCATCCTTCATTTTCTTACCCAGATCCTTAATCTCCCAATACTAGTTTCCAATTTGGGTCTTGAGGGCGGAGTTTTCCTCGGAAGAGGTTTCCAATGACTTCTATTAGCTAGAAGCTCTACTGGAGAGATCCTATTGAACTTGCATAATTTGTATAAAAAAACATAAATATTGCGAAGGCCCCCTTACCAAGAAACTTTTTCTAAAAAATATCAAGAAACGTATGGTTATGGCGAAGTGAAAAAGCACATCAACTTACCAACAGGATATGGCGAAGGCCTCCTTTAAGGAGCCTTTATATGGTAAAGCCCCTAAAATCCATCTTGTCAGATGGTAGCATGACGAATTGAGAAATAGAAAAGGCCACCTCGAGGTATCTGTGGGTCGAATTGGCCTCCATCACTAGCTCTCTCCCCTTGCCAAAGAAAATATCCCATGGATAATTACTGCTTGCTTGTGGGGGGAGGGTTTTTGATCGGATCCCTTGAATCTATTCTAGATCATTAATGATAACTAGTTGTTTAGATTGAGGAGTTGGTGTTTTAGAGCCACTACTGATCGGTGTCTTGTGATCCTTTTCTTCTTTTCTTGTTTGACCTCATTCCATTGGGGCTCTAGCTCTCGGGACTCTTTCTCCCCTGGAGAGATAAGTTTGCTCTTCATTTGCGCATTAGTAGAAGAATCTCGATCGACTCGTGTAGTGGTGATCGATTGCTTTTTTATTTTACAGATCGATCAACTTCCTTGATCGCATGCTCATTTCTTCAAGGAAATATGGAATTGGTGGAAATGAGAAGTCCTAAAAGGAAAAGTCTTCTTCATCCCATACTTCTTCCCAAGGGTGACCATATACATTAGCCTTGAAGGAGAAGAGGGGATCGAGGTTATCCAAGAATGTGTTAAGGTTCTCCCTTTTTTCTTCTTCCTCAGATTCCTCCCCTTCCTATTCCTCGTCATTCTCCTCTTTGTCTCCTTCCTATCCCTGATCTGAATCAGAATCTGTTGAGATCATGTAGGGGTAACTAGAGTGGGATTATCCCCAGTTATGATATGATCGACAGTTTGGATATAAAAGATAGCTGTGAAGTTGGTGAAGGAATAATTATTAATATCGTAATAAAACAAAATGTGAGCCGCTCTCCAATGGGGATGAACTCTAAGAGGGTCAGCCTTCTACAAACTTTCTCCAAGTCTATAAGGTTAACTTGGTACTCGGACAGTTTGGTGTTCAGAAAATGATCTGCGAATGAAAAATTAGATTATTCAATAATAAGAAAAAATTAATGCTAAAGAAAAACCACTTATCCACAACCTAACATGAACCCCAAGTCTATCATAATCTTCACCATAGATTTCCCCCAAAACCATAAGGATATTTTTATCAGTTTACTTTTAGGATTTAGGAAAATAGGTGAATTTATTATGGGCCTTATCCCTGGCTTGGAAGGAGTACAACCCAGTTACTGGGGAATACCCTGAGTCATAGTAGTACCTAATCTCCTTAAGACTCAGGTCATTCCCCCAAATTTGATTTATTAGAACTATTCCCATCATAATTCGATAAAAACAACCTTTTATGGGTAGGGAGTATTTCGGAGTAACAAAGAACCCTTACCAATAATAAGTGAAGGGAAAAATGAACTCCCCCTCTAATATAGCTACTATAAAAAAGGAAACTTCCCCAGAAGGAAGATCCAAAATGTATTCTTCCTCAGGGTAAACTCTCAGTCTGACGCTTTGAGGAATTTCACATTGACTACGAAACTCCCTAAATTCATCAGTGACTGGGATCTCATATTTTTTGAAATGCCTAGACATGGTAAAAGAAATGAGAAAGATGAAGAAGAACAAAAATAAAACTTACAAGATGATAGAGAGAGAGGGAAAGAGAGAGGGGGGAGAGATACCTTAGCAAATGGCAAGAGTGCCAAGATATAAAACCTGGGGGTCCTTATACCTTCTGATTTCCTATCCTCTTAATCGTCATCATAATACTTAGGGAGATGCACTATACGACCACGCCCCATCATTGCTCTGATTAATGACGTTGGACACATAACCCAAGGGTGGGAATACGTGCAAAGTAACCACAAGTGTAATGACTGCCCCACACGTTCCCGAAAACAAGCGCGTGTAAAACATAATGCCGAGTTAAATAAACACATGACAGGTAAATAGGGGGTAATTTTTGGCTAACTCGTATGAATGGCCCATCACATGTACAGAACCGCACAAGGTACGAACGATCGGCGTATTCGACTAGTCATCCCCACCTTGAGGAAAAATAAAGGGAATAAGACCAACTGTGCCATATGGATGAATACATCGCACATCACGTGAGGAATGCACAAGAGGTGATCCGCCTAGATAATCCTGGATTGTAAAAAATAAGGTCATATATTGAAGATTATTTCAGCTATGATGAGTTGATCGGACAACCTTTTTTCAATTGGACACTTGAACCTTGTCAAGATAAGTATGGAGAAGCCTAAAAACATAGGACACTTAAGTCTATAAATAAGGGCGATCTAACTCACATTAGAGGGTAATTGTAAATAACACGTAATCACTTAGACTCTCGGCTAGTAACCCTAACACTCCAGTTGTTACCACCCCCTTTTAATAAAAACTTTCCCCCCTTTTCTCTCATGGACATAGTCCTACCTGACGGCCAAACCACGTACGTAGTTTCTTGTAATTATTTTTGCATTCATAATATTCTTGGGGAAATTCTGTAAACCTTGCATTCATTATGGGAAGATACCCTACATTATTTATTTATCTCATAAGTTATCTCCGTACTCGTACCAATACTCAAGGTCCTCAAACAGTCATATAGAAATCTCAAATATTCTCGGCTTCCTAAAATGTTTTTACGTTCTAGATTAATATAACTGATTAGCTAAGAACTAATCTCCAAAACTTACATACCTCGATCTAAACTCTAAGTACTATTTCTAAAACATTTATAATGTTCTTTCCTAGGATTTACCATGATCATAAATAATCATCACTAATAAAACATTGAAAACCAACTTTTTTGCCACAGATGTGCAGGGCTAAATCCTAGACCTGCATATGGATTTCGTTCTCACAGGCAATACCGAATTGTGTATACAGACTCCGTAAATCAGGTTCTTGAAAGTTATGGTTTCCATCGACCCCAAACCCCAAAATACTAACCTAGCTACCAACTGTAGTTCACCATTAATGAACCAACCAAGGTTCCTAACCCATCAAGAACAATCTATTATGATATATATGCCCTTATATATCCAAACGTAATCTCTTAAGTTCATAAAATGCCAATTCATGTCAAATTCGATAAAAAAAGTATGGAAGAATTACCATCTATGGTTCAGATTTACACTAATCTAAACAACTTATATAATTTCAAGTATCAAGTGAAGGTTTTCCTTGTTAAACGACTCAAGATTGTTAAAAAGATTAATGTCCAACATCCTCAATCAGTAAATTTACAAAAAAAATACTATTTAGATGATTAAATTCAGATTTATTTAAGTTTTTAGTCTAGAATCCATTGACTACTACTACTATCACACAAATCCACTTAAATTCTTAAACGATGTGAACTTATCTTAGGCCAAATGTAAGAATTCAAGCCTCAAATCCCCCAATCTCTTCTTCCCCTTGACTATCTCCTCTCTCCTTAGCGTCTAAAGGTTCTCCCATGCTCCATATATGTTTTAGGTTTTACTAACTCACCTAATAACCAAGCTTTCCACGAATTCAGTTTTGGATCTAACTTAAGCCCCACCCTAATGAACCCAAATAGCATAGTAAATGGTCCAAAACTTTACCCAAGTCATGTACCATCCCAAATAACCCTAAACCCCAACATATTAAGTCAAAACAGACATTTTAAATGTCCTAAAAGTTAACCCAAAACATGACAAATTCTATTAAATTAATTATCACATTAACTTAAATTATATGCTGATATAAGTCGAATTAATTAAAATATAATTATTAATTAATTCCATGTGACTCGGTATTATAAGAAACTACTTCAAATAGGTGGAACCCAATATCGAGGCGATAATTCAAACAAGAAAATCCTCGATACCTAGTCCCTGTCTATTTTATAATTGCCCATAATACTAAGTCACTTTCAATATTTAATTAATAAACATAGTGTTAATTCACGAAACATAAATACAATCACATATAAGGGTCAGAAATCAACATTCAACACTATAATGACTGACATACCACATGTCACCTGCAAATATGATCAAATTAACAATTAATTAATAACTATGAAAATAGGGATATTATAGTTTAATGATCTAGTTTTGAATTATAAGGATTTAACCCCAAGTTCATGATTTCATCGAGATTAGTCCAATTTAGCTACAAATTCAATTCAATAATCAAAGAAAAGTGAAGGATTTTATAGATTAACATTAATAATATTAACATTTAATGATTATACATAGGCTCTGATTACATAGATTCGTGATTTAATTAAAGGATTCATCATCAAAACTACACGAATTCTTTAACATATGACTATGGCTATAACTTATAATTAATCTAATTACCAATAGGTTATAATGTGATTACAAATCAGATTTAATAAATTAATATCAGATTCTAGTGAACTACTATTATTCTAAAACGAACTTAGTTAAATTCTTAATCAAAATACACTTGCATTGGATCAATTGTACGAATTCTAAATTTCTTCAATCATTGTTTCTCCCTCTTCTCCTTAATTATTAGGGTTGTTTTTTTAATATGTTATGAGACTTTAGGTTTTTTTAATTAAGTTATAAACAACACTAATTTTGAAATTAAGTTTAAGTTCCAAAGTAGCCTTAACCCAATGAGGTCAAAATATGCTCCAAATGGCCCAAAACTTGGCCCAAACCATATACCCAACGGACTTCAATTCCACTATTTTAAGCTAAAATGAACTTTCTAAACGTCCCAAGAGTCGGTCTTAAAGAGAAAATATTTTATCAATTGATTATTCCATTAACTTAGTTTATTGAGCCGGTACGAGTTGATTATGTCAAAATTTAATTATTAAGTTATTAAGTGTGGCTCGGTGTAGGCCTGTCAACGGGTCGGGTCTGGACCCGGACCCGATCTGTATAATAGGGTCTGAACATATTTTTTTGAACCCGAAGACCCGAAAACTCGAAGACCCATTTATTACACGGGTAGGTTCTGGATCTTATACAAAACCCGGACTCGAAGACCCAACCCGAATTCTTTAACATATGACTATGGCTATAACTTGTAATTAATCTAATTACCAATAGGTTATAATGTGATTACAAATCAGATTTCATGAAATAATATCAAATTCTAGTGAACTACTATTATTCTAAAACGAACTTAGTTAAATTCTTAATCAAAATAGACTTGCATGGGATCAATTGTACGAATTCTAAATTTCTTCAACCATTGTTGCTCCCTCTTCTCCTTAATTATTAGGGTTGTTTTTTTAATGTGTTATGAGACTTTAGGTTTTTTTAATTAAGTTGTAAACGACACTAATTTTGAAATTAAGTTTAAGTTCCAAAGTAGCCTTAACCCAATGAGGTCAAAATATGCTCCAAATGGCCCAAAACTTGGCCCAAACCATATACCCAACGGACTTCAATTCCACTATTTTAAGCTAAAATGAACTTTCTAAACGTCCCAAGAGTCGGTCTTAAAGAGAAAATATTTTATCAATTGATTATTCCATTAACTTAGTTTATTGAGCCGGTACGAGTTGATTATGTCAAAATTTAATTATTAAGTTATTAAGTGTGGCTCGGTGTAGGCCTGTCAACGGGTCGGGTCTGGACCCGGACCCGATCTGTATAATAGGGTCTGAACATATTTTTTTGAACCCGAAGACCCGAAAACTCGAAGACCCATTTATTACACGGGTAGGTTCTGGATCTTATACAAAACCCGGACTCGAAGACCCAACCCGAATTCTTTAACATATGACTATGGCTATAACTTGTAATTAATCTAATTACCAATAGGTTATAATGTGATTACAAATCAGATTTCATGAAATAATATCAAATTCTAGTGAACTACTATTATTCTAAAACGAACTTAGTTAAATTCTTAATCAAAATAGACTTGCATGGGATCAATTGTACGAATTCTAAATTTCTTCAACCATTGTTGCTCCCTCTTCTCCTTAATTATTAGGGTTGTTTTTTTAATGTGTTATGAGACTTTAGGTTTTTTTAATTAAGTTGTAAACGACACTAATTTTGAAATTAAGTTTAAGTTCCAAAGTAGCCTTAACCCAATGAGGTCAAAATATGCTCCAAATGGCCCAAAACTTGGCCCAAACCATATACCCAACGGACTTCAATTCCACTATTTTAAGCTAAAATGAACTTTCTAAACGTCCCAAGAGTCGGTCTTAAAGAGAAAATATTTTATCAATTGATTATTCCATTAACTTAGTTTATTGAGCCGGTACGAGTTGATTATGTCAAAATTTAATTATTAAGTTATTAAGTGTGGCTCGGTGTAGGCCTGTCAACGGGTCGGGTCTGGACCCGGACCCGATCTATATAATAGGGTCTGAACATATTTTTTGAACCCGAAACCCGAAGACCCGAAAACTCGAAGACCCGTTTATTACACGGGTAGGGTCTGGATCTTATACAAAACCCGGACTCGAAGACCCAACCCGAATTGTACATTATTATTATTATTATTATATATATATATGTGTGTGTGTGTGTGTGTGTGTGTGTGTGTGTGTGTGTATAATAAATATAAGTAATATATATTTTATTTATACTAATAATATACTATAATACATTACAAAATATTTTAATCTAAGATTAAAAAATAAAGAAAATGGATAAAATAAAAATAAATATAAAATAAATGTATATATCTGGCTAGACCCGAACCCGAACCCTAAGACTCGAAGAACTGTCGAATTCGGATCTGGATCCAATATTGTAGACCCGATGAAGACCCGATTAAATGAATTTGGATCTCCTTAAACTCGACCCGGCTCCAACCCGTTGACAGGCCTAGCTCGGTGTTATTAGAAACTACTTCACAATCGGTGGAATCTAATACCAATGGAATAATTCAAACAAGAAAACCCCCAACAGCTAATCCATAACCACTTCATAACCGTACATAATATTAATTAACTTAAAATACTTACTTAGCGAAGTACATAGTTTTCATCGATTTCTAAACAACGTGTATTCACGCAGCACATATAAGAATCACATAGCAATATATAAAAATATACTGAATGACCTATCGCAGGTCACACCAGGAAATTAAATCATTATATAAATAATTAAACAAATGCAAGAAAAATATGAGGTATTGCAAATGTAACATTGATTTATTATAAATTTCTCGTTAAATTATTATGACTACATTGTGTTGTGATAAGTAAATTTTAATTTATTTACACTTGCATTACTTTTAAAGGTCTTGATAGAAAATTAGGGTAAAATAGCCATTTAATTTTAAAATCAAATATGGAGTGTGGGATAAAACGGGTGTGAGAATAACCTAAACCTTTTTTTTAACTTATAAACGAGAGCATCACATATGTTGATCTTTCATTAGTCTTATGAATAATTGTAGCACAAAGAATATTACAGTGAAAGAATTTATAATAAAAATTACAAATGATCTTGTTCAACTGCATTTAAAAAAATCGACCTTAATTTTTTTTCCAAATTAATTCAAAAATCAAAATATTTTTTAAACCCTTTCTAAATTCCCCAAAAAATCGGCCTCTAACAAGTGATTCTCGCTAAAGACACTTGAGGAAAAATGTGAAAAAATATTCAATTGTCATAGTAGCAATTCACAATAACAAGAGCTTCCTTGATCGAGTTAAAGTTATTGACCGTAACACCATCGAATTTTGATAAGCGTATGGTTAAATGCAGTAATTCTAAATGATATATAATGACATATAATGACACAATTTAATTATAAATAATATATAAGTTTAGTT
This sequence comes from Sambucus nigra, assembly GCA_949130495.1. NCBI lineage: Eukaryota > Viridiplantae > Streptophyta > Magnoliopsida > Dipsacales > Adoxaceae > Sambucus > Sambucus nigra. The sequence continues at coordinate 104,969,927 of OX422220.1, read as the reverse complement.
ATCTTTGTGGTACTTTCAAAACTTTTAGTGACATTTTTAGAGTACATTAATACATAGGTGGAGTGCATTTAACTATACCCTCTTAATGACTCACAAACTATTATAATCAGTGTAGCCTTGTAGGATCCTCTTTTTTCGGTTGGAGCAAGTAGTAGATTATGTTGCGTATTTATTTCATTGTGTTTAAGTCGTGTTCGGTTATAATTAACTGCACCAACGTCCACTGGCGAAACCACGAGAGGGCTGGGGTGGGCACCAGCCTGTCTCAGAAAAAAAAACAGAGGTAAGTTTTGATTAATTGCAATTCAGCCCACCCCTATTTTTTAAAGTATGAGGGGAAAAATGTAAATGCATAAAATTTTAAAACAAAAACACTCCCATTATTTAAACCCACAAACCGTGTGCCTCTTTCTCCTCTTCTAAACCTAAATCTCTCGTATTCTCATCTCTCTCTCCTCTGCCCGGTCAAAATCGGTGCCGCCCGGGCGTCCGCTACTCACCATCACCGCCGCATCTCTCTCTCATCTTCTCAAATATGTAGCTTTTGGTGAGTTCTCTCTATCCTCTTTTCAAATAGGCATCCAAATGTGCTAACATTATTTTTTATTGTTTTTAAAGTAATTATTTGGTAAATACTCATAAATAACCTAAAAAAAATTCATCTCGGGGACTCCCACCCCTGAACCCCGAAAATCAGTGTTAAGTTAGCTCGCCTGGATATAAAATCCTAGTTCTGCCCCTGCCAACACTTGGTTCATTTATCGTAATGTCTGGTGGGTTTTATATGATTTATTAATTTTAACACATTATTATTCATATAAGATTCGGTCTTTTCCAATTCAACACCGTTCAATATGTTCTTTTATGCATTTTCACTATTTCTATTGACCTTTGCAAGTTTTTTGCTACTATCCATCCAGCTTAATTAACATTTATGTCCCATGCATGGGCCTAGTTTAAAAATTATTGGAAAGATCATTTCGTTTTTATAATTTTTGTTTAATACTACTTTGCTTTAATTATTTGATTTTTCCCATGTATTTTTAAATTTCTTTTAGCAATTATATTAGGAGCATATATCAAATAGTCCCTTGAACTTTTTTTAATACATGTATAGTCCAACCTTTTTATTTTGCACTAAAAAGTCATTCACCATGTTAAAAGGCTTTATCATACCGCTGGCGCGGACTTTTAAAGATAAGAGAATAAATGACTTTTTAGTACAAAATAAAAGGTTTGGACTAAATGAGTATTAAAAAATGTTCGAGGAACTTTTTGGTATTTGATCCATTATATTAAGTCTAATTGGATAGTAATGAGAGAAGTACTAACATCAATAAAATTAGTGACATGCTAAAATCAAAGAGACAAATTTATATAAAAATATAAAACGTAAAACACATTCTATGTGTATCCTTATATAAACTGGAATAAGGAAATGAGATCCAGTTTGGTCTCCAGTTCGATCACTGGCAGTGTCAAAATAATGCTTGGGTAGCGAAAGTCACGAACCGCGAGCGGGGATTAATCGAGTTGCGCGTAAGCTGCTCTTGATACCTCGTGGTATGAAAAATACCTTGCAAAAAAAAAAAATATTAGATACAAATAAGAATGTTGATACCAAATTTAATCTACTGACGTGGACCAATAATAACAAGACACGTGGCAATCTACATGGCACAATACCCCGAGGAACTACAATACCCCGAGGAACTACAACACCCCGAGGAACTCTATCATCCCGAGATACTCTAAGCACTCCGAGGAACTCTTGATCAACGAGCAACTAAGGCGGTCTGAACTGCATCTCGGCCGTATCATTAATTACCAGACGGACAACTGTTCAACTATTCATTATATTCTTGACGCACACGCTGCATTAAATGTATTACCCTTTCATATGTATATCATTTAATGTATTGGACCTTTCATGTACAGCCTAAAGGCTATAAATACCTTGTATCATCCTCATTCAAGGGGACCGGAATTTCTTGAGAGAACTTGTAATCAAGAATTCCACAAACACTCAGCAATAACATAACAGTGGACGTAGGCTTTATTCCTAGCCGAACCACTTTAAAAATCTTTGTCTTATTTATTTATCTGTGATTGAAAAATTAGAGCGATCTAGTTTTTTACATCAACAGATTGGCGCCGTCTGTGGGAACGTGTTACAAGCGTTGTTCTCCACCAAAAGCTAAGTTTTTATTTTCTCTACGTATAATCAATTATACATACATCTTTTGATTGAATCGTGATTTTTATGTTTATATACATAAATTAATTGTCCAATTTTTATCTGCAAAATGTTGCATCTCATGATTTTTAAATCATAACTGTTAGATTCATCCTTATTTAGAAATCTGAAAAATAGTAGATTTCATAAATCATAACTTTTTGCTTGATTCTCAAGTTTCTATTTTATATCATGGGATAAATATTTTAAATGATTACATATACCAATATATACGACGATGATAAGATTTGATCATTTTCATTGTTGATTTTGAAATAAATTTTGTAAGATATTTGATGTCTATTCATATTCCCATCATATTTTTAATAAAAGAATGGGAAAAAGTTAAAGATAATAAAAAGTCTTCTCATGGAAATCATGACCCAGATCTATTTTCTCTCTCTTCAAGTTTGAGTCTCTTTGCATTCACAAGTTTGAGTCTCTTTGCATTCACAAGTTTAAGTCTCTTTGTATTCATTTTTATGAACTATATAATTAATTTGGTTCATCTTCCATCTATGTCAATAAAGTCTCATTGATTGATTTTTGATATAAATTTGATAATAACTTTAATCCTTCACCATATTTTTATCTCTCCAAATTGGGAATAAGAAGGGATCAATATAAAAAATAATTTTCTCTCACCTGAAAAATCATTACCCACCTCTTGTAAAAGAGGATTAGTAAAATAATCATGACCATATCAAGACTCTGGGCACAAATTTGATATGTTAGCCCCTCGTTCATCACATCACATGGTTTCTTTATCGGAATCACACGATATAGTGGATTAGATAATTATTCATTTAATCAACATTATTAATGCTTAAATTTTACATCGAATGCTATTTTTTTATCTAAGGATTCGAGATATTATCCAACCATATATTCTATAATTTGAGATATCCTTAAATGTTGGTCGGCAACATCCATGTCGTTTGTCGGCAGCAGTAGAATATTGGGGTATTAAAAAATGCGAAGCACCCCAGATATTTCTTTAAACACGAGTTCAGCTTGGGGACAAACAGGGGGGCTTAAGTCTTTTTAACTTGTGATCACCCCAAAAATATTTTTAAAACCAAGTGATAAATAATTTTCAAACAGCAACTAATACCTGTTTAGTTGTTGGAGATTAAATACATTTACGTCTTATTTATGACGCATATCTAATAAAAATTTGTCCATCTCACACACGTGTGGCACAAAAATATTATTTCATATTTTGAAATTTTTATGCTGATACATATCATATATTGATTGGATGAGTAAATTATTCTCATGATTAATCAATTCAGCCTACACATATGGTAGAGCAAATTATTAATTTTTACAGGCACAAGATTCAATGCCGACGAATGCTGAAGCACAAATTATTCTATATCCGTACGGATTCATATTTTATATTTATCTCAGCATGGAGCTCGAAAAATTTCTTCTCTCTATATATATTCGGCTCCGAGGAAAAGCTACAACAGTTATTATATTTCACCCCCAACGGATAGTTGGTCGGGGTAATTCTTATTTATATTCGGGCCCAGATATCTGCTCCAGCACAAATGATTCTATATATCCATTGGGATTCATATTCTATATTCATCTCAACATGGAGCACGGAGAGATACTTATTATCATATTCAGCTCTGAGGAGAACTGTAACATTTATTATATTTCACCCCCAACGGATAGTTGGTCGGGGTAATTCTTATTTATATGCAGGCCCAGCAAAGTTCTCGGCCATATTCTTATGTTCTGGAAAATATTATTCTTATTCGGCATTCTGCAATTATGCCTCGACAAGATACTTATTCAGCTTTAAGGAGAATTACAACATTCGTTCGGATAATTCTTATTTATATTCAGGCCTGACAACGTTCTCGGCCATATTCTTATGTTCTGAAAGATCTTATTCTTGTTCGGCATTATATGATTCTACCTCGACGGATCGGCGAGGCACTTTATTATTTTTAATTATTCTTTATATCTATTTGGATGCATATTCTATTCTCATTTCAGCAAGGATGTCTCCAGAATTTATTATATCTTATTCAGATCTAAGGATGTCTCCAGAATTTATTATATCTTATTCAGATCCACGGATGTCTCCAGAATTTATTATATCTTATTCAGATCCAAGGATGTATCCTGCATTTATATTATCTTATTCCCAACAAATCTGTTGGTCAGCGCCGAGGAGGTCTCCAGCATTTATATTATCTTATTCCCAACAATCTGTTGGTCAGCTCCGAGGAAGTCTTCATCATTTATTATCAATTACCACTAACTCCGGTTGGTAGATAAAATCCAACTCCGGTTGGTAGACAAAATCCAACTTCGGTTGGTAGATAAAATCCAACTCCGGTTGGTATTGGTCGATAAATCTCATTCAAAGTTCACATTCCACAGTTGGGGGCTTCTATTATAAATATATTTGTTCATTTGGTGGCACATTCTTATATCATTATGCAGTCGAGCATCAAATTCAACCCCGACTAATCACTTTCTCAGGAGGAATATTGAAGTTCAGGAGGTATATTGAAGTTCAGGAGGAATATTGAAGTTCAGGAGGAATATTGAAGTTCAGGAGGAATATTGAAGTTCAGGAGGTATATCGAAATTCAAGAGGTGTATTCAGAACTATCAGGACATGATGAAAGAAAGTGAAAAGTATTCCACCGAGGAACTCTGTCAGACCAGAAATTAGAAGACAAATTGCCTATATGGAGACTATATGTAGATGGCTCATCTTGCACTACAGGCTGTGGGGCAGGGATCGTTTTGAACAGCCCAGACGAGGTCGACATGGAATACGCCCTACGTTTCTAATTCAAAGCTTCTAATAATGAGGTTGAGTATGAGGCCATGGTTGCAGGTCTTAATTTGTCAAATACTATGGAGGCACAACAGGTTATTGTCTTCAGTGATTCTTAATTGATCGTAAACCAAATGTTGGGAATATATGCATCCAAAGGAGAATTGATGATCAAGTATCAAGCAAAGGTGATGGAGTTGGTATCAGAGTTTGTTGCTGTTCAACTGGTAAGAATATCAAGAACGGAGAATGTGAGAGCATACGCCTTGGCCCGATTAGCATCAGCTACTCGTACCGAGCTGCGATTGAAGCATTAGAAAGTCGGAGCATAGATGAAGACCTGACGATGAATATTATTACCCTTGATTTAGGAACATCTTGGATGGATCCTATCAGAGCATATATTGAGGAGGAAGAATTACCGGAGGATAAGCTCACTGCCAATTAATGGAAGTTTAAAGCTGCTCGGTATAATGGTATTCGGAAGATAAGCTCGCTGCCAAGAAATGGAAGTTTAAAGCTGCTCGACGAGGAATTATGGCAGGTTTGCAAAGATGTGTACATCCCTCCGAGGTGAATTGATTAAAGAGATCCATGAAGGGTCCTGTGGAGCCCATGTAGCAGGTCGAATATTTTTGCAAAAGGTGATGACGCAGAGATACTACTGGCCGACGATGAGAGCTGATTGTATAGCTTATGCCAAGAAATGTGACAAGTGACAACGCTTTTCCTCCATCAGAAGAACTTCACAAACATTACTGACATCCATCATTTATCCTTGGCCATTTTCTATGTGGGGATTGATTTGGTTGGACCATTGCCGACGACTCAAGGAAGATTCAAATACCTCGTCATCGCAGTAGATTATTTTACTTAGTGGATAGAAGCTGAGCCACTTATTGACATGACATACGAGAAGAAGAGCATCCAGCCCCGAGAAGAATCAAGCTACACAAGAGGAAATGAAGACCGAGCCAAAGAGAGATCTAGATCTCCTCGTCGGGCAGAAGAAAAACAATAAATGGAGAATGTGTGTTGATTTCACCGATCTCAACAAAACAGCGGATGCTACCTCGGGACACGAGCTGCTCATGGATACTTACTCCTCTGGCTACCACCAGATCAAAATGAAACCTGAAGACAGAGAACGACATAACAGCGGCTGATGAACAAGGTTTTTGCCGAGCAAATCAGTTGTAATATGGAAGTCTATGTCAACGATATGCTTAACCCGACGAAGTCCACATTTGGAGTACGAGAAGGAATGTTCCTCGGGTACATTATCAACCAGCGAGACGTTGAAGCGAATCCAGAAACGATCAAAGCTCTTTTAGAGTTACGATCTCCAACGACGAAGGAAGAGGTGCAGAGATCAGATACCCAAAGTAGGAAAAATTGGCATGGGCATTCATTAATACAAGTTGTAGCAGAGTTTACTGATCCTAATACTCCCGAGAAACAAAAGTTGCTCGCTGATCAACCTGTGGATGTTACAGGATGCAATGCAGAAATGGTTGGGAGGATTCCTAATACTCCCGAGAAACAAAAGTTGTTCGCTGATCAACCTGTGGATGTTACAGGATCAACAAAAAGTGCTCTAAGGAGCCATGCTCTACGGAGCCATGCTCTAAGGAGCCAAAAAGTGCTCTAAGGAGCCAACCTCCTTTGATTAGGAGGACAGCTCTACGGCGCAAAAGTGATATAAGTAGCCAACCTCCTTTGGTTAGGAGGACAGCTCTACGGAGCAAAAGTGCTATAAGTAGCCAACCTCCTTTGGTTAGGAGGACATGCTCTAAGGAGCCAAAAAATGCTCTAAGGAGCCAAAAGCTTTAAGGAGCCAAAAAGTGTACACCAGCATGATCAATTACGGTTGGTAAGATAAAAATATACTCTCATATTACAACTTATGTTGGTCGGGAGGTAAGATTATTACAAAAAGTTCTTTGAAGAACAAAATATTCCAAAATACACCAAGTATAGTTGGTCGGGGATAAAAACCCACTAACTGTAGTTGGTCAACGAGGAAAAATTATTGACCTTAGTTGGTCGGACACTTTTTATGAAAATATTTGAAAATTTACCAAGTATGGTTAGTCGAGGATAAACTCTCACTAACTATAATTGGTCGACAAACATTATTTATCCACCCTGGTTGGTTGGAAACAGTTTGAACATTTTTATACTCATTACTTTATTATTAAGTGATCGAGCAACGTTACTAATACTTTGTAAACTTTTTAAGCTGATGAACAACACAATATTGTTATCTCTTTAACAAATACGTATGCATAAATGTAAAGTGTTTGATATTTACAAGACAATAGCAATTAAGATTGCGAACAAAAATGAAAGTCTTTCATTAAAATAAAAAACAAAATACATTGAGAATGAAAATGTATATTAACTATTACATTGAGATTCCTATTCTATTGGTTTCTTTTCCTTCTACTTTTGAAACAGGTTCCTCACCAGCAGGAGGATCATATAAAATATAAGAGAAGTTTATGAAGTTAAGACCTTTCAACATTCTGATATTCATCACAGATGATCTATCCAAGAAGCATTAGCTCATTCCCGAGAAACTCTTGCTCATTCTCGAGAAGCACTTGCTCGTTCCCGAGAACCTCTTATTCGTCCCCGAGCAGAGGTAGAAATCAAAATCAACATCAACAGTATTGAGATCTTTGCTACTACTATCTCAACCAATATTGAAGAAGAAGTTATATGAAAATGTTTCGAAGTCCACCACTAGCTCATAGGAGGCAGTAGGTCGGCTAGCAAACCAATCAACATACTTGAAGATTATGACAAGCTACAAACGGCATCATATGTCGTCCAAAAGATAATGCACTTTATGTTGAACAAATCAAGAAGGTAGATCAAGAATGTCACGAGCACCGAGCAACATTGCAGAATAAATACTCCATCCTTTCAAGTAACCCATCAAGCATGAAGCATTGGGGGCTTCTGTTGATACCAAATTTAATCTACTGACGTGGACCAATAATAACAAGACACGTGGCAATCTACATGGCACAATACCCCGAGGAACTACAATACCCCGAGGAACTATAACACCCCGAGGAACTCTATCATCCCGAGATACTCTAAGCACTCCGAGGAACTCTTGATCAACGAGCAACTAAGGCGGTCCGAACTGCATCTCGGCCGTATCATTAATTACCAGACGGACAACTGTTCAACTATTCATTATATTCTTGACGCACACGCTGCATTAAATGTATTACCCTTTCATATGTATATCATTTAATGTATTGAACCTTTCATGTACAGCCTAAAGGCTATAAATACCTTGTATCATCCTCATTCAAGGGGACCGGAATTTCTTGAGAGAACTTGTAATCAAGAATTCCACAAACACTCATCAATAACATAACAGTGGACGTAGGCTTTATTCCTAGCCGAACCACTTTAAAAATCTTTGTCTTATTTATTTATCTGTGATTGAAAAATTAGAGCGATCTAGTTTTTTACGTCAACAAAGAACATATATGATACAAAGGGTTTTACCACAAGATCCTTTTGTAGAGGTACTATTAAATTTATTATTCTTTTTTAATAGCCTGTTTATCTAATCATTTTATCAAAGATAGATTTAAACAAATGTGCTTCCTAAATTAGTTGAGGTTGGTGTCAAGGAATACCAAATGCAATTTTAAGGTATCATCAATTAATAAAAGTGAAAATTAACTCAAATAATTCCCTCGAAGTCTCATTGACTTCAACATTTGCTTATAACAACAAAAGACAATGAGCAGACCAGCTACCCAAACGCGAGGCTCCTTGCGTATGTGATGGCTCTTTCGGAGCCTGCTTATGGCTTTTGACTTGTTTTTCTTTATAATAATGTTACACGTCACGTGATTCCCGTGAACAAAAGTTATAAGCTGCCACAAGCACGCCAGTCTAGAAAACGACTTTTATTCGGTTTTTATATGTACATTCACCCTATTATTCTTTATCTATTTATTTTTTACAAACGTTTTACTTATAATAAAAAGTTAACAATACCTAATATTACGAATATTTTACTTTAAAAAATAAAAAATATTATGATTATTTATGTGGATGAGAATCCGTGATAGTGGATTCAGATGCACTTATATATAGGAAAAATGAACTTGATGTGGACAGTGTTGCGCACAATTCCGACACTTCAACCAATTAAATAGAAACAGAAATAGATGAAAAAATAAAGAATTAAATATTAAAAAGTTCCTCAAATATTTTTTAATACACATTTAGTTCAAATTTTTTATTTTGTATCAAAAAGTTTTTGGTGGCAAAATAAAAAGGTTTGGACTAAACGTGTATTAAAAAAAGTTCGAGGAACTATTTGGTATATACTCCAAAAATAAATGACAAGAACAAAAGACAAATACATGAAATTTAACGTGATTTACTAAATATAAGTTATGTTCACAGAAGGAAGAATTTAATTTCACTATGAGAATAAACTCGTGTTCGAATACACACTCACACTCTCAATAATTAAACTTCTTACTACAAATATATACTCTTTGAATCCTCTCAAATTCTTTGCACACTTCGTTTATGATTAGGGTTCTTGCTGATTTAGGGAAGAAAATGAAGTGGGGGAGAAGAAACATACATTTTTCTCCATAAGTTTTATGATGTAAGTCAAAAGACACATTAATGAGGGTTTTCAAAAAAAAGAACAACGTCCGTCACGTTTTTGGGGGCTATGACTAATTTTTCATCTTTCGAGTGGTTATATCAAAATATGACATTATTGCAAGGGGTAAGTCAAAAAAATCTTTTAATTTATAATTGCACTTAAATTTTATTGAAAGAATTGGTAAATGAAATGGGACTCTGTAATACCCCGTATTTTTATGGCTTTTAAATTTAGGGATTTATTAAATTTAGTTGAGATAAATTAATTTAATTTTAATCCGAAAAGTTGTTTTAAATATTTACTAGCGTGACGAGAGTTAGTAATTATTGAAAATTTGTTGAATGTTACTGGATGAGTATAGTAATATATGAGATTTATTTTATAAAAATTGTCACGTGTGAATAAAATGACAATTTTGAAAATTTAAGTCCGGACGCGCCCGTGTCGTGTCGGGACTAAATATTGATTAATAAAAGTGAATATATTATAAGTTGCTCGTATGGTCGTTTTGAGTGCGCCAAAGTGTCCGGAATGGTCGAGATAGTCAGAAAAGTGTACCCGGAGGTTTAGTTTGGGTCTCGGGGCGTTTTTAGGCCTATTTAGTACCCCGGGAGGGCGTTTTGGACATTTCGTAATTTTGGGTAATTAAACCCACGAATTTGATAGGGTTATAACACATGGTAAGTGTTGTCTTCTAGGATTAACATAACCAAAAACTAATGACGGCCATTGGAGAGGAAGGGGAGAAGCTTTCCAACGAGTTCTAGGCCAAGAACTCCTCCGATTGCACCGCCGTCACCGCCAAATGGTAGATCGCGCAACGAGGATCTTGACCACACCAAATTCTTCCACAAAATCAGAACTTTGAACTTCAGGCAAGTATCTATCTTGCTTTAATCAAGTTAATGCTCTTTTATATTAGTCTAGGGTTGATTAGACTTAGTATTCTTGAAAGAAAATATTATTTGGAGACAAATTACATGTTGTAGAGGTAAAAATTTATATTTTGGGAATCCATTTCACATGTAGAGGTTGAACCACGAATTTCCATGGTGTTAGTGATAGGAAATCTGGAAAAAGAATAGAAAAAACTAAGTTAAAGAAAATTATTAGGGTTCTTGAAATTTATATAGATTTTACCCCTTTTATCTTATTATAGTTAATGGAAACTTGCATGTTTTACGTAGGATATTGTTTATATGGGTATACAACACTTGTAGTGTGAGTTGTTGGGAGTTTGGGACTGAAACATGATGATTTGGATGAGTTTGGGGTAAGAATTCCGTAGCTGGGTTTTCTGCAGTTTCGCCATAACTGCTTGATCGATCGATCGAGCCCAGAGCATCGATCGAGCCCAGAGCATCGATCGATCGATGGATCGACCCCCTTTCATCGATCGATCGACCCCTCCTGGAAAACTGCATTTTTGGTCGTGTTAGCTTAATCCGATTTTATGCGTAGTAAACCTTGGTTAGGGTTGCTAGAACTTAATGGAACATAAAAAGGACTTTAATGTGAAGGAAATAAACCCCGTTAAGTGAGACTTTAATGTGAAGGAAATAAAGAGTAAACGGGGAGATATTCATACTTAGAAAATCATACTTGCGTTGATTGAATAATCGAAATGTCTAAGAAGTTGGATTAAAAGGTGAGTGAGGGCCTAAAAAAATTGTACTTAGGTAAAGAGAATACTGCGAGCAACGAGAAGTGAGTTTAGAATAACTTAATTACGAGAATAAAATGAACGAGTCCGTTATACGAGATAATTGAGAAAAATGTGTAATAACGGATAATTATAATATGGGTCGTGAGCGCACCTAATTTAACAATGTGGATGTGTGTGTATATATATATATATATGACTGTGTGATTGTGCATATATTATATCTGTATAAAAATTGTACCCGGGCTACTTGCTATCACGGAAGTTTTCGCGCCGGGACAATCTTATCTCGATGGGACCTTTATGGGGGATATTTACTTGTATCCTAGAACATAAGATTCCTAGGTACAGGCTATCTGCTTGATAGTCAGACGGTCCTAAGAGACGTGAGGGTATGTGCTGACCTCTTAGGACTTGGAACTATGCTTTGCCGCCATTGGTATGTGTTTGTGTTAATGCAGTTCGAGAGTGATTCCGAACTAGTATTTCCCTAAATATGTGTGATATAGGGACTTCATAGCAGAGTATGCCATCACCATAGTTTTTATGTGAGGTGCCGTTAGTATATATATATTATATGAGTGATTGGTATATATATACTTATTTATGGAAACTTTGCACCATAGATTTTATGTGGGGTGCCGTTTGTATATATATTATATGTGTAACTAGTTTATATACGTATATCTATATGAGAACTTTCTACTGGGTGAAATAATAGTTAAGTAATGTATAAATTCTTCAACTTCACTATAAGTATTCGGAAACGTTATAGCAATACGGAATTATTCTAAATAACGTAAGAAATCTTGAAGAGATAGATTTTTCTAAAGTGAATATCATAACCTTAAGTTCACGTGTTAAGACTTATGGAGAATAAGTTAGGGAAATATATGGGATTCATTAGTACGGTAGACGTGCACACTAGATGAGAGGTGAGAATTCTCAAGAGAGTGTCGCATACTAATATGACTGTTGCATTAGCCGGTAAGCATTTTAAATACTTGCTAAACTATTTTTAAAAATCGTTTTACAATCGGGCTCTGACCCGTTTGTTGTTATCTCTGCTCTCTTGTGTGTATATATATATGTATTACAGGTGCCCAGTCACAGGGGCATCATGCTTAGGATTCTTTGGATGGAACGTGCTATATCTTTTGTGGGAGTTGCAGGCCATTGCTTAGACGACCTCATTGTTGACTCCACTTCTAGTTCAGTTGTATTCAGTGGGGCATGTGTCGCCCTTTTTCATTATTTAGTTGGTTTTGTCAGAGATTGTAATTCTTTTACTTTCAGTATCTTTATTTCGGAATTTATTACTGTCAGTATGTTTTCCTTTAGTGTTTTATAGCTGGGATTTTTTTATATGGTTAAACTCTTGAATGTTCATTTTTATTCTCATACTTAATGTGTGACTCTTAAAATGTTAATGGTTAAAGATTTTATAATTGGATTTAATAAAATGGAAATAAGTTTTTAAATGGTTTTGACACTTAGCTTAATTAATCGGGGTGTTTAAATTTTTGAAAATTTTCATTTGCGACAGTGATGCTAAGAATGAACCAACTGTTCACCTTGATTTTAATTTAATAAAGGAGTGATCGCCCGGTATTTAATTAGGCGGGGTGTCACAGACTCTAATTAAGTTGTGGACTTGACTATGTGTTAGGCTAGGGTTTGGAGGAAATCCTTGAGTTTGTTTGGGTTTTTTAAGGTGAATTTGGGAGTAAGAATGTGAATTTGATTGATTAAAAACGTGGTGAATATGCGTGCATGAATTGTGTGAATTAATTAAAAATTTATGCATTTAAAATTGGATTAAGAGTGACACCCTGCCTATTTTAATCCTAGGTGATCAGTCCATTATTAAATTAAACATGAATTATTAATGGTTTCATTCTTAGCATCACTTTCGAAAACTTGTTATTCACTAATCACCTATGTCAAATTAAGTTGGTGCCAACTTTTTTTCTTTTATTATTAACACATGCAACAATAATTTAAATGAATTAAACCAATCATACGTGAATCTAATCTAAACAATCCCACGACAGATATAAATAATTAAATAAAGGAGAATGAATAAACCATTTGTTCTCTAAGTAAAACAATCCAACCATAATCTGAAATAAGTAAATAATATCTGAATATAGTCTGATGCATAACTGAAATAAATAACTGGTCTGAAGGCAACACGCCCAGATGAATTGATAATGAAATCTCCTATCTACACAGAGCGAGCTGAAGCATCTAAGAAAATATCCTGCAAGCCTCCACACTGCTGCTGCTACGTGTTACTGGATAGGATCTCTAAGTTGGGCTCCCTGTGGTTGGACACCTAAAATATTTTGAAAATATTTTTTTATGGGTCAGAGCCCAAGTAAAACATTTTGAAAATATTTAGCAAGTATTTAAATCACAATTTAAATCAGTTATTTATTACACATGTATTATTCACGTACGCTCACTTGAGATTCTCACCTCTCAACTAATGTGCACGCCTAACGTAGCTAAGGTATCTGACTACTCACGATAAGTCTAATTCTCACTTATATCCCCATACTATACAGTACTATGGTTTCAATAATAAATGTTTTATTCTCATTTTATTATTGACCCACTTATTTAAATTTCACCATTAAATATCCTTTTTAGATATTCATCTTCTATCAATTCTACTGTTTCCACATAAGTAGGTATATTACACATGTATATATATTCATCACACATACAATATAGGGTCATTTACGGTTTGACCCCCATTTAATTTCCTAAAATGAGTCAAACTCCCGAAAATTGACTTTCTTAAAGTTTGGCCCCCATTTTTAACTTTTCGTCCATTCAATTGTTAACTCCTATGTTTATCACCGGTTATACCCTTACTTTAATATGGGGGTCAAACCTTAATTTAAAAAAACACCCAGAAATTTATTAAAAAGTCAAAAAATTATTAATTAAGAAAATAAATAATAGAAAATTGAAAAAAGACTCAAAAAATTAAAAAAATACAGAAATAAATAAAAACCAAAAATAATGAAAAAAATACAGAAGATGAATTAAAAAATTGGAAATAAATATTAACCCCGGAATTAATTTAAAAAAAAGCCCAAAATTTTATTAAAAAGAAAATAAATTATTAATTAAGAAAATAAATAACAAAAAATTAGAAAATTATTCAGAAAATTAAAAAAAAAAGGCTCAAGATGTCACATTTTACAAAATCTTTTAAGGATCAATTTTATAAAATAAATATGTAGGGATTGTTTTGACATTAACTCAATTTTTAATTTGATATAATATGGTCCATTAACCCTATGCTCATTAAGGGGGAATTTTTTCTAAAAATCAAAGCTCAAACATGTCATACTTTTTACCAATTTAAACTTTAACCACTCCATTTTATACTCAAATCAAGTTGAAACATACCTTTTTGCTAAAACTAAATAAATAAATTAAGTTTATTTTAAATTCAATTAAGTCTAAATGATGAAATTAACTATTTATTTTAAAAAATAAATCTCTTCATGAAGTTGGTTAACGTTGCATCAAATTATGAGGTATATAGTGCAATTAAACTTGAGTATTAAATAAATTATTTTAACATTTTTCACATGTGTCATTTGAACATGTTAAACATTATGAGGACCCTACTAATAATAATAAAAGTAGAGCTAGAGTGACCCCTATTTTTTATCCTCGATATTTACCCTCGAATAAGACAAGTAATAATGGGTCCACCACTTTTTTCTAAACCAAATGAAAATAAATCCTCCAAAATTGTTAAACCCCCAAACATTTATCTCGGCATCTCTAAATGCCCCTAATTGTTGACCCTGCCATACATTCCCTGAAAAAAAACACAATCGATGAAGAAATAAAAAAAACAGCATACAATGAATGAAAAGAGAACAACTTACAATGAGAAAAGTAAAGTTTTCTAGGCTAATTTTTAAAAAAAAGAAATTTGAAATTATAAAAAAACTTCTAATAATAAATTATTTTAAATGTAAAGAACTTGCTAATAATTAAAACTGTTTTAATATAATATAGCATTTTATTCTTTGTAAAATAATTTTTTACTTTTATAAAATATTTTTTTATTTTTTTAACAGTTTTTTTCTAACACAGTAAAAAAGTAAAATAGTTTTTTTTATTTTTTTTGAATTTTTAATTTTCTGAGCATTTTTTTAATTTTCTGTTATTTATTTTCTTAATTAATATTTTTTTGACTTTTTAATAAATTTTTGGGTGTTTTTTTAAATTAAGCTTTGGCCCCCGTATTAAAGTAAGGGTATAACCGATAATAAACATAGAAGTTAACGACTGAATGAACGAAAAGTTAAAAATGGGGCTCAAACCTTAAGAAAGTCAATTTCTGGGGGCTTGACTCATTATAAGGAATTAAATGGGGACCAAACCTTAAATGACCCTATAATATATACAGACATATATCATCCCCGGAATGGCCCCTCGTGATGCTGGCATACTCTGCTATCAAGTCCATGTACCTTTCGTACTCAATAAAGGACTATTGGTTCGGCATGTTTCCTCGAAACCAAAATAAATCAACAATATAGTGGAGGCGAACATGGTTCTAAGCCTTTGGGATACGCACATAACTAACGTACCCAAATGACCAGCCAATCGTACTAATACACGACACATAGTGGACCACCTTAAGTTCCATGCTCTGGGGCACTAATCTAAACCTCACTGGAATCGTCAAGGAGGGATCGCCCTCTGCATGTAAACCTCCTGATACCAGGCAGCGTAGATATGTTCACACACATAATCAAATCGTATCTATAAGTATTCACACAACCTATTTATATATTATTCAATAGGTATACACACAACCTAATTTCATCAACTGGTACGTAGTATATATTTCACTCGTATATTCAACGTACAATAATTTTCAATTAAACTTCCATTTCATATAATTTCGATTATCTCACACTATTCTAAGAGTCCTATTTACCCATTACTTAATATCACTAGTTTAACATATGAACTGGTGGTCACGCGTTCGTAATGAAAATATCTATCTCGAAGACCTAAAACCTAGGGTTGTTCAAGCGACACACCAATCTCGTTCGAACAATTTACACCTTCTTGAGGTTCAAACCCTTTTAAAATAACCTCGTAGTTCATCATCCAAGTATAAAACAACAATCACAATCAATCAATCGAGACCACCTCCAACAGAACTTCAAACCAAAAATAATATTTCTTAAAATTTTTCCCACGAATCCGCCTAAAATTTTAAAATGCAATTTTAAGGCATTTTAGAACTGTTTTTGGAGAAAACGTATCAGTGAATAAAATGTATAAAACAGGATATTCTACGAAGAAATGAGGACGGAATAGCCATTTCGAAACCAAAACAGCGCAAAACAGTTTTTAAGATGACGGTTTAAGTTTTAAATAATTCATAATTGACCCAATTTCATATACTTCTCCAATTTAAAAAGTTGTTCTACAATTCAATCCCTAGGATGATGTTATTTCATTTGTATCAAGATGGAGGGTCTCATGATCTAAATCTCATAACTTCTGATTTCGTGTTGTTTATACAAGTGGATTCATTCTACATGCAATCATATTCTCAATTACGAGGTATATTCATCAAATCATAAAATATAATCAATTTTACTAAATTCAAAGACCCTACTCTACATGGGTATTATATCTCATAAAAATTTACAAGATAAAAGTTGCCTGATATTGGAGTGGTTTGATTTTGATCCTCTTTGATGAAGCTTCTCTTCAAATCCTTTCTCCAAGAGTGGTTGTGATGCTAAATTGGGCTTGAATTCTCCAAAACCCTTGATTGAGCTCCAAGAAAACTCTTCCTCTCCTCTCTACTGTAATACCCCGTATTTTTATGACCTTTAATTACGGGATTAATTAAATTAAATTGGGATAAATTAATTTAATATTAATCCGGATTTTAAATTGAATATTTACTAGCGTGACGAGTTATCAATTATTGGTCAGAATTATGTTGAATATTACTTAATGAGAAAATTAATACATGAGATTGAATTTATTAAAATTGTCGCGAGTGAATAATACGACAGCTATAGAAATCAAGTCGGGACATGCTTGTCAGTCGTGTCGGGACTAAATTAATGGGTGAATCCAAACCAGTCCCCATACGACCCCGTAGGAGGCACGAACACCTCGCACGGGACCAATGTAACTTGTAGGAACTGACCGCGTAGTCCCGGGTCTCCCGGTCTGAGAGTATGATGATAATTTGCAAAAATCACACTTAGACTTTAAAATAAGCCGTTAAAGGTTGAAAACCCAAACCAGCCCCCAAATGACCCCGTAGGAGGCACGAAAACCTCGCACGGGACCAATGTAACTTGTAAGAACTGACCGCAAAGTCCCAGATCTCTCGGTTTGAGAGTATGACGATAATTTGCAAAAATCACACTTAGACTTAAAAACAAGTCGTTAAAGGGTGAAAACCCAAATCAGCCCCCATACGACCCCGTAGGAGGCACGAACACTTCGCACGTGACTAATGTAACTTGTAGGAACTGACCGCGTAGTCTCGGGTCTCCCGGTCTGAGAGTATGATGATAATTTGCAAAAATCACACTTAGACTTAAAAAAAAGCCGTTAAAGGGTGAAAACCCAAACCAGCCCCCATACGATCCCGTTGGAGGCACGAACACCTCGCACGGGACCAATGTAACTTGTAGGAACGGACCGCGTAGTCCCGGGTCTCTCGGTTTGAGAGTATGATGATAATTTGCAAACATCTAACTTAGACTTAAAAAGAAGCCGTTAAAGGGTGAAAACCCAAACCAGCCACCAAACGACCCCGTAGGAGGCACGAACACCTCGCACGGGACCAATGTAACTTGTAGGAACTGACCACGTAGTCCTGGGTCTCTCGGTCTGAGAGTATGACGATAATTTTCAAAAATCACACTTAGACTTAAAAGTAAGCCGTTAAAGTTTGAAAACCCGAACCAGCCCCCAAATGACCCCGTAGGAGACACGACCACCTCACACGGGACCAATGTAACTTGTAGGAACTGACCGCGTAGTTTCGGGTCTCCCAGTCTGAGAGTATGACGATAATTTATAAAAATCACACTTAGACTTAAAAATAAGCTGTTAAAAGGTGAAAACCCAAACCAGACTCCAAACGACCCCGTAGGAGGCACGAACACCTCGCACGTGATCAATGTAACTTGTAGGAACTGATCGCATAGTCCCGGGTCTCCCGGTTTGAGAGTATGATGATAATTTGCAAAAATCACACTTAGACTTAAAAACAAGCCGTTAAAGGGTGAAAACCCAAACAAGCCCCCATACGACCCCGTAGGAGGCACGAACACCTCGTACGAGACCAATGTAACTTGTAGGAACTGACCGCGTAGTCCTGGGATTCTCGGTTTGAGAGTATGACGATAATTTGTAAAAATCTAACTTAGACTTAAAAACTAGTCGTTAAAGGGTAAAAACCCAAACCATCCCCCAAATGACCCCGTAGGAGGCACGAACACCTCGCACGGGACCAATGTAACTTGTAGGAACTGACCGCGTAGTCCCGGGTCTCCCGGTCTGAGAGTATGATGATAATTTGCAAAAATCACTCTTAGACTTAAAAATAAGTCGTTAAAGGGTGAAAACCTAAACCAGCCCCCAAACGACCCCGTAGGAGGCACGAACACCTCGCACGTGAACAATGTAACTTATAGGAACTGATCTCGCAGTCCCGGGTCTCCCGGTTTGAGAGTATGATGATAATTTGCAAAAATTACACTTAGACTTAAAAACAAGCCATTAAAAGGTGAAAACCCAAATCAGCCCCCATACGACCCCGTAGGAGGCACGAACACCTCGCACGTGACCAATGTAACTTGTAGGAACTGACCGCCTAGTCCCGGGTCTCCCAGTCTGAGAGTATGACGATAATTAGCAAAAATCACACTTAGACTTAAAAAAAGCCGTTAAAGGGTGAAAACCCAAACTAGCCCCCATACGACCCTGTAGGAGGCACGAACACCTCACACGGGACCAATGTAACTTGTAGGAACTGACCGCATAGTCCCGGGTCTCCCGGTTTGAGAGTATGACGATAATTTGCAAAAATCTAACTTAGACTTAAAAAGAAGCCGTTAAAGGGTGAAAACCCAACCCAGCCCCCAAATGACCCCGTAGGAGGCACGAACACCTCGAACGAGACCAATGTAACTTGTAGGAACTGACCGCGTAGTCCCGGGTCTCCCGGTCTGAGAGTATGACGATAATTTGCAAAAATCACACTTAGACTTAAAAACAAGTCGTTAAAGGTTGAAAACTCGAACCAGTCCCCAAACGACCCCGTAGGAGACACGAACACCTCGCACGGGACCAATGTAACTTGTAGGAACTGACCGCGTAGTCCCGGGTCTCCCGGTTTGAGATTATGATGATAATTTGCAAAAATCACACTTAGACTTAAAAATAAGCTATTAAAGGGTGAAAACCCAAACCAGCCGTCATACAACCCCGTAGGAAGCACGAACACCTCGCACGTGACCAATGTAACTTGTAGGAACTGACCACGTAGTCCTGGGTCTCCCGGTTTGAGAGTATGACGATAATTTACAAAAATCACACTTAGACTTAAAAACAAACCGTTAAAGGGTGAAAACCCAAACCAGCCCCCAAACGACCCCGTAGGAGGCACGAACACCTTGCTCGTGATCAATGTAACTTGTAGGAACTGATCGCGTAGTCCCGGGTCTCCCAGTTTAAGAGTATGATGATAATTTACAAAAATCACACTTAGACTTAACAACAAGCCGTTAAAGGGTGAAAACCCAAATCAGCCCTCAAACGACCCCGTAGGAGGCACGAACACCTCGCACGGGACCAATGTGACTTGTAAGAACTGACCGCGTAGTCCCAGGTCTCCCGATTTGAGAGTATGACGATAATTTGCAAAAATAACACTTAGACTTAAAAACAGGTCGTTAAAAGGTGAAAACCCCAACCAGTCCCCAAACGGACCCGTAAGAGGCACGAACACCTCGAACGTGACCAATGTAACTTGTAATAACTGACCGCGTAGTCCAGGGTATCCCGGTTTGAGAGTATGATGATAATTTGCAAAAATCACACTTAGACTTAAAAACCGGCCATTAAAGGGTGAAAATCCAAACCATCTCTCAAACGACCCCGTAGGAGGCACGAACACCTCGCACGGGACCTATGTAACTTGTAGGAACTGATCGATTAGTCCCGGATCTCCCGATTTGAGAGTATGACGATAATTTGTAAAAATCACACTTAGACTTAAAAATAAGCAGTTAAAGGGTGAAAACCCAAATCAGCCCCCAAACGACCTCGTAGGAGGCATGAACACCTCGCACGGGACAAATGTAACTTATAAGAACTGACTGCGTAGTCCCGGGTCTCCCGGTTTGAGAGTATGACGATAATATCCACTAATATATGTAATTTTTTAATTTGAGTAAATTTTTTTTGTAAATTATTGGGTTACTAATATCGTATCTTTTTTGTATCCTATTTGTTTTTGCAGGATAACAGTTTATCGTTGGCATTTATTCACTTGGAACACACAGAGAACTCAATGGTTTACAACAAGGGGTTTATTCACGATTCCATTTTTTTGTGTCATGGCCAGGCGGCCTTTTGTTGTTTTATAGTTGACTTTTATGGCCATGCGGCTTTTGTAAGTTTATTGTTATATTTTGTGGTCGTTCGGGGTTTATATTAGGCAGGTTTTGTATTAACAGGTTTTGGAATGTCCAGAATAAAGAGGAAACTCTGCCCAATTTTTTTTGGGCCTGTGAACTGTTAAAGACTTGTAATATTTTGAAGTTTGTATGTATATTAGTTTATTAACAACGTGCAATATTATTAATTTGTGAATTTTGTGCTTTCAAATAATGAATTTTTTTTTTATAAAAAATTTGGCACAGTTTAAAATCGTGGCAAAAGTGTATCATACTTTGGCACGGTTTTGAATTGTGCCAAATTTTTTAAAACTGTTCTGAATCTGGCACAGTTCAAAACTGTGCCAAAAGTGTGCCAGAAATATCAAATTCTGGCCCAGTTTAAAAGTGTGCAAGAAGTGTTCCTGATTGGCTGAATCTGGCACAGTTAAAAACTGTGCCAAAAGTGTGCCAAAAATATCAAATTCTGGCACGGTTTAAAAGTGTGCCAGAAGTGTTCCTATTTGGCTGAATCTGGCATACTTTTGAGCCGTGCCAGAAAAAAATTGCCATTTTGGAACACCTGATTCTGACACAGTTCAAAACCGTGCCATATTTGATCCGGCACAGTTTTAAACCGTGCCAGATTCCTGTTTTTGGTGTAGTGTATACTGGGCTTTACGGGCGCGTTGATTTTTTAGGGTTTAAGTTGATGATAAAATGTGGTATTAATCCGGCTGGGGATTTGGGATCTTGAAAAATGATTTTCTTGGTGAAGAAATGTTCCAATATTTATTTGGCAAATTTAGGAATTTTTCGAGGATCGCATTTTCTGGAATTTTTTGTACAAAATTTCAGGGGGTTGCCGACTTCATGTTGCCTAGGTTTCCAACCATTAGTGGAATGATCTTTTGGACTACCTTGGGAAGGACGGACAATGTCGATCGGTGGGTGTCAGGGGACTACCGATCGACATGCTCCTTAGCCTCCTATAAAAAGGGGAGAATTCTCTTCATTTTTCACAGCTTCTAGCTTTGTTATCTTTTGCTTCTCTCGCTTGCAATTTGTTATTGCGTTCTTTATTCCTTGACTAAGAAATGGAGGATTTTTGGAGTAGCGAGGCCCACATGGTGTGGTTAGGTATTGGTTATTGGGCGAATATGGCGGGCCAGGGTGCCCTTAGCATTGGGCAACGAGAACGCTTTTTATTTGTATGAGCTTGGTGAGGATGAACAGACTCTTCTGCATGAGCCTTTGCACCACCGGTCTTCTAGGGTGATGAACATTAGTGGTTATGTAAGTTCTGTATGACTTTTGGCATTCTTTTCCTGTTTTTCATTTTCTTGCTTCTTTGAATTCTGACAAAAGGGTCTCTCTTCTGTTTTGAGAGATTGACATTGCTGCTATGAGTTTTCATTCCCTGGGAATGACGGGATTCAGCGATATGTTGGAGCACCTTCCTGCGGTGGGGTACTGGGTGGTCTCTTCTGCAGATTTTGGTCATTTGGCATCTGGATTGGATGAGACGCCACGCTTTACGACAGTTTTATGCGCTCAAGGGGAGAGGTGGTGGGATACTACCCACACCATACACTTAGGTTTTGGGGAGATGACGGTAACTCCCATCGACGTACAGCAGCTACTGGGGATAGAGTGTGAGGGGACGCATATAGAGGGGGACCAATCCCTGAGGGTGATATCGACGGTGGTGGAAGCAGCGCTGGGCGATGTGGGGCATATAGTCTCGGGTGACTTAATCCTTATTTCTCTTCTTCGAGAGGTTTTGCTGAGTAGGAGGATTGACGAGACCGATGGACTGCAGGTGCGGCAGATGGACAATTTATTCATTCTTCTATTACTGGGAGGGTTTTTGGTGGCGTCGAGCGACAACGTTGTCCACTTGTGGTTTTTACCAAATTTGAGGGTATTTATCTTTGTTTTAAATGACCTAATCTACATGCACTTTTCACTTTGTTGCTTAGACCGTAAAAGGAATAGAATTAGTCAAGAGAAAAAGTATTTTAAGACAGGAATGAGTAAAAATATAGGAAGGAAATTCCTGAATTTCTTTGAAATAAAGATTATTTATATGACTTTTTCTATTTTGACAAAAAAGGAAAGATGAAATATTTTGAAAATAGGGGAATGCCGATTCGACAGGCCAGTCCAGTCAAATCACCCCAAAGATTTGATTACACTTTCTTCATCTACTTATTAGTTGATGTGGTAGTCTTCCATATTCGAATTTCGTAGGTTCTTTGTTTTTAACCCAATTTTTCAAGTATAAAAAGGGGTAAGGTGGGGAGGTTTGTTCACCCATTCACATTTTCTTCTCTTGTGTCTTGATATAAAAGGGGGTAAGGTGGGGAGGTTTGTTCACCCATTCACATTCACATTCGAATTTTGTAGGTTCGTTGGCTATGATTTTATCCAACTGCCCATGGAAAGCAGACACTTCTTTTAGGCTTGTAAAGACTTGAACCTCACCAAATATAGGATCTCCCTCTATTGTAAGAGGTGAATTCCTCAATGGATAAATATTTAAAGAAGAAGCAGCTCCATGAAAAGAATATTTGACAAAAGTTATTGAAACAATGGCAACTATTTGGGGATCCTCCAATAATTCTGTCTCTATTGGGCTTCAGGATTCACTTGCCTCCCCTTGAGTCAAGAGCAAAAGCATGGAGACATCTACAGCCTTAGAGTCTACTTCTACATTGACAATTGGATTCAAAGAGGGTCTAGGGGGAGAAGCAAAGATACCAATAGGCTTAACCATAGGCTCATCAATTGGGGATATTGGTGGTGGTATCATAGGACCTAAGGATAATTTTTCTCCTCTTCCTTTACAGAGTCATCAGCAAGGCCTATAGTGAAGAAAAAGGCAATTCTAAATTAAATTTAGTGGAGATATCAACACCAAAGAACTTTGATAACATTATATAAGAATAAAATTATCTTACCTGCTAACAATGTTGCAGGAATAGTCCACATAGCTCTGCTCTTCTTTCGTTTCCCTATTGGAATAATAAACATAACATTAATGGGAGGCTCATGCATGCTTGAGGAGGAACTAGTAGGATTGTCAGAAGAGGATGTTGCTCTTTTGATCCTTATAAAAGAAACATGATCGTCTGCCTCCTCTTCCCTAGATTTTGTGGAAATCTCTTCTTCCAGAGCTTCTTTCACTTAAGGAGTGAGTTTCCTTTTTTAGGAAGACTGATAATCCTTAATGAGAGGAGATCATGTAATGCAATCAAATGGTTTAGTTAAGGCAAATATATATAGAAAATAGAGTTACAAGAGATAATTAAAGCCTTACCATAGGAAGAAGACTTCAAAGACTCAATAGATGTTGCCAATGGTCTCAAGAATAATTCAATGAATCTATACCAACAATCCTTGAAGGATAAAGTTACCCCATTATTAAACTCAACCTCTATAATGATGAAGGTGCTTCGAACCATGTGATAATCAGTTGTGTCGTGCAAAATGGTTGCTTTAGGGAGCTGAGAAATCCTATTAAATACATGAGGAATGGCTTGAATCCTCATAGGGATAGGGATGGATTAATATAAACTAAATTTCCTTGCAAATTGTGCAGGAAAATATATTTCCCCAAATAATTTGGAAATAGAAAGAGTGGTAAGTGAAGTTCCATAATATAAATCTCTAGAGATTAAAAATCTTCCCTAACTGAGATCAACATGTGGTGCTTTACGATGATCCTTGAGAATTGGGGATAACTAAAGTGGTGACTTAAGGGGTTCAAAAAAAGGCTGCAGAAGAATTCTTAGTCTATCACTAGACAAGCTTTTAAACATGGTAATAAGATCTTTGAAGATTTTATTCCTTGTCCTAATATGATAATAAGCATTGCAATGGCTAAAGTTGGAGTCATACTTGATGTTGTCAATCTATGAAAAATATATATGTGACCATATTTAAAGAACCCATAGTGGCCCATCATGTTTGACATTGAAAGGATCCTCAATAAGCTCAGCACAAATCTTGTAGAGGGAGCCCAAATGATAAAGAGCAAGAGTAACCTCCTTACCATCCATGAGATTGGCAGCCACAAAAGAGTATTCCAACATTAATCTTCGGGATTTCATACAAAAAATGTGCATTGATATCTAGAACAAAAGAAAGCAATAATACTCCAAATCGATCACAACAGGGTATTTTTCTTATAGGCATGCAAGAAGGTGGAGCAAGACAAATTAGAGTTCTTACATTTTAAATTTGTGAGAGCATTAGCTGACGACATGAATGGGTAGACTTATTAACCCAAAAACTTTAAGCCAGTCAACTAGCTGATATCAAAAATATTAGGACCGTTCATCCCAAATTTGAATTAGAAGCAATTGAATCCTTTATTCGAAAAACAAATGGTGCTTAAGATCACAAAAGGGTCAAATTCAATGTTTTACAAACTCAACTTAACGGCATCAAAGATGTCGGATTTATCCATGTCACTACCTGTAAAGGAAACCATCCTATTTACCCATATGACCCAGTCTTTGTCCAATACTGTAGGCCAAAACCTAATCCTGAATGTAGAAAGTGTTTCCAGTTCATCAAGTCTGTGGACATGAAGAGTATGGTCCCCAAATCTAGGGTAATAAGGGGTTACATGAATGGGAAGTTCCTGAGCAAAACAAGGACCAACAGTGGTAAGTGGTATCACGCTTGTACATTTAATGGGACAAAAAACAACAATAGAAGTGTCAGTCGTAAGCCGATTGACGGTTTTATCAAATGAGAGAAACTCATTGACTTCTGCAGAGCTGGATGCCATTATTAGTGGAAGGTTTGTGAAGAAATTGAGAGTATATTGGAATATTAAGGATTTGCTGAAAGAAAAATGATCGGTGAAAAGAAAATTTGAAGAGAAATAAACTTTATATCTTGACATCGTCTGAAATGAAAAAGTGAACCAAGCGGGCCTCAACATGTGGCATTGTAAAATTTTCCCTTCAAAAAGTAAAGTCACGGGGACGTGGGGAGACATTTAACACATTTGGTGGCTATATAATCCCAAAATTTTCTCATGATTGATTTTTAGTGTAATAATAACAAAAAAATAGCTCAAAAATCAGATGGTGACTGTTCCAAGACAAGCTAAATGCATTGGCTAAAATAAAATCACAAAATTTGTCCATATTTAAATCAATTATCTATTTCAGCAAGTAAAAGTCATTATTTGGATGGTTCTACACATGCTATGAGATATGAATAAAACTTTAGTCTTAACTAGTTTAAGGGATTTCAAAGTCTCAAACTAATATACCATGTTTGGTTCCCAGTTCAAAGTGGATGAAATTATTATTAAAACAAAATTAATTAAAATTGGATAAATCTTATAATTATGCTAGTCTAAAGTAAAGTTGATAATGCAATTAGTTTGATAAAAAATATATCATACATTATCATTCGAAGGAAAAGACTTTCTTCCATTAACAATCAAAAGGGAAAATTATAAAATAAAAAAAATACAACTTTATTTCCTTGAGATGGTGAAGAAATGAGAAAAGGCATAAGTAACAAAATGGTAAAAAGTGGTCCACAGATAATCAAAGCGCTTTGTTTCCAAATCCAAATCAGACTTAGCTTGGACTACCTCTACGAGCAAAGCTTCATGATATTAAAGTGGGATATAACTTCACTTGCCTCACACTTCAAAGACCAAAATTTAGAGACAATTGTAGTCGCTGAGAGGGGTTCAAAGCCCAGTTTAGTTGCACGCATGGGATTATTCATATAGACCTTCTCAAAATTCCTTTTTTCCCTCAAAAATATTATTGCAACAAGAGAAAGAATGAGCACGATCTTCAAGTTATCTCTGGTGTTTTATGAGATGAGTGGAGTATTACCTCAATCTTCTTACAAAATAATAATAAAAGGAAAGAAAATAAGAAAGGTGAGCTCTAGGTTCATGGGGTAAAATAGGAAGGATTTTAAAGACTATGCAAGCCCAAGCAAAGTTGTTTATTTCATGACCTCTCAACAAAATAAAAGAAAAAAATGGGAAAAAGTCATAAAGGCCTCCAAAGCCATACTAATATCAGAGGAAGATAGACTTGTCAAAAAACACGATAACCCGTTGATGATGCTAAGATTCAGCACCACCAGATAAGTGATGATGAGCTCAAACAGTAATAATAATGGCAACCATAGAGATGTATGTGTGTAATTGTATAGAAGGGGATGAGTATAAGAGGAATAAGATAATGATGTATAGTGGTTTAACCAATCAGGACTACATCCACTGTGAGTGTGTGATCCACTAAATATGGGCACTAATGGCCTTGGATACAATGCACTTAAGCTCACTCTCTCTCTTTACTGTGTGTACAAGCAGAGTTTTAGCTAGGGTTTCCCATTCTCGATCCCTTTGCAGGGTTGTAAGTGACAATTATATATAGGTCTTGGGGGGAGTAGTGTACCCCCAAGCATGCATGGTGCATGTGAGTTATGATCTAGCTAATCCTCTGGCGTCTGGACATGATGAGGGTTCGGACCCGTAGAGGGTCGTCTGGGACATGATGAGGGGTTGGCCCACTAAAGGGTCATCTGGGCCTGATAAGGGGTCGGCCCCTTACAAGGTCGTCTGGGTCTAATGAGGGATCGGTCCCTTGAAGGGTCGTCTAGGCCTGATGAGGGGTTAGCCCCTTAAAGGGTTGTCTGATATTAGCTGAGAGATTATCTTGGCCTCGTACGGGTAGAGGGCTCCCTCGGCCTAGCCGAGGGTGTATATGGGTATATCAATCACCCCCAGCCCTTAGCCATCGATGTTGTTGAGATCGCTGGGGGATAGTGCTACTTTTGAGATAAGTGTATGATCAGTTTGGTGAGTGACACCTGCCAAGATGATTTAACACCTAGGCAGATATCCATCGTCGTTCTAGTTTCCTAGACGTGGTGGTTGCACACTTAGCTTGGGACTTTGTGCCCTAATGATACCCTCCTCACGGGTCATTCTTTTCCTTGGTTAATGGGCCCACTCATTAGCAAGATATTTAAATGATTTTTTGAAGTCATTTCCTTTCTTCGCCTTCGTGCCTTAACTCTCCCTCTAGCTTCTCAGCAGCTCCATAGCCATTTTTGCGATTTCTTCTGCATCAAGCCCCGCTGTCTTCGCCTTTATTCTTAGGTACCCTTTCTTTACTTTAGATTCCTACTTGAGCCTTCAACTATAATTTGCATTTTGCATTTGGGTTTCCTTTCTCTTTCTCCTTGGTCGTTTTGCTTTTTTCGGCGTTCTTCTCCAGTGGATTGTTCTTCTTGTTCTTGAGCGTTCTTGATAAAAACCCTTTATTTCTTTGCTTTTAATCCAAAAGTCCAACTTAGTCAACTGAAAACTTATTTGTAGTCAGGTTAGACAAATTCCTTTAAGTGTAGGGTCTTCCCTTTAATCCTTAGGAGGCTTTATGATTTGGCCGAGCAGTTCCCATCCCTGAGAGAGAAGTTCTTCGTAGAGATTAGGCGAATAGAGGAGGAGGACGAGAGAAGACGAGGGGCCGACCCTAATTGGGTACAACCCATTTTCCCCATTCCATTAGCCACAATACTACCTCTTGAGTCCTGCGGGTCATATTTTCATCTAGTCGAGAGTCAATCGTACGAGGGGGAAATGGATCAGAGAGTATCGTCACCAGCGGGTGCTGGTCCTTCCGTGCTGGTCCTTAGCCCAAGCCGACAGGCTGAGGGTACAGCACCTTCTAAGGTTATCCCTGTAAAAGCCCTGGCCCCTCTTGCATTTCAATTAGCCTTTCCAAATAGTCCCTCGATAGGCGACGAGGCTGGGGGATCCGGGAACGAGAGAGCTGAGGATGACAATGAGGGTTTTTCTGATGATGATGATGGTCAAGTTGATACTTCAAGTGCCTCGGCTTATGTATCGTCAGTTAAAGACCGTGATCTCTTAGTATGGAAGTATTTTTTTGGCATACAATCCAATATAAGTATGAGGTTCCAACTGAATCTGAGAGGGTCTTCCAGGGGGACGAGGGAGAGATTACTGTCTATGGTAGATGTTAAGGGTAGGCGTTAGGTTCCCTCTACACCCTTCTATAGTCAACATCTTGTCTGCCCTTGGGGTTGCCCCTTCTCAAATTCCTCCCAACTCATGGAGGACTATCCTTAGCTACATCTCCCTTTAGAAGAATTCATTTACCGACGATCCCTCGGCCGATGTATTCCTTGCTTTCTACAACATCACCTCATCATCCAAACAGCCTGGGTATTTCCATTTGGGGGCTAGGAATTCTAATAAGAAGCTTCTACACATGGCTAAGACTTCCAATTATGACTGAAAGAAAAGGTTTTTCTTTATCTCTGGGGATTGGGAATTCCCCGTCGAGGGTGAGCCCATGGCAGATGGTCTGAGGGTACCAAGGGTATGGTCCAACCCTTCGATGAAAGTGCGATCAGACCCCGGACTCAGCTTGGAGGAGAGGGTCATTGTTGACTACCTGAGGGATCTAGGGAGAGAGGGTAAACTTGCCAAGTTTGAAGATTTGATGACCCCTCTTTTCTTCAAATAAGTTGGTCTGAGGGTCGGCCCCCTGACAGAACTATGTGAGTGGTTTTTTGCTCAATTTTTTATTTTTTCCAAGTGTTTCGTCTGTCTCTGCATCTTTCTGATATGTCGTCTCCTTTTTAGGTTGTCTTGCGAATATCTCTGACCAAATTTAGGAGATGACTGCCCCAAGCTTACTGTTTGGCATGGGAAAGAAAAAGGGAAAAGAGCCTCAGCAGCCTCCGAGAAAGACAAAGGTCGTGGGGCCGACACATGTTGAGACGACTGTCGACAGTCATAAAAGAAAAGAGCCAGAAGTTCCTGTTGATCCTCGACCGGATTCTAGGACCAGGGCAAGGGTGGAGACGTCTGAGGGGACCGACTCCTCTTCTAGTATGGGGGCTTATTGGTCTCAAAATTTGACATTTTTGAAGGCTGATCCATCTTCCCTTATAGCCAACTTGAGGGCGGCCAAGGCTTCCATGTTCTCTGCTCCCTCGGCCGCTGATTATGACTTTTTATTAAAGATGCCCCTTGCCAAGGTGTATGATTACGGTCTACATACTCTGGCCCAGGTACTTATTTTTACTTCATTTCCTCAGTTAACTTTTCACTAACTGTTTTCTCATCCCCTTAATACGTGCCTGTTTTTGTGCAGTTTGTTAGTGCCTTTACGTCGGCTACCAAATGGATGGCCGAGAATCAATATAAATTTCATAAATCCGAGAGAGCTATCCAGCACGAGGCTGAGCTGCAGACCGAACTAGAGACTATCAAGGCAACATTGGAGAGTGCCAGGACCGAGTATACGAGGGTCCTATATGAGCTTATGAGGCAGCACGATGCAGACCTGAAGGTGAAGGGTGACCTCTTTAAGGCAAAATAAGAAGCCCTGAATGACCAGTTCAAGAACGAGCTAGCCAAGGTAGTGAAGAAGGCAGGGGCTAATGCAGTAAAGGCTTATAAACTCTCAAACGAGTTTTAAGGCTTCGGTCTTGAGTACTTGGAGAGGGGGATCAGGACGACCTGTCGGTGGGTCGTCCTTAAGTTTGCTGATGCCGTTACTTCAATTCCCCTCTCTCTTGAGGCAGTTCAGTTAGACGACCCTCTTATTGCTGAGGCCTTAGCCCATGTGGAGTCCCAAGTGCACATCAAAGGTATCGACACATCTGAGGGTTGGCCTATTTTATTCGCTGAAGAAACTCCTCTAATTGACATTGAAACCTTGCCCTCCAATGTTGCTCTGTAGGGTAGCTATCTGTAGCCCATACCCTCTTCATGTAACAAATATTCTTGTAGTCTATTTTTGTTGGACAAACATCTGTAACATTTTGTAATATAATGCCTCTTCCTGTCTTTCTGTGCTTGCCTCTTGTATAACTTGACAGTTGTGTTTAATTCTATTACAAGTCCCCCCTCGTCTTTCTTGGGGGTTAATGAGGGGTCCTCCCCATCATTGACCCTCATCATAGCCGAGGGTGGTTTCATACCAATTTAATGGTTTTAAAATTTAAGTCCCCCCTCGTCTTTCTTGAGGGTGAATGAGGGGTCATCCCCATCATTGACCCTCATCATAGCCGAGGGTGGTTTCCCACCAATTTAATGGTTTTTAAAATTCAAGTCCCCCTCTTCTTTCTTGAGGGTGAATGAGGGGTCGAACCCATCATTGACCCTCATTATAGCCGAGAGTGGTTTCCTACCAATTTAATGGTTTTAATTTAAGTCCCCCCTCATCTTTCTTGAGGGTGAATGAGGGGTCGTCCCCATCATTGGCCCTTATCATAGCCGAGAGTGGTTTCCCACCAATTTAATGGTTTTTAAAATTCAAGTCCCCCCTCGTCTTTCTTGAGGGTAAATGAGGGGTCGTCCCCATCATTGACCCTCATCATAGCCGAGGGTGGTTTCCCACCAATTTAATGCTTTTTAAAATTCAAGTCCCCCCTCGTCTTTCTTGAGGGTGAATGAGGGGTCATCCCCATCATTGACCCTCATCATAGCCGAGAGTGGTTTCCCACCAATTTAATGGTTTTAATTCAAGTCCCTCCTTGTCTTTCTTGAGGGTGACTGAGGGGTCATCCCCATCATTGACCCTCATCATAGCCGAGGGTGGTTTCCCATGAATTTAATAGTTTTTAAAATTCAAATCACCCCTTGTCTTTCTTGAGGGTGAATGAGGGGTCGTCCCCATCATTGACCCTCATCATAGTCGAAAGTGGTTTCCCACCAATTTAATGGTTTTTAAAATTCAAGTCCCCATCCGTCTTTCTTAAGGGTGAATGAGGGGTCGTCCCCATCATTGACCCTCATCATAGTCGAGGGTGGTTTCCCATAAATTTAATGGTTTTTAAAATTCAAGTCCTCCCTTGTCTTTCTTGAGGGTGAATGAGGGGTCATCCCCATCATTAACCCTCATCATAGCCGAGGGTGGTTTTCACCAAGGATAACTCCAATTATGCTAGAATTAACAAACACAAGATAAGGGACCAATATGACATTCTCATTACCATTCCAAGTGTTCTGTTGGAGCAACACATTCATTACAACTATGGTCCAATGGGACATTACAACATTATTGATAGTATTTCTTCAAATGGTCTGTATTCCATGGATTCGAAAAGGGTTCCCCTTAAAGATTTTCTAGTCTATAGGTTCCAGGGATAACTTCATCAATGACCCTATATGGGCCATGCCAGTTTGGGTGAAGCTTGTTAGGCTTTTGCCAAGTCTTTTTGAGGACTAAGTTCCCCATTGCTATTGGCCTTTGTTTCACCCTCTGGTTTTAAAACCTGGCAGTCCTCTGCTTGTAGGCAGCTTGCCTTATCTCAACGTCTTCCCTAATTTCCTCGATCAAGTCTAAGTCGAGTCTCCTTTCTTCCATATTCCTCTGGGGGTCATACATTTGGACCCTATGAGTAGAAAAACCAATCTCGGTGGGGATGATGGCTTCTGATCCATACTCCAGTATGAACGGGGTTTCTCCGATAGGAGTTTTTGCCGTCGTCCTATAGGCCCACAGTACAGCGTATAACTCCTCAACCCATCTTCTTTTTGCCTCCTCGAGTTTTTTCTTGATCCCATCTAGGATTATTCTGTTTGTAACTTCCGTTTGCCCGTTGGCCTGAGGTCAGCCTGGGGTAGAGAAGAATTGTTTGATACTCACCCTTTCACAGTACTTTTCCAGAGATGTATTCTTGAATTGAGTCCCATTATCCGAGATAAGGGTGTTGGGGAGACCATATCTGCATATAATGTTTTTCCAGATAAACTGGAAGGTCTTCTTCTCTGTGATCCTTACCATCGACTCTGCCTCTACCCATTTTGAAAAATAGTCAATTGCCACGATCAAGTATCGATAGTTATTGAAGTCCCTGGGCAAAGCTCCTACTAGATCGATTCCCCATACTGCGAATGGCCATGGGGATGTGATAGAGGTAAGAGGCTGATGAGGCTTGTGAGGGATTGTGGAAAATCTTTGACATTTATCGCACTTTTTTACGTATGCCATGGCGTCTTTCCCCAGGGTCAGCTGCCAGTATCCCTGGGTTACTATCCTCTTTGCTAACGATCTGCCCCCAATGTGGCTTGAGCATGACCCCTCGTGCACTTCTTATAGAAAGTGAGGGACCTCAGACAGGTGCACACATCTGAGCAAGGGGAGCAAGAACCCCTTTTTTTACAAGGTGTCTCCGATTACAGTGAATTTCGCAGCTCTGTATCTCAACTTCTTCCTCTCTTATTTTTCCTCTGGCATCTCCCCCTCTTTAATGTATTTGATAAGGGGGTCAATCCATGAAGGTTCCCCGTTAATATTTAAGCAAGATCCAAGTGTTCCCTCTTCTTCTTCAATCGTTGGTTGAAGCAAAATTTCTATTAGGACTGTCCTCCTGACTTTTGCCCTAGTTGCTGAGGCCAACCTAGCAAGTGCATCATCTCGGCCATTGTCATGCCTAGGTGTGCTCTTCAACTTTACCTCTTTAAAGATCTTTAATAGTGCCCTTACCCTTTCTAGATATTTGGCCATTCTCTCATCCTTAGCCTCGTAGGCTCCTAGTATCTGATTCACCACTAGCCTTGAATCACTATGGACCATAATATGGTCGACACTAAGAGACTTAGACAAGGAGAGGCCTGCTATCAGGGCCTCATACTCAGACTCGTTGTTGGAGGCTTTGAAGTTAAACCTTAGGGCATACTCAATGTTTGTGCCATCAGGCGGTGTTACAATTAATCTAGCCCCACTTTCGCTTTCGCAAGAGGACCCGTCAATTAAGAGGTTCCATACGGTCTTTTCCTCTGAGAAATTTTCCTAGGGACCCCTGTTTAAATAGATATCTACCCTCTTCATTTTCTGCCACTTTTTCTCTAGCGGTGCTTGTCTCAGCCTTATCCGTGGGTGGGTCAATAATTCTGCCTTGCCAGGTAGTTGTCTTCTCAAGGCTCTTATCTTCAGCCTCATCATCTTCCCAAGTAAACTCTGCTACGAAATCAGCTAGTGCTTACCCTTTAATTGCCATCCTGGGTTGATACATAATTTCAAACTCTCCCAACTCTATAGCCCAGGCCATTAGCCTCCTCGATTTTTCTGGCTTGTGAAAGACCTGCCTGAGAGGAGAGTCGGTGAGGATAACCATTGTATGGGACTGAAAGTATGGCTTCATCTTTCTTAATGCATGGATCAAGGCATAGGCCAACTTCTCCATCCTTGGGTATCTTTGCTCTGCCCCTTGGAGTGCCTTACTGTTGAAATACACAATCTTCTGTACCCCATCCTCTTCTCCCATAATGGTTGCACTGATGGCTGACTGTGAGACGGCGAGGTACACATGTAGTCGTTCAACCTGCACTGGCCGTGACAACAACAAGGGAGACCCTAGGTACAACTTCAATTCTTTGAAAGCCTAGTCACACTCTTCATCCCATTCAAAGGCCTTTCTGAGAATTTTGAATAATGGTAAACACTTGTCTATGGCTCTGGACGCGAACCTATTCAAAGCAGCTACTCGCCCCGTGAGCCTCTGAACGTCTTTAATGGTCTTTGGGGTCTTCATTTCTATGAGGGCCTTTATCTTTTCAGGATTGGCCTTAATGCCTATTTAATTCACGATGAACCCCAAGAATTTCCCTGCTCCGACCCCGAAGATACATTTGGCCGGGTTGAGCTTCATCCGGTACTTTTCCATCGTGTTAAAGGTCCTCTCGAGGTCGACCACATGATCCTCTACCTTCAAACTCTTGGTCAGCATGTCATCTATATAAACGTCCATAGATTTCCCAATTTGGTCTTCAAACATTTTATTCACAAGACGCTGATATATTGCCGCCGCATTTTTTAGGCCAAAGGGTATGACCCTATAACAGTAGGTCCCCTTGTCGGTAATGAAAGCCCTTTTTCTGAGTCTTCAGGGCTCATAAATATCTAGTTGTAACCTGAATAGGCATCCATGAAACTCATTAGCTCATGGCCTGCGGTAGGGTCTACCATCTGATCAATGCGGGGGGAGAGGGAAGGTGTATTTGGGATAATGTTTGTTAAGGTCGGTGAAGTCTATGCACATCCTCCACTTCCCATTGGCTTTTGAGACTATAACTGTGTTGGAAAGACATTCGGGATAGATGACCTCTTTGATAAACTCAGCATCTTCTAGCTTCTTAACCTCGTCCCTTATGATCTCATATTTTTCTCGAGAATAAATTCTCCTCTTCTGCTTTACTGGCTTTGCACCCTCAACCACGTTGAGCTTGTGGCACATGATTTTGGGGTCGATCCCCGGCATGTCTGCATGACTTCATGCAAAGACATCTTGTTTTCTCCTTAACAGCTTGATGAGGTCTTCTTTGATGTCTTTCTTTAGAGCTTTGCCTACTTGGACAATTTTTTTCGGCTCATCCTCATTGAGGATGATGGATTCTACCTCTTCCGCGGCTTCTCCTTTCTTCAGTTTTTTCTCATCCCTGGGGTCAAGGGTATTAATATTATAAGTAGTTGTTGCCTTCTGGTGCGCCTCTTTTTCTTCGGCGGGGTTAAAGTAACATTCCCGTGCCGTCGTCTGGTCTCCCTGAACTTCCCCTACCCCGTAAGGGGTTAAAAATTTGATCATCTGATGAATCGTAGATGGCACAGCCTCAAACCCCTTGAGCGCTACTCGCCCTAGTATAATGTTGTAGTCCGAGAAGACATATTCATCCATCACGAAGAAGTTAACATTCTTGGTAAGCCATCTCGGCCACTCATCCCCCATCCTGACATCGGCCTTATACACTCCTAAAGGATGAACCTTTTCCCCACTGAACCCAATCAATGGGTGATGATATGGGATGAGCCTAGCACGACTGAGGCCTAAGGCTTTGAAGCACAGCCAAAACATCACATCTATAGAGACCCCCATCTACTAAGATCCTTGGCACCTCACATCTGTGCACCCTGGTAGTGATGACGAGAGGGTCATCATGTGGGGCTAAGAGGCCTTTGAAGTCCATTTTTGAGAACCCCACTATCAGAGTATCCATATCAACCTTCTTCCTCTTGTCTGACTTTGCTTCTATAGAGGTTGAATGCACAGTTTTTAGTCACTGCCTTAGCTTCAGCTACATGGGCCTTCTTGTATGCGACCTCTGACCCTCCTCCTGCTAGTCCCCCGGAGATCATCCCAATACCGAGTGATATCATATTGAGTCTCTTGACAGGGCCGTGGTCATCTCTCGGTGGGAGGTCAGGGTCGTCCTCGTCATCTGAAGGTTCGTCCCTTCTGTTGAGAGGGTCATCATTGCACGTGTCACCTCTCTTCTTCTTGGGGTCGTCCCTCAGCCCCTCTTGAAGGCACTCTTTTTAACGTATTTCATTAACTTTCCTTCTTTTAGCATTTTTTCAATTTCATCTTTCAGGGCAAAACATTTATCGGTCACATGGCCATGGTCTTGGTGAAACTCACACCACAGGTTTTTGTTCCTCTTGTGAGGGGCTGCCCTCAGCTTCTCAGGCCACTTCAAGGACCAGTCGCTTTTTATCTCATTCAGGATATGCTCGCAGCTGACCATCAGAGGGGTGTAATCAGTGAATTTGTCATCTATAGACCTCTTCTTCCCCTCTTTGTTCTTTTTTTGATACTTGCCCCCACTGGTGCCTCATTTTTCGTCTTTGTATTTTGCTGTCATCGCCTCTTCGGCGTTCATCACATTTCCTGCCGTTGACAGCAATTCAGCCATCGTCCTCGGAGGGTTTTCAACAAGCTTCTATAACAGCTTCCCCTTCTGGAGTCCTCCAATGAGGGCTGTCATGGCTATGCTTTCCTCATAGTCTTCGACCTCTAACTTTTCTTTCTTAAATCTGGCTATGTAGTCTCTCAGACTCTCATTCTTCCCTTGCTTAATATAGAGCAGGTGTGTGGTATTCTTCTGTGGCCTCACTCCAAAGCAAAAGTTATGGATAAACCGGTCTGTTAACTGCTTAAAGTTTTTAATGGAGTTCTTTGGAAGAGACATATACCAGACATGTGCAGCCCCAGTCAGAGTGCCGAAAAAGGCACGGCACCTCATCTCATCTGATATAGAGTATATGTCTACCGTTGATTGGTACATCTTAATATGGTGGACAGAGTTGGTGCTCCCGTCGTATCGAGGGGTGACCACTGGTGGCTTGAACTTAGATGGCATGGGGAAGTTGACTATCTTGGCCACAAAAGAGTGAGCCTATAGAGTATCCTCTCTGAAGAGGGTCCCGGCTCTTTAGAATATCACCAATCTTATATTCCAACCTTTAGATCGAGTCGTTCCAGGGCCTCGTAGAGTCGGCTTGGCCGATGTTATCCCCTGCCGCCTCTTTGAGGTGAACGGAGGGTTCCGCTGTGGAAGGTCTGTGTCGGCTGTTTACTTCTCCCTGACCGTCGTCCCGTCCGTGGGGTCATCCCCCATGAGGTCGGCCATCTGCTGCCTCCCTTTCTGGACCTCGTAACACTTCTCGACCGGGATAATTTTTCTTGCAAGTCATTTACTGGGCCTAGTTTCTCAAAGGCCAACCCTCTGCTCGGACGATCGAAAGCAGAGGCCCTCAGGCGATCATTAGGATTTTTCATTCCACACTTCCCTCTGCTCTCCTGGAGAGGTCGCACAGTATTGTTGGAGAACTCATACTGCTCCCAGAACTCTATGGGGGCCTCCTCCCCCTCCAGGTCATCTACCTATCTTCTGGGCAAGGGTTTCCTTGCCTCCCCATGCATAGACGCTGGGGGTAAGCAACATCCCTCCGTCGCTGAGGAGGCAACAAGTCTTTGCGTGGTTCCTGGGGTTGTCCCCTGGCCCCATGCTTCCCTGGAGATGTCGCTGGAGTAATCATCTCCGGTGAGACTCCCGGTGGTCTTAGTATGTTTTGACTAAGAGCTGTGGACTTCTCCTGCATAATCCATTGGCTTGCTGCCAGAGACTTCAAGGTGGCCGCCACATCAGCCATGGAATCGGGTCCTACTCCACTATCCGGTGGAGGAAGAGGTGGTGGTGGCATCTCCGGTGCCATGTGTTTGAGCTATATAGAGATGAATGGTCAAAATAATGATGAGCTTGAAAACCTTAATGGGTCTCTTTAAATGGTGAAACAGCTCTACAAAGGGGGAGATCTGGTTCACCACCAGAGTGCCCGGTGAGGTTAAGCTGTATAAAGGAAGAGATGTCTTCTCATTCCCACAGACAGCGCCAAACTGATGATGCTAAGATTCAGCACCACCAGATTAGTGATGATGAGCTCAAACAGTAATAACAATGGCAGCCATAGAGATGTATGTGTGTAAGTGTATAGAAGGGGATGAGTATAAGAGGAATAAGATAATGATGTATAGTGGTTCAGCCAATCAGGACTACATCCACTGTGAGTGTGTGATCCACTAAATATGGGCACTAATGGCCTTGGATACAATGCACTTAAGCTCACTCTCTCTCTACTGTGTGTACAAGTAGAGTTTTAGCTAGGGTTCCCCATTCTCGATCCCTTTGCAGGGTTGTAGGTGATAAGTATATATAGGTCTTGGGGGGAGTAGTGTACCCCCAAGCATGCATGGTGCATGTGAGTTATGATCTAGAAAATCCTCTGCTGACACCTGGAGGTGCCACCTGTGATTAATGATGACATAATATTCCATCACGTTAGGGGTTGATATTGTTATAACGGTCTTTTACGTGCCATATGAGTCCCACACGCACTGTTCCATGCATCTCCCAAATCACGCGCCGTGATGACGTCACCCTCAGCCTATGATGCGAGGCAAGGGCAAAGTTCCTGCTGGCAGCGAGCCTGGCCTAATTTGGGCCTCATACTATCGTACCCTCATAGCATCATCTAGGACATGATGAGGGGTTGGCCCCTTGGAAGTTCGTCTGGATATGATGAGGGGTCGGCCCCTTGGAGGGTCGTCTGGACATGATGAGGGGTCGGCTCCTTGGAGGGTTGTCTGGGCCATGATGAGGGGTCGGCCCACTGAAGGGTCGTCTGGGCCTGATGAGGGGTCGGTCCCTTGCAGGGTCGTCTAGGCTTGATGAGGGCTCAACCCCTTGAAGGGTTGTCTGATATTAGCTGAGAGATCATCTTGGCCTCGTCCGGGTGGAGAGCTCCCTCAGCCTGGCCGAGGGTGTATATAGGTATATCACCCGTTAACACGACACGACCCGACACAAAATTATAAGGTAATGGGTTTAACATTATTGGGTTTAGGTCATTAACGAGTTAACATGGGAGACCCGTTAACACTAACGGTTCGGATTTGGAAATTTACTTGTACCCATTTTACCCATCTCTACCCGTTAACACTAACGGGTACAATAGGGTCACCCAACCCGTACCCAATAAGAATAACCATTAAAATCCATTATTTCTAAATCCTTCAAGACTAACGAGTAATATAGTTCCTCAACCTATACCCAATAAGAATAACCATTAAAATCCATTATTTTTAAACTAATAAAGACTAACGGGTATGATTGGGTCACCCAACCCGTTACTCATTACCCGTTTAGACCCATATTGATTCGTTAATATTAGCGGTTGCTAACTGTTTGGGTCATGTACCCGTTTATATTAATGGATTGTGTTTGAATATTGTCATTAGACCCATTGGTTTTAACGTGTCGTGTATGGAATAAGGATGTTTTGACTCGTTAATCCATTAACCCAACCCGTACACGACCCGACACGCCCGTTGATAGGTCTAGAAGCAGAAGGTCGAGACTCGGGAGAGGGTCCTTTAGTAGGAAAACCATCCCTAACATATTTTTTAAAGTTTTGGAAAGCATCCTTCCCTAGAAGATGAGGTCGAGAGATAAGATCATAAAGAGGGAGGTGAGACATGATAGTCTGGGTGATTAAGAATACAACAGCTTATAAATCGAAGCTATATCATCAGTAAGAACAAAAAAAGTATGTGTACCATTCGAAACAACTTAGTACGTTGGCTGGACAAAAGTATGAGAGGCACCTCCAGAAAGGCCATCCCTTAAAGAGTCATAAGTGGTGCAATGCTAAAAAGCTAAAACACGCACGTATTCATTCTAAGAAACCTGATAATGGTAAAATGGATTGATGGGCAAAGACCAAGCGTAATCTCCCCTAAAAGCATGATTGAACATGGGATACCCTTCCTAATGCATATACTTCAAAAAGAGCTAGGGAGTATGATTGCATGGTGAATGGCCAACTCATCAATAGGGGGAGCTGAAAAAGATTTTTTGTTAACATAGACAGGGTGCCCTAAATCAATAGGCTCATTGGGGCCCAAGACAATCTCCTCCACTTTGAATATGTCATCTTCAACTTGAGGACGTTTGCCAAAATAAGAATACTCTGGACCCATACAAAATGCTAGGGAAGGAAAGAAATAATCAACCCAACGTTTGAAAACTCTGAAAACAAAAGGCACATTACGCACAGGCTCTGAAGCAAAGACCCCAGAGGGTTCAACAACTCGAAAACCATGCAAAATTGGTACAAATATGACAAAAGGTTCAGAGGAAGAAGCACATGGCTTAACATTATTACAAGAGCCACAATCATCAACCTTATTTTTATTGTCATTAAAAGAAGCGTTTGCAGCAGCAGCAGCAGTAGCAGAAGAAGAAGCCCGAGGGTCTTCAAATTCAGGACGGGGATCAAAGGTGGAATCATACTCACAGACGCTTTCACGTTCTTCTTTCATAGCCATTTTCAAGGAAGATGAGTGAAGAAGACGATAGAGCTCGGAGATAGTGGGCGAAATCACGATTGATTAGAGCGATGACAACTTCTCAGCCACAAGATATGTATTTATGGAGAAAGTAGTGATGATTAACATTGGATCATGGCTTCTAGAAACTTAACAGTCCACTAATTAATCTTCTCCAAAAATCAATTAGTGCGGGGGGTATGTTTACACCATATTAACACAAACTAATGGGGTGTTGCCACGAAATAATTAAATCAATAAATATAGATGGTTTATTATGTAAAAATATAAAATAGTGGGCAATACGCATGTGTGACACTTGGCACTAGTTATGACGTGTTAATCAAAGTGGGAACTTACTCCAATTTAAATTGGAGCGTTAGTGCACCAAAGCGAAAAAACTCAAATAGGTGAGTAACCACCTTGCAGTTACAAGAGCAGTTATGCTGCATGGTCAACCCTACTAGGAAAATAGAACTCCCTCACCAAAAATGCATTTACATTACCTTTATCCTCTTTTTTTAATTTTTATTTTTTTTAATATTTTTTTATTTACTGCATTTCTTTCAATTTTGCAAGTCGATTGTAAGGTAATTGTAACATTTTTCTTTCAAAGTTTATCTTTATATTTTTTGTTTACTTTCCTGCAAATCTTTACTTTACTCGCAATTTACTTTCTTGTAAATCTTTACTTTCAGCTCATTTTCTTTTTTTTTTCTCTTATTTACAAAGCTTTACTTTTCATAAACTTTATTGTTTTATCCTAGTTAATTTATAAAACTTAACACTCACTTCAAAATCTTTCCTAAGGAAAGCATAAGTCGTCTTAATTGAGGCATCAAACATAACATCATCGTCTGATAATTGTCACTAGGCTAAAAATTTTGGTTGGCATGATCATTAATCTTGTCTGACACGGTCGCACTCCTAATTAACTATCAAGTTAGTAAAAATAATTCAAACAGTGGTAATACAAATTGGGAGAGAAAAAATCACAAAGCTAGTTATTTATGGCTTTGATCAAGCCCATTTTCACTTTAAAAGGTTGCTCAAATTGCGGGTATCAACAAGACAAATTATCAATCAATTGTTACAATTAACTCTACTAATTTCCAGCTCTTCGTGTCAGGTATTGAAAATTGGTTCATTCCATTATATTGATGTACAACTGTTGGGAGTACCCCCATCAACTTGAAGTTAATCCATTAGAGAGTTTATGTTAATTCCATTTTCTCTCTTCCATGTAGAGAGAATATGTGAGTAGGGATGGCAACGGGGCGAGTTTTTCAAAACTCCTAACCCTCCCTATTTAATAAACGGGGTGGGGTGGGGTGATTTTTATTTATATGAACTCCTAACCCGCCCCATTTAATAAACAGGGCGGGGCGGGGCTCCTACGGGTCGGAATAACTTTAAAAATAGTAAATTAAAAATATTACATTATAGACTTAGAGGTCTATAATGGTTCGTATTCCAATATGTGAAACAGTCCCCCAATTATCAATCCATATTTTCCACAATACATATAAAGGGTTTTTTTAGTGTGTGTGTGTGTGCGTGTGTGTGTGTATGGTTTAATTGTAATTAACATACATATAAAGGGTATTTATGTAGGCATAAGTTAAATGGGGTTGGGTGGGGTGGCTTTATTTAAACAAACTCCTAACCCGCCCCATTTAATAAACGATTTTTTTTCAAAAACCATACCCGATCCTAATTTATTAATCGGATTTTAAAACCCGCCCCATTAGGGGTGGGGTATGACGGAACACCTACGGATCGGGTTAAATTACCATCCCTAAATGTGAGAGAAAGTGGGGTTCATTCAAATGGGTTTATTGTACAAATTTCTGAGCGAGGGAGGGACTTTGTCGCCATGGATCGCAGTTAAAGAGTCATTAGGTTTTGATTTGGGAAAGATTAAGGTATTTTTGTTCACAAAATATAGATTATTATGAATTTTTTGATGAAAAAATAACGATGTTAAATTTTATGGGATTATGTTAAATTTTTTATTTTTCAAAAAATAAATTAAAATAAACTATTATTCTATGGAGTTAAATTAAAAAATAAATATATCCATATAATAAAGGAGCATGATTTTTGGCAAAATATTTTCACTTTTATGTATGACATTTCATACATGATATTTTCTCCCTTTCATGCCCATGCATGAAATGTCGTGCTAAAGTGTTTTTTTTTTTTTGGAATAAAAATGGTTTTTTTTTAAAGGGAAATAATTTAATTTATATTTTTTAAAAATATTTATATTTTTTATATTCTTTTAATTTATATTTTTAAAATATTTTTTTATTTTTTTAATTTATATTTTGAAAATATTTATTTATTCATTATTTTTTATTTTTTTATCAAGGGAGCAAATTTATCAACGTACCTTCGGCACGGGCATCCACCAGTATATATATATATTAATGGCGAGAAAGTTTTAGTATGCCTAATGCTACAACTAGGCCTGTCAACGGGTCGGGTTTAGGGAGATCCAGATCCGTGTAATCGGGTCTTCATCGGGTTCGGATTCGAGTCTGAGTCTTCATCGGGTCTACAATATTGGATTCAAACTCGGATCCGTTCGGGTCTTCGAGTCTCGGGTTCGGGCCGGATCTGACCAGATATATAGATTTATTTTATATTATCCCCTTTCTTTATTTTTAATCTTAAATTAAAATATTCTGTAATGTATTATTGAATATTATTAGTATAAATAAAACATATATTATTTATATTTATTATATACATAAATATATATTTTTATATATATTACTTACATGTTATATTGATAAGATATATTTATAAATATATATAAATTTATAGTATATGTATATATATTTAAAAAATAATAATGTACAATTCGGGTCGGCTCTTCGAGTCCGGATCTTGTATAAGATCCAGACCCTACCCGTTTAATAAACAGGTCTTTGAGTTTTCGAGTCTTCGAATTTCGGATCCAAAAAAATATGTTCAGATCCTATTATACAGATTGAATCCGAATCTAAACCCGATCCATTGACATGCCTAATTACGACGCAACCCCTCTTATTTTTTATGGAGGTCGTCTAAACAAGCTAATTGTGACGCCCATAGCATTTTTGGTCGGTCATATTAGCCATATAATTAACAGACCGAATTCAAAGAATCTAGAAACTTAGAATATTCCAGCAAAGGTTCTTCAAAGCCAACTCTCCACCCTTCTTCTCTTCCAACTTCCTGTGAACTTTTCTGACCAATCTTCTTCACTCTTCCACCAATATAACGCAACGAATCACGTGAGAATTCACGCCATCTTTCATCTGTCCATCACAACACACGTATCTACACAAATTAAATAAAACTTTCCACGTGTCTTTTCTGGTCAACACTTGTTTCCATTTCTATATACAAACACACACACACATGTATATATAGCCAGGTCCTAGCTGCTTATAACTTATATGCAACTTTTGGTCACTTATATTTGAAGCTCCTGTTTTTTTTTATTGAATGGAGTCCCTCTATAATTCTTCTATAATCTCTTCAGTGAAATTAAATGGCTTTCATAATTCAAATTCCAAACCCAATATTCCCACTTCAAGAAATGGTTTACTCAAACCCACCAATTCTCCCCCAAAGCTCATCACCGGCGACGATGGTTTTCTTCTTGAAGATGTCCCTCATTT
The DNA here is from genome assembly GCA_949130495.1 of Sambucus nigra. Classification (NCBI taxonomy): domain Eukaryota; kingdom Viridiplantae; phylum Streptophyta; class Magnoliopsida; order Dipsacales; family Adoxaceae; genus Sambucus; species Sambucus nigra. Next base: position 104,925,495 of record OX422220.1, on the reverse strand, counting down.
TTCAGATTACATTTCTGACCCTCTTGTATATATTCTCTCTCTCTCTCTCTCTCTCTCTCTCTCTATATATATATATATATATATATATATATATATATATATGTGTGTGTGTGTGTGTGTGTGTTTAGTTGTTCCTACTTTTGAAAGGTGCTGTCTTTTTGGAGTGGAACTAAACTTGGTATATGCTTCATGTTCTGTTCTATGTACGTACGGATAAGAGTAATAAATTATTATATAATTTTCTAACCTTTTAATTTTTATACGGTAATGGCTGATATGTGTGTATATCCATTAACCTTTGCTGATTGATTCAATTTTGTATGCTTTCCAATAATACAAATTAGTTTATTAAAAGTATCAGGTTACTTTTGTGTCTTGGACATTTTTTATTTTAGGATGTCATATGTATTAGTGGGCAGGTTCAACTTACCCAGTTTATTATCTCGTATTGATAATATGATAACGTAATAGCTGAATATGACAACTATATTTTGTTTGAGAAATTTCATAATTTAAAACATGATCATGATGAGCCATTTCTGAATCTTGGACTAATTGAGCTTTAAATATGTACAATCAACATGAATTGAATATATAATCTAAGTTTTAGTTTAATGAATTATTGAACCAAGAAAAAAATACTGTGTAAAATATCTCAATCATGCACCAAATGTACGTTGACCCTATCGTTATAGAGTATTACTTTATTGAAATCCATTTTGTAGTTCAGTACTAATATTCTTTCTTGTGTTTATGTCAGACCAATTCCAATCCATTGCAAGACAATCCTGCGTACTCTGTTGTTAAGTAAGTTGATTTAATGATTTTTTTCAGCTGCTGCTTTCTGTCTATGTATTTAACATATATGGCATTTGATTTAGAGGAATTTTTTGGTTTGCACTAATTCGTAAAAATTTCTTGTTTTTTTGCTAGGCAGTATTTTGTCAATGATGATGATACAGTTGCCCAAAAGGTCAGTCTTTTTTTCTCTTTTAATTTTGTGTCTTAATTTACTTGCGTTGTTGAAAGTATTGTCATGCCATATCCTATTAGAAAATATAAATCTTATGATAATTTATATCACTCTAGATTTAGTTGTTCATTAAGAGGGCCTGATTAGACATTTATGCTACTATCAAATTGAGGTTGAAGAAATGGTACCAAAAGATTAATCTGAATGGATAAATTATATAATGAAATGGATCTTGGGAAACTGGAAGGAAATTTATAAAGATCATCGTCAATTTGTAAAGATCATCATCAACAACCAATTGTATCTTGAGTCTTGAGGTAGTAGGGTATATGGCCATGACTGAAATGATAATTGACCGTCTTTAATGGTTTATATTGTTTTATATAGTCTTTTTCTATTGTTTATATACTTTTATGTTGTCCTTTTCAATTGTTTATGTAGTTTTTTATCTTTGTTATTCAATTGCAGATTGTTGTTCACAAGAATAGTCCAAGAGGGACACATTTTCGACGTGCAGGACCACGTCAAAGGGTAATTTTTCCAATTTTTGTTGCTTATACATATATTATGAAATTTGGAAGGGTGATGCAGTTTGGTTCTCACTAACAAATGCCCATGGCTGTTTCCTCAGGTGTACTTTGAGCCAGATGACGTTCACGCGTGTATTGTGACATGTGGGGGTTTATGCCCCGGTCTTAACACAGTGATTAGGGAAATAGTATGTGGCTTGTACCATATGTATGGTGTAAACAGAGTGGTGGGGATAGAGGTAACTGACTATATTGCAATTCAAGATCTTGGCACAATTATATTTGTTCCTTTGACTCTTATTCATTGAAATTTAATTAAAGGGACAGTTACACTAGCCCTACTACTCATAGCTTATTAGAACCAATATAGTCTATAGACTTTTTTTGTCATCTTTGGAAAATTTCAATTGTAAATTCGTATGCAATAGATAAAGGTTTGGGGGATGGTGTGATGTTGTTTTGGCAGTGATGGTTGAGAGTGTTGGAAGGTGTTCTAAAAATAATATTCATACTTGTCAAATGCAAAGAAGTGATGGGAAGGTTGTAACTAAGTGACAAAACTTACTTTCATGAGGCATAGAATTTTTGGGACACTAGTGAATCTCCCGTGGAAAGCTAGTTTATGTTTCTCTCCTGCTGTACACGTTTTCCTCTTTAGTTTTTTTGCATAAAAAAATTAGTTGTACAATATAAAGGTTATTCAGATTTTTTTTTTTGGGTAGCATACCATGAGGCGTCCGGGTCAGCTTACGCGCACCTCGACTAATCCCCATTCGCGGTTCGTGACTTCCGCTAGCCAAGCATTATTTTGACAGTCCTGGGGATCGAACTGGGGACCAAACCCAATCCACCCCCAAGACTGTCCCAGTGGCAGCGTTATACCTTTGGGCCAAGAGGCTTGGTTTAAAGGTTATGCAGATGTTTGAGAAATACTTACACTAGAGTTATGTGCTATTTTCTCCAAAGTATACCATAACATGTTTAATCTTTAGCTGGCAAATAGTTATCTATCTGTGATGTTCGAATTGCCTGAACTGAAAGAGAGAACGTGAAATATTTTTGGGCATGCCTATTGATTCTTAACTGCAAGTTAATTATACATTGGTTTTATAACGTGTTCCCTAAGATTTTAATAACAGTAGGGTTGGGATAAGGGCCAGGAATGAGAATTGTACCTTTTCCAATGCTTGTCTAGGCCCTGTTCCTTATTTTGTTAGATTCTTTACATGTTCCTTAAGGTCATCGAGACTCATATTTACATGTTTGTTTATTTCTTATTTCTTTTTATTATACTGATTTAGATTCTTTAGTTAAAACTATATGGGTTACCTAATTAAGGACGGGTTCATAAAATATTGCCCTTTTTCCGTTATAGCTCAGTAATATGAGTTTATGTTGTGGCATCACCTATTAATGACATTGGTGGATCTGTAGGGAGGATACAGAGGTTTCTATTCTCGAAATACAATCACTTTAACACCCAGAGTTGTGAATGATATACATAAACGTGGTGGAACCATACTTGGCACTTCACGGGGTGGCCATGATACGACAAAGATAGTTGACAGCATCCAGGACCGGGGAATTAATCAGGTTCGCACAAAAGAGATGTCGTAGTCTTTCATTGTTCAAGACTTCAATAAATTTATTTGTTACTTAACCGAGAAGCCAATTTGATTCACTAAATTTATACACTTTTTTGTACTTTAGGTTTATATAATTGGAGGAGATGGAACACAAAAAGGTGCATCCGTGATTTATGAGGTATATTGGTACAGTGAATAGATTCATCACTATCTTGAGCCTCTGAATCAATTAGGTCCTTTAGATTCGTATCATTTGGGATCTTAATTGTGACACATTATTTAATTGAGAATCATGCAACTTGTATCAATAAATATATTTAATCAGTGTTGCAATATTCACGACCTCTGTTGTGCAGGAAATTAGAAGGCGTGGTCTCAAAGTTGCAGTTGCTGGAATCCCCAAAACTATTGACAATGACATTCCGGTAATTCTCATTTCAACCGTGAGGGATCGATTATTGCATATTTTGATATTACCCATGATTATAACTTAAATGTGAAATATTAATTAGGTCCCCTTGGGGAATTCTTGTTTTAGAAGTGGGGGATATTTTCAAATGCCTTAATTTTATAGATATCGTTCGATTCAGACCTCACACTTTTCATTAATATAAATGTGATTTAAGAGTGGTTTCGAGAGTGATTCTCTCTCTATTTTTCTGCTAATACATACATTATTACTTGACTTCAATTTGATTCTTAGAACTTTTCTTTACCCTTCAAATTCCTTCTTTTCTCGTGACAGGTTATTGACAAGTCATTTGGCTTCGATACTGCTGTTGAGGAAGCTCAACGCGCAATTAATGCAGCCCATGTTGAATCTGAAAGTTTTGAGAATTGTGTCGGTCTCGTGAAGTTAATGGGTCGTTACAGTGGTGAGCTTCAATCCAGTATATTGTGCTCTTCGCTGTTTCCCTACGCAGAAAAAAATTATGATATTTTGTTGATCTCAGTCAATTACTTCCTAGACTTGTTTGTATTAATGGTTTCATTTTTCTTTGAGGACTTGGTTTTCCCTTTTCATGTTTTTGCATAAACTTCAATGCAAATTTAAAATAATTTAAGTTGTATTTGATGCAGGGTTTATAGCCATGTATGCTACTCTTGCTAGCCGAGACGTTGACTGTTGCTTAATTCCGGAGTCACCCTTTTACCTTGAAGGACCTGGTGGACTTTTTGAATATGTAGAGAAAAGACTCAAAGAAAATGGACACATGGTTATTGTCATAGCTGAAGGTGCAGGGCAGGATCTTCTTTCTGAGAGTCTGAAATCTACAGACCAGCAGGATGCTTCTGGAAATAAGCTTCTCCCAGATGTCGGGTTTTGGATATCTCAGAAGATCAAGGTATGCATTCTTAAACAAATTTTCATTTGTATGCACGACTAAAGTATCGTCCAGGTTTTATTATTTCTTTAATTTTGGGTATGTATTCATTTTCCCTTGATTTGGCATTCATGACTAACTCAGAGGGTGACTTTTACTTTTAATTTCTCTTAGAGCTAAAGAACTATATCTTATCTCACACACACACACACACACACACACACACATATATATATATATATATATATATATATATATATATGTATAGGTCAATTAAATGTGATGTACTTCTAAATAACTACACTATTTTAATTTACAGGATCATTTCTCAAGACAAAAGAAGATGGCGATCAACCTCAAATATATAGGTTCGCTATATTCAAACTTTTCTGATGTTTGACTTGAAGCAAGGAAAATAATGAATTCCTTGTTTCAATATTAATTAAGTGTAACGCTTTGTTGTTTGGCAGATCCTACATACATGATTCGAGCTGTTCCTAGCAATGCATCCGATAATGTGTACAGCACACTTCTTGCTCAAAGTGCCATTCATGGAGCAATGGCTGGTTACACAGGCTTTACTGTTGGGCCTGTTAATGGCAGACATGCTTACATACCCTTCCATGTGAGTCAATCCATTACATGAAAAGGACTGTTATAGTAACTTGCCTTGATAATTGACATAATCAGATTAAGATGCCTTTTTAATTATATTTAGCCCATCACTCGTGCACTTTTTTGTTTTTACGTTGATGAATCCTTGAAGTTTTTGCTACTTAAAGGTAATATTTTGCAACGAAATGGCTCCCAAGTGTAAAATTGATTAAGGCACATTTATCAAAATAATATGTATCGTGATGTGTCTAGGTTAAAATTACACCCCAATACTCTTACATCACATAAATTATGCTGAAATTTAAGATCTGGCTGGATTCATTTTAATTAGATTTTATATCATGACATTTTTTCATAATTTTGAAGTTTCTTGGCCATTTGATGCTGAAAATCCTTCTTATACACCCTCCATCCCCCCACCCCCCACCCCCCACCACCCTCCCCCGGGGAAATAAAAGGAAAGGAAAAAAGGAATGTTGTTTATATTTATCTTTACTCCTTGTTGACCATTTTCTGTTGTAAAAGATACATTATGGTTTGTGGTAATTGTCTATATATCCCTAGCGATACCTTGACAGAGTTTAGTGGTATGATTGGAGTCTTTTTTAGGGGTAGACTTTCATTGTAGTGGATATGTGAGGTTCACTTCGTTGTCATAGGGAACCCTAATTAAGAATATGCACAAAGTAATAGCTGAAATTAATCAAACCGGAAAGCAAACAAATAGATTTTTACGTGGTTCGCTCTCAAAGTGAGAAGTTAAGTCCACATCTCGACTATTTTGAAAATGATTACAATGTGACTTGTCGTTTCACACAATCTAACACGTTGTAATTTGAAGGGTACTCATTGTATGTGAGAGGGAAATTAGTGTGAGAGGGTTAGAACTTAATGTTCCCTTGAGAGAGTATCTTGGTTGATTTTCCATCTCTATAGTGAAATCGGGTTCTCTGTTGATGCAGTCATGATTTCCCGAAACTTATAGCTAACATATTTGACAGGAAAATTGTCATGTGTTAAAAAATGGAAATCTCTCTCTCTCTCTCTCTCACACACACACATGCGCGCGCACATTGTTTAATTAGATTGATTTGGACTTTGACCCCCATTTATTTGTACTATTTGACTTGGGTGTCGATATTTACATGTTAACACACCTTTTGATCACTTCTAAGCATTATAAATACTCATAAAGCATCAGAAAAATTAAGTATCGTAAATTGTCATTTTGGGGGTCAAAAAGGTATTATTACAAAGTGACGCCCATAGTGTTATAGGGATGAACAAATGGGAGTATATGTCCAAATTACCCTTTAACGGATTGGTTGTAAAATATATTTCAGCATCAATAGAACTTTTGAGTTATTGCTAACAAGAAGCTACTTGTTAAATGGCGTGCAGCGAATTATTGAAAGACAGAACAACGTTGTAATAACTGATAGGATGTGGGCTAGGCTCTTATCGTCAACCAATCAGCCAAGCTTTTTGAGGAACAAAAATGTCATTATAGACCAGGGGGAGGAAGAACCATAAACTGTTTTGTTGAATAATAGTTGTGCAGAATATAAGTTGGTCAGCAAAGAGATCAGCATGCTGCACTGAGATTTGAATTGAAGTGCTCTTATGGATTTTTTATTTAATTGCTTTGGCTAAGTTTAGCAGTCATCTTATGCTAGATATATATAGAATCTTGAAAGAAATGAAAGAAGAAACAAATGTACTAATACGTTTTTGTAGAGCAAGCTTCATATCAGGCTACATATGTGTATATATGTTTGTATGTATAATAAAGGGAAATTCTGGTGTTTTCTAATTTAATTAAATGGTGGGGACTTTTTGTCATGTTCACATCATATGACTTCATTCTGTCAAATATAAATGTGTGTATAAAAATAGAAGAAAAGAAAATCGCAGAATTTGGAAGCCTAGATGCGTGAAGAATCACTCTCCTAAAAATATATTTGAATCCACAAAGTACAAAATAAATGGTAAACATACGGGTGCGCTGCAAATTGTTTAAACTGTTTTCAAGATACTGTAAGAGTGTGACAAGACTCCACCATTTGGTGGAGTATTTGGTTTATGACAAGACTCTCACCCATTTGGTGGTGGAGCATTTTGCTCCACAAGTTGTGCTCTAGGTGTAAATCAACAAAGCCATTTTATGTGGCTGTTATTCCTCTTATTCACCTAAAAATAAGCCACATGTATTGAAAGAAAAAATACACCAGCAAATAGAAGAGCAACAAAAGTATATGGAGAGTTTCTTCTTTGAGAGAGAATCATGTGAGCAAGAGTGTTTTGTAATTCTCCTTTTCTGTCTGGTGCTCCCGTGGACATAGGCAAATTGTCGAACCACTTAAATCTCTTGTTATTGTGTGTGACTGAGTGTGAGTTTGATTTCTAGATTGTTACTGGGCACAACAATTGGTACCAGAGCCTGATAAAGCCATTACTGGAGCTTTGTTCGTTTTTTACCCAGAAATCAAAATATTCAAATCTCAAATTTGAAGATACCAGGAGGAGCGTATCGCCGATACGAGTCTAACGAAATAAACTGGAGGTCAAACGGAGCTCCCAAATTTTTCAACTGAAGAAATAAAATAGTTTTTTTTTCTCCAGGCCGCCAAGCCGTTGACCAAGCTGTTTGACTAAGCCGTTGATCGAGCCGCCATGCCGTTTAACCGAGCCATTAAGCCGTTTGACCAAGCCGTTGATCGAGTCGTCAAGTCGTTTGACTGAGCTGCTGATGTCATCAAATGGGAGAGGAATACATAGTTAGAATATTGTGTTAACTTTAACGGAATATTTCCCCTGAGTCAACTTAGTCCAAAATTCTCTTTTTGGCCAACTCCATCCATGTCGGACTCGTTTTCGATCGAGTCGGACCCTTTCCTAGCTATTTCGACCATTCTGGATGCAACTGTCCCTCTGTTTTTACTGATTCTCCTCTTAAGTTGATTTATTGACTTAAGAGGGCCATATAGCGGTGTTTTAAGGGAATTTCAGGCATCGATTCTATTTGGATGGAATCTAAGGAACAATGAAAGGTTAAACTTCGCCCGATTCAACTAAAGTACAAACACCGATAACCACAATTAGATTTTGGAAAAGAAGTTTTGTGTCAAATGCAAAGTTTGATGTTGAAAAATTCGTCGGTACAAATAGCGTCGGCATGTGGCTGTGAGAAATTTTTAATTTGTTATTTCGAGAAGGGTCACATATTGCCTTGGATTCCCAGCCTAAGGATATTTCGAAGGAATATTGGAATTTCGTAAATCGTCAAGCCTACGATACAATTTGATTGTGATTAGTCAAGGACCAAAAGTATTTTGTCATGAAGGAGATTGTGGCAACAAGTCTTTGGAAGAAGCTAAAGGAGAAGTACATGTCAAAAAACATAAAAAGAGGCTCTACCTCAAGAAGAAACTTTTTCGTTTCTAATTTAAGCACAGTACATCTATGAATACTCATTTAGACAATTTCAATAAAATTTTAGCCGATTTGCAAAATCTAAAGGTTGAAATTGCTGATGAGGATAAAACACTGTTATTACTAAATTCATTGTCTGATTCGTATGATCACTTGACTTCTACCTTACTGTATGGAAAAGATGCGATAAAATTTAACGATGTTTCTAATGCTTTGATGAACAACGAGGTATGAAAGAATGATCTGCAGGTCCATTGAGATCACTCAGCATCAGGAGCTTTCACAGTCAGAGGGAGGATTTCTAGCAGAGAACGGGGAGGAAAATTTCGCCCAAAGTCAAGGGGAAAATCATTTGACAGACGATAACTTGCGAAAGACGAATGTGCCTATTGTCATCAAAAGGGGGGTACTAGAAGAAAGATTGTCCGAACAGAGACAAGAAAAAGGAACCAAATGAAAAATGTTGCACAAAATGAAAAAGATGACCTGGAGTCAGCTTTGTAAGGACATATTTTCCATCGTCCCGGTTTTACATTGAATATGTAGTATACCATTATAACCGTCAAGGATGTTCACGATCATTTGTTCAAGACGGCGGATCTGAATATTAAGTTTCATCAACAACGAACATCTACGAGATTGATTTTGGTAAGAATGCGTTTAAGTTTCGAAAACGTCTTCCGATTGTATTGGGATATTTTCGAAACTATTTTTTATCAAATTAAGGAATTTTTCAAAGTCAAAATAATTTTTGGAAGACCTGTAAGCGAGCTTTATAAAATAATATTTTTTCTCTTAGGTCGTTTAAATGACAAAGCCATGTCTTTCAAACGACATTGACAAGTGATTCAAACAGCTCCTTCTAATGACATCACATGTTGATTCTTATGTCGCGAGATAGGTCGTTCCTTGTTTGCATCAAACGACCCTACACTGTTTTACATTTTAACTGGTCGTTATTAGAGTCATGCAAACGACATCTAATGTCGTTCAAATGATTGCGTCGCCTCAAGAATTTTGTTTTACTATAAATACCGGTTTTGTGAGACTTTGTCATTAAGACTTTTGCTACACAAAAAACTGCAAATCTGCAGAATTTTAGTCTTCACTTTTAGGGCACAAAACTTTATTTTTGATTCACAAAATCATCTCATATACTTTGGTGAATCGTTTTGGAATTCAAAACACTTCTTGTCGAATTTTCTCTTGTAGAGAAAGAGATCTTTATTGCCAGATTGGTAGTTCTTGCGGGATCAATTGCGGATGACTGCGGTCTTTAGGGATACTTGGGGGCATTCACTGCTAATGGAGGAGATGCGGTTCTGGAGATTCTTGAGGGAATCTTTGCTAGTTTTAGGTTGCGGTTTACATGGATTTTCAGTGGGAAATTCATTGTTGATTTCTTTATATAATTGTAGGTTGCGATTTACATTAGGTAGTGAAATAAAAGGTTTTGCCCTTCGGGGATTTTTTTTCTGAACTTTGATCTTGTGATTGTTGGCTTTGCATATTTGATTTATCCACATAGATGCATATTTAGGGTTTAATAAAATTGGATTGAAGATTGACTCTAATTAAATAAGTTTTAATCCATTAGAAATCTGCGAATTTATAAATTGATATCACAATGTCTGGCACACACATCCTCAAGCTTTGACTGATTCATCATCAACCTGCCATTATGAGCAGTGGATTCTTAATTCTAGGTGTTCCTATCACATATGTCCCAACAGGGACCGGTTTTTAAGCTTCCAAGAATTTGACGGAGGATGTGTTTTGATGGGCAATGACAACGCCTATAAAACAAACGGGATAGGTGTGACACCCCACCTATTCTAATCTTGGGTGATCAGTCCATTATTAAATTAAACAAGAATCATTAATGGTTTCATTCTTAGCAACACTATCGAAATTCAATTAATTACTAATACATCAATGGCTCGGTGTCAAAATTTTAATCTTGATTATTAACATGCAATCAAATATAAATTGAATAAATAACATTCACCAATCCAAGAACAAAATAATGGATGATAAGATAACGAAATCAATAAATAAATGAGTCTGGAATAACACTCCAGATAAAATTCCAATACAGTCATCCATAAGTAAAGTCTACACTAAATACTAAAAATAATAAGAAATACAATGTCTCCATAAATAATGTTCAACTAGGAATGAGCGACATGCCCGACTGAGATCGATAGAGACAAATAAGAACTGAATAAATGTGGAGGCGTCTACTAGCAAAGCCCTGCAACTTCCACGGTAATTGCAACACGTTAGATGAAGGAACTCCTATGTCTGGTGAACCTGTGGCTGAGCACCTAAAATGTTTTTATAAAAATAGATTTGAAACGGGGTTAGAGCCCAAGTAAAACAGGTTGAAAATATTTTAGCAAGTATTTAAAATGCGACAAGATAAGATATTATATACATGTTAGCTTCGCGTGCTCTCACTTGAGATCCTCACATCTTAGCTATTATGCACGTCAAATGTATGACTTTAATCCACCTAGTTATGCTACCCGCCTAAATAGTTTGATATCACTATCTATATAATCTACTAATACACTCATAGTAGAATCAATCACACACACACACACACACACACACACACACACACACACACACACACACACACATATATATATATATATATTCATCACTCTTATTATATATATGTACACAGCATCCCTAGGTGGAGACCTGCGGTGCGGGCATACTCTACTATCAAGTCCTGATACATCATGTACTAAATAAGGACATCGGTTCGGATAATCTCCCCTCGAACCATAAATCAAATCACACATATTGGAGGCAAACAAAGTTCTAAGTCTTTCGGTTACGTACATACCTAACGCAACTAAATGACTGGTCACACTCTTATTCACACAAGTGGTGCTCAATACCTAAGTTCTATGTCCTGATGTACAAGTCAATATCCCCTAATGCGTTAATCAGAATAAGACTGTCCCCAACGCGAAACCTGCCGTGATAGCAAGTAGCCTAGGTATGTTTACACATAATATATTAAATAGTATGTATTCACACCACTCATATATATACATACATTCAGTATAGGTATACACTTAACCTATCTCAAACAACCCATGCTTAGTATAGTACTCTCGAATATTCTACGTATCATTACTTTACCATCATACTTCTCACTGTATAATGCCGATTATTTCCTAATACCCAAAAAGTTACCAATTGTCCCATAAGTAATTTAAGTAGGTAACTCACGCATGCCCTACTGGTCTGATCATACGTTCCTTTAAATTTTTCGTGACACGATGTAATTCTCCGAATTAGGTTTGATTACCACATTACCTAATTGATTATAGCTTTAAGTTCTCTCCATGTAACAATTCTCAATCCCAACATTAGCCTACTAAAAATTAGAATATCTCTCATTATGATTTAGAACCACTTCAAAGGTCAACCCAATCATTTTTCTTGAGTTCTAAGTAAAAAGGGAAAAACTGTGCAAATCTAGGAAACTGAATCGATTCGGCCTTTGTCCGAATGGATTCGCTTTCCAAATTGATTCGTCCAAGGAGCCAAATCGATTCGCTGTAATAAGTAGCATATTCTTCCTTTAACTATTATGGGGTTTTATCATTTTTAATCATTTAAACCACCTTTATACTAACCCAAATTCCCAACCAAAGGTCTCAAACATCACAGCAACAAGTATAAAACAAACAAGTATAAAAGATTTTTAATGTGATGGAATCATAAAATCCTTAAAGAACAACTTCAAATTGGGTTAATTCAAGATTAAACTTTAAAACCCCTAGTTTATTCTTTTTGTTCAAGAACCTCAATAAATATCTAGATTTCTTCATAAATTTATCATACTAATTCATCAATCTCGTACTACTTGTACGAGGGATCAAGTTTATCAAATTTTCCACCCAAGAACATGAGTTGTCTTCAAATTTGAGGCTAAAATCCATAAAATTCATAAGGAATCATCCTACTCTAACATGGATGATATATCAAATAATAAATCAGCAAGATAAACACTTGCATCTATATGTAAGTCTGAATCTCTGTCAATTGGTGGTTGGGTGGCGTTTCTCTCCTTCCTATCTACCCAACGGTGGTGGTGGTGGTGGTGGTGCAAGAATGGTGGAAAAGCCTTAGAGTCTCCCTAAAAACCCTTCTCCTTCCACCTCCTATAGACTCTATTTGGCTTGGTAACCGATAATCCTAACTTCCCCAACACATAATATAATATACACTTATAAAATTCATAGGTCTATATTCTCCAAAATTTCAACGACAAAAATACCCCTCCGGAGTGCCGGTTTGGCCTAAAAATACCCCGGCACCCAAATTAAACCCCCGAGTATACTTTTCTAACTATTTCAACCCTTACGGACACACTAACGTACTCGAAATGACCATTTGAATTATATAAAATGAAATTTTCTTTTATTTTCCAAAATTAAGTCCCCACACAACTGACACGCGTGTTCCGACTAAATTTATCATAACTGTCATATTTCTCACTAACGACAATCATAATACTTTCTTATCAATTTATTACTTATTCACAAAGTAATATTCAATACAAATAAATATTAATCGTTGTCTTGCTAATTAACATTTATTTTAGTCCGAATTAATTACTCAATTTAATTTAATAAATCCTAATTAATCCCAATATAAAAATCATTAAAATTACAAGATGTTACATACTTCTACCCTGATAATGGAATTTCGTCCCAAAATTCGGGGAAAGGAAATACCTGGTATGAATAGCTCTGAATGCTTATCGCACATCTCATCTTCGTGCTCCCAAATAGACTCGTTGGCATTATGATGCCCCATATTAACATCTCAGATTCTTGCACACAACTGCATTTGAACGTATTAAAAAAAATACTCGCAATAATTTTTTCTTATTCCCATTATACATACACCAATGGTACATTTTGGATCGAAGGTTTACTCACTACAACCTACGATTAGTGACAAGTTCATTCAAGCCCTTACATACCAATATATTCCTTTATGTTTAAGGCCTCACTTATATAATGACCCTCAAAACTATCGTGAATTCGATCACAATATCTCAAAAGACGAGCCTATACTCTAGTGACACTATCATCTCTATGTTAGAAAAAGATCTCACTTCTATAGGTATCAATTTTACTTATTGTCGTACCAAGCCATCTTTCCTCATTGGGTGCACCCTCAACAATCCCTGACTACTCATGTCAGGCCTCAAAACTTTGGTTCTCATCAAAGTACTCTCATTACATTTATGAACTAAACAAAAATGATGTGGATTGATTTAATCCCGGTCAGGGGACCATGAATCATTTTGGGTCCGATAAACTTATTATTTCCCCCTTTTCAACTATCCAAAGCGTGGTCGAAATTTTTTCTCCCTATTTAGCCTTAGAAGTCACTTAGCGATTAATATCCTACTACGAGTAATCACATGGAGCCCTACGTGTTGTAGTTAATATTTCTAATTACTCCAAAAGTTCAAGACATGCATCCTCGCATTTTTCCACATTCTATATCACCCCTCCTGACTATCCATTGGCCTATGGTTGCCACACCTAGCTCAAGGCTCAACCCTGCCCCCATTACCTCTTAATACTCCATATTCAAGGTGGAACTCAAGGCTCTCATCCTGATTTACAACAATATTGGATGGCAACTTGTGCCGATTCATTTCTTCTCTTTAATAATATGCTGGGCACACTGCCCGCTAATAGAACACACCCCAAACTAATAACAATTATTTTGTTCCCGGACAATTCACTTCACAACCCAATGAAAATCCTGCCCACTCTTCGATTTTGATAATCTAATAATGTACTTTATCAATTTACTTATCCATTATGTCCCTGGAATCATCAATCTATCACAACATTCGGGTCTGTAGTATCGGACCAACCTCTTCCTTTTACGAGTTGCGAACTTGGAAACAACTTCACCATGTCTCACTCAACCCAATATCAACAGACTCAACATCTCACGTCACGTGGAACATATTACCCCCTTTATTCTGAGATATACAAAAACTATTTCCCGTGCATTTTCTCCAAGACTTTCATTTTTCGTCAATTAGAATTTAGCAACCTATTTATGCGCAAACCACTCTATGCATTCAACTAGGTGGGACTCCATTTGTTCCCAATATATTTTGACTCACCCTTCAACTCACCTCGGTTGTGTGAGTTTTCTCGTGACATACACACAATTAGACTATCTCATTTCCTCGAACAAAGTTCAACCTCTCCTACATTTTCACTTATTTTTATGATTGTCCCACAAACACATTTACAACATCTTTATAAGTTTTCTTATCACAGACGATATCGAAAGTCAAATGAACCAGGGCGCCCATACACGCTATATCCCGTGCACAACTGCACAATCATCCCAAACGTTCCACACGTAACATAATTATCTCAAGTCCGCCCCCGTATTTTCAGCATGGATATACAGTATGGCTAACCTCAATTGCCCCACTAAAATGATTTAATTCCCTTCCGAGACTGCCCCACCCATCAAATAGTGGTGCAAAACATTTTCCCCAGTGCTCCCCACACAGCACTACTCAACTTTACAAATCTTATATCATAGAATAGCTCTTAACTCATGCTTTCATCCACATACACATGTAATAACTAAAGTGATAAACTCATGGCCTAGTGACCAACACATCTCTCAACTCTCGAAATTCACTGGGATTCATGATTGGTATGTCTCTCAAGCAAAATCTAAACAAGGAACCCTCCCGATACACTACTACCTAGAATTATCGGTCATCGAGATCCACTGGTCCTATGCACATAACCAGAATATCCAAAAATCCTATACCCAGACGTACTAGTTTAACCGTTCACTCTTACATCACTAAAGGAGTTATACAACACAGCACTCTCACTGTCAGTAGTTTTCTCGTACTAAGTTGACAACGAGCTAAATTTCTCCGCTCGACAATAAACTTAGTATACGCCGAATCATGTTAATATAGTCCTTACACACTAGGATCAAATATAACGAGACGAATATAACCTTCGAAATCTCCTCCATGATGTAATATAAATTTGAACTCACCCTCTTCTAGACGACACATCGCTAAACAACATATCCTTCCATGGAAGAGTGAATACGATAGCCTTACTGTAACAACCCATCATCACTTAACCCGTCGCTAACCAACTTATACCCAGGACAACATCATACTCGAATATCATCTCTCAAAACGAGTAATTCCACTGAAACATATCCTCTCAACGAATATATCCATTTTTCTGCAGAGGGGATCAAAGAGCCCCGCTACTAAATGGTAAAATATTGGCACATAATAGTCATACTAACAATACACACACTAAATCCGTCTCATGCGCAAATTTAGTGCTTAACGAAATACTGTGACTCGCTCGTGTCACAAAAACATACCCTATTTACCTGAGGATAAAACTCACACTTTTAATTGCCAATAGTACTGGTGATCCAATTTCTTCCTGGACATGACACTTTCATCCAACCCAATCAAAATCTTTTATAACAATTGCCCTTGTTGGCATTCCGCTCTTGTCTCCTAACTTGCTGCGGACAGGGTCGATACATGTAGTCATACCCTCCACACCTAGGATGCCATTCTGTGTTATTCCCCCGGTCTCTGGCCCCACTGGTCGTATCGGGGTTGTCCTTCTCTCGAACCTAGTAGTCTTGATTCCAATTTCTACCCTCATTGTTCCTTTAGCTCTACTTTCTCGTGGAACACACCGCTGCCCCTGACGGCCCTGATTGAATCCACCAACACTTGGTAAGAAATTCATTGATCTAGATTCTTTAAATGGGTCCTCTGTTGGTTATTCCCCTAAGGTGCCTCACTATCACCAATTACCTATACTCTTACCCTTCTGGCTTGGTTCTTCAACTGTCTTAACTCCCTACTCATGGAAGCGCTGATATAACCATTGTAAAATTGCATCATTAATGCCATGTGCATAAGTCGTCCAATACTGATTTTTCATAAATACTGGCGACTCCTACTCGTGATTCTATTATCACCTTTAAGAACCTTACTATCCACTACCTACTTCCTCGGGTAAGAAGTTCACTTAAATAAATAAATTCTTCATCACTATCAACCTTTGTTCCCCCCTCTTGTGAAAAGTCCAGAGACTTCCTTCGCATCTCCGTCTGAACAGCAGATGAAAGAACTTTTGGTTATACCATGCCCAAAATTTCTCGATTAATTTCTTATCTAGTTCCTTATATGTGGTGACTATCTCCCACCATGGCAACACTGCTCCTACGTGCAAAATTTAAATTGTCACTACACTCCACCATACGCAATTGTATTTGGACTATCTCTTTCCATTAGACCATCACACTTCTTCTCTTACCTAAATCCTTCCATATGGCTCTTCGAAAGAGCTCCTCCGACTTCCCCCTTTATCGAGTATGCTGGGTGAGTCCAGATGTGTACAACTATTCTCTACGATGGTTCTTGGGGAAACTACTGTGCGCTAGTGATTATCCTACCGCTAAGTGACTAAATAATAATCATGGTGACTCCCGTCGCGGCCACCGTTCCTAAAATACTTTATGGCTTTTGTTGAGCCTCTTCTCCTGCAATTCTTCTAACGGGCCTCGTCGGTCTCCCTATATTATTTGGTGTATGAAACCCAACTGAACTCATATATGAATCATATCACTATACTTAGTAGCGGGAGAAAACGTAAACATGCGTACAAAGAAGAATAGAATAATCCTATAATAGGGATCTCTATCAAAGCACGCTACGCTGAAACGCAATAAGCCACACAGATCCTAAGGACACTAGAACCTGATCCTTTGAGACCATCTATCACCCCACTTATCCTAATTATGGGTGATAAGTCCATTATTAAATTAAACAGGAATCATTAATGGCTTCATTCTTAGCTTCACTGTCGAAATTCAATTAACTAGTAATACCCTAATGGCTCGGTGTCAAAATTTTAATCTTTATTATTAACATGAAATCTAATATAAACTCAACTCAACTCAACAAAGCCTTTTCCCAATTATTTGGGGTCGGCTACATGAATCCTATTTTTCTATTCCATTTTGTCCAGTACAATATCTTCGGTTAAATCACATGACATCATGTCCTTTTTTATAATATCCCACCAAGTCAATTTAGGCCTACCTCTACCCCTTGTGTTACCATCAATACTAACTAAATCACTCTTCCTTACAGGAGCATCCATTGGTCTACGCTTGACGTGTCCAAACCATCTAAGTCGATTTTATCTCAATTTATATTCTATAGGAGCTACTTTTATCGTTTCACGAATTTGTTCATTTTTTATTTTATCCTTTCGAGTTTTACCACAAATCCATCTTAGCATTCGCATCTCCGCCACACTCATTTTCTGCACATTTTTTTTCTTGGTTTCCCAACACTCTGGCCCATATAACATGACGGGTCTAATGGCCATCCTATAATATTTACCTTTTAACTTCAAAGGTATACGCCTATCACACAAAACGCCGGTAGCACTTCTCCACTTAACCCAGCCTGCTCTAATCCTATGAGTAACAACATCACTAATATCTCCATCTTTTTGGATAATCGATCCTAAATAACTAAAATTATCGTTTCTAGGTATCTCTTGACCCTTCAATTTCACCACATCTCCATTTTTCCTCCTATTACTACTAAAATTGCACTCCACATATTCTGTTTTAGTTCTGCTTAATTTAAATCCTCTTGTTTCTAAAGTTTCTCTCCACAATTCCAACCTAGCATTAATCCCTGTCTTAGTCTCATCCACTAAAATAATATCATCTACAAATAGCATACACCATGGCACCTCATCTTGTATTTGTCCAGTCAACTCATCCATAACAAGCGCAAAAAGATAAGGACTTAATGTTGAACCTTTGTGCAGACCTACCGTAATTAAAAATTCACTACTTTCTCCGGCTGATGTTCTTACTGTAGTCATCGCACCATCATACATATTCTTGATCACATCAATATATCTGTGATCCACTCCTCTTTTATGTAGAACCCACCATATTATATCTCTGGGTATCCTATCATACGCCCTCTCCAAATCTATAAAAATCATATGAATATCCTTCTTTTTCTCCCTATACCTCTCCATTAATCTCCTCAATAAATAGATTGCTTCCATTGTTGACCTCCCAGGCATAAACCCAAATTGATTCTCAGATACTGTTGTCTTTAATCTCAATCTATATTCAATCACTCTCTCCCAAAGTTTCATTGTATGACTCATTAACTTAATACCACGATAATTTGAACAACTTTGTATGTCCCATTTATTTTTATAAATAGGTACTAAAGCACTTTTTCTCCATTCATCGGGCATCCTATTAGTCAATAAAATTCTATTGAATAATTTTGTAAGCCATGATACTCCATCCTCCCCTAAGCACTTTCAAACCTCAATAGGGATACCATCTGGTCCTAAAGCCTTCCCTGTTTTCATCTTTTTAGAGTAATCCTGACCTCTGTTGTCCTAATTCTGTGGAAAAATATATTCTCTCGAGTCTCCCTAAGTTCCTTAATATCTAATCTACTCTCATTATCTCCATTTAATAATCTCTCAAAGTAGTTGTTCCATCTTTCCATAATTTCATCATCTTTGACTAGGACTCTCGAATCATCACTTTTGATACCCTTAACGTTATTAAAATCTTTTGTTTTCCTGTCACTAAGTTTAGCAAGCTTATAAATACTTTTTTCTCCTTCTTGTGTACCTAATTTTGTATAAAGATCATCATACGCTTTTAACTTAGCATATCTTACCACTTTCTTAACTTCCTTTTTAGCCCATTTATATTTCTCAAAATTTTCTTCATTTCTATTTGTTTGTCATGTTTTAAAGCACTCCATTTTAATTTTTACTATATTTTATACTTATTCATTCCACCACCAAGTTTCTTTAGACTGTGGCCCCTTGCCTTTTGATTCTCCAAGAATTTCTTTTGATATTCTCCTAATGCATGTGGCCATCTTATTCCACATTATGTTAGTCTTTGCTTCAGTATTCCATGTTGCTTCATTTAATAATTTATCTTTAAATAGTTCTAATTTCTCTCCTTTTAAGTTCCACCACCTAGTTCGTGGGTTAATCTTCACTTTTCGCACTCGTGATTGATTTTTAATATTTATATCCAACACCATTATCCTATGTTGTGAGGTTAAACTCTCTCCCGGGATAACCTTACAATCTTTACACGTTAATCGGTCTCCTTTTCTAGTAATAAAAAAATATATTTGGCTCTTGTGCGTTCCACTTTTATAAGTTATTAAGTGTTCAAGCCTCTTTTTAAAACATGTATTTACTAGTACAAAATCATTAGACATCGCAAAATCTAAGATAGACTCTCCCCCGTCGTTCCTATCTCCAAAACCATATCCTCTATGCACTATCTCATATCCTACACGATCTTCTCCTACATGGCCATTAAAATCTCCCCCTATATAGATTTTATCACCTACGGGTATTTCTTGAATTAGTTCATCCATTTGTTCCCAAAATTGTACTTTAGTATGCTCATCTAATCCTACTTGAGGTGCATAAGAACTAACAATATTAATTATGTTTTCACCTAATACTAATTTTACAAGTATAAGTCTATCACCTTTCCTAATAACGGTTACGATATCGTCCTTAAAGTTCTTATCTACTATTATTCCAACTCCGTTCTTATTTCTATGTTTTCATGTATAATAAAATTTAAATCCTTTATTTTCTATTTCTCTAGCTTTCTCACCGACCCATTTAGTTTCTTGTAAACAAGCTATGTTAACTTTTCTTCTTATCATGGTATCTACTAACTCCATCCATTTTCCTGTCATATTCCCTATGTTCCAAGTCGCTAACCTAAGTTTAGTATCCTGGACTAACTTCTTTATCCGCACATGTTCAGCTTGTTGCAGGAACCCTTGCGTATTTATCGTCGCATCCGGGCGCCGATGCGACTCCCCTTGCCTATTTTTCGAGACACCCGGTGGCAGGCACAACGCCCCTTGCCTATTTTTCGAGACACCCGGTGGCAGGCGCAACGCATCACTTAAGGGGAATGCCCTAACATTAGCACGTATATTCATAGGATTCATGTTCACAAGGATCTGACAAAGTTTTACACTGGCTGTCAGCTACCTAACACAACCCTCCTCCTTTATCGGGCTTGGGACCGGCAGTGTAAAAAAATATAAGAAGTTGAGCACGACACAGGCGGAGTTAAATCTAATATAAACTGAATAAATAAAATTCACCATTCCAACCACAAAATAATGGAGGATAAGATAACAAAATCAATAAGTAAATGAGTCTGGAATAACACTCTAGATAAAATCCCGATACAGTAATCCATAAGTAAAGTCTACATCAAATACTGAAAATAACTAGAAATACAATGTCTCCATAAATAATGTCCAACTAGGATTGGGCGACATGCCCGACTGAGATAGATAGCAAATCCCTGCAACTTCCACTGCAGTTGAAGCACGTCAAATGAAGGAACTCCTATACCTAGCGTCCCTGTGGCTGGGCACCTAAAATGTTTTTACAAAAATCGATTTAAAACGGGTCAGAGCTGAAGTAGAAAATTTTGAAAATATTTTAAATGCGACAAGATAAGATATTATATACATTTTATCTCCACGTTATCTCATTTGATATCCTCACCTCTCAGCTATTATGCACCCCTAACGTACTACTCCACCCCACCTATTTATGATACCTGCCTAACTAGTTTGACTTACATCTCTTCTCCCATCTAATGTGGTGTCCACCAATATTGCCCATACAACACGATACTACATTTTTCAATTCTTTATTTTCATTAAGGGATTACCAGTTAATGATTAAGTTCTCATATGCTTTGAGTAATTTAAATATCACTATCTATCTTATCTACTAATACACTCGTAGTATAATCAATCACATGTGCGTGTGTGTGTATATTCATAACTCTTATTAAATATACGTACACAACACCCTTAGGTTGATACATGCGATGCGAGCACACTCGGCTATTAAGTCCCGGTACATCACATATTAGATAAGGAAATTGGTTCGAATAATCTCCCTCGAACCATAAATCAAATCACATATACTGGAGGCAAACATAGTTCTAAGCTTTTGGGCTACACATATACCTAACGCCCCCAAATGACCGGTCACACCTTTATTCACACAAGTGGTTCTCAATCCTTAAGGTCTATGTCCTGAAGTACAAGTCAATATCCCCTTAATAGGCTCATCAGAATAAGACTGTACCCGACGCGAAACCTCTCATGATAGCAAGTAGACTAGGTATGTTTACACATAATATATCAAATAGTAGGTATTCACACCACCCATATATTCAGTATAGGTATACACGTAACCTATCTCAAACACCCCATGCTTAGTATAGTACTCTCGAATATTCTACGCGTCATTACTTTACCAGCATACTTCTCACCGTATAATGCCAATTATTTCCCAATACCCGAAAGGTTACCAATTGTCCCATAAGTAATTTAAGTAGGTAACTCACTCATGCCCTACTGGTCTGATCATACGTTCCTTTAAATTTCTAGTGACACGATGTAATTCTCCGAATTAGGTTTGATTACCACATTACCTAATTGATTATAGCATTAAGTTCTTAAGGCTATAATCAATTAGGAAATGTGGTAATCAAGCCTAATTCGGAGAATTACATCGTGTCACGGACAATTTAAAGGAACGTATGATCAGACCAGTAGGGCATGAGTGAGTTACTTACAAAAATTACTTTGGGACAATTGGTAATTTTTCAAGTATTGGGAAACAATCGGCATTATACGGTGAGAAGTAAATGATACATAGAAAATTTGAGAGTACTATATTGCGTATCGAATATCTGAGATAGGTTATGTGTATACCTATACTGAATATATGTGCATATATGGGTGGTAGAAATGCCTATTATTTGATATATTATGTGTAAACATACCTAGACTACTTGCTATCACAGTAGGTTCAGCGTCAGGGACAGTCTTATTCTGATGAGCCCATTAAGGGGATATTGACTTATACCTAAGGACATAGATCTTAGGGATTGAGCACCACTTGTGTGAATAAAGGTGTGACCGGTCATTTGGGTGAGCTAGGTATGTGCGTAGATAAAAGGTTTAGAACTATATTTGCCTTCAATATGTGTGATTTTATTTATGGTTCAAGGGAGATTATCTGAACCGATGTCCTTATTTAGTGCGTGATGTACCATGATTTGATAGCAGAGTATGCCCGCACCGCAGGTCTCCACCTAGGGGTGTTGTGTATGTATATATAATAAGAGTAATGAATATATATATATATATATATATATATATATATATATATAGAGAGAGAGAGAGAGAGAGAGAGAGAGACACACACACACACACACACACATGTGATTGATTCTACTACGAGTGTATTAGTAAATAAGATAGATCGTGATATCTAAATTACTCAAAGCGTATGAGAACTTAGTCATTAACTGGTAATCCCTTAATGAATATAAAGAATTGAAAAATGTAGTATCGTATTGTATGGGAAATACGGGTGAACACCATAACCTATTAGATGGGAAAAGAGATGTAAGTCAAACTAGTTAGGCGGGCAATAAAACTAGGTGGGTTAGAGTAGTACGTTAGGCGTTCACAATAGCTGAGAGGTCAGGATCTAAAATGGGAGCATGCGAAGCTAACATGTATATAATATCTTATCTTGTCGCATTTTAAATAATTGTTAAAATGTTTTCAAACTATTTTACTCAGGCTCTGACTCGTTTCAAATCTTTTTTTGTAAAAACATTTTAGGTGCCCAGCCACATGGACGCTAGAGATAGGATTTCCTTCATTTGAGGTGCTGCAGCTACTGTGGAAGTTGCTGGACTTTGCTAGTAGACACCTCCAGACTTATTCCATTCTTATTTATCTTTATCTATCTCAGTCGGACATGTCGCCCATTCCTAGTTGGACATTATTTACGGAGATATTGTATTTATAGTTATTTTTAGTATTTGATGTAGACTTTACTTATGAATAACTGTATTGTCCAAACTCGTTTATTTATTGATTTTGTTATCTTATCATCCATTATTTTGTGGTTGAAATGGTGAATGTTATTTATTCAGTTTATATTAGATTGCATGTTAATACTAAAGATTAAAATTTTGACACCGGGCTAATAGGGTATTAGTAATTAATTGGATTTCGATAGTGATGCTAAGAATGAAACCATTAATGATACATATTTAATTTAATAATGGACTGATCACCCAGGATTAGGATAGGCTCAATCCGATTGAAGTTGCATGATAAATAAATCAGAGTACTGACAGGTGGTCGATCCATTCCAGACTTGAAGAAGAATATCATTTCACTGGGAACCTTTAATGCTAAAGGTTTTTCTGATATCATTAAAGGTGGAGTCCTAAAGGTGGTTCGAGGAGCATTTATAACCATAAGAGGTACCCAAAAAGGAAATTTGTATTTCCTTGATGGGAGCACAGTAATTGGGAGAGCATTAAACTCCAAAATCTTGGGCGATTCATATGAATCCAAACTATGGCACGTGTGCTTAGAGCATGCCGACGAATTTTTTTTACAAGGTTTGATAAAGCAAGGCCTGTTAAAATGAGCTAAGACGTGAAATATTGATTTATGTGAACACTGTGTCATGCGTAAGCAGACCCGAGTCAAGTTTGGTATTATTGTTCACCGCAACGAAGGAATTCTTAACTATATTCACTCAGATGTATGGGGACCTACAAAAAAATGCAACTTTGGGAGGTAAACATTGGTTTGTGACTTTCATTGATGATTACTCCAGACGAGTCTCAGTATACAATATGCATCGGAAAGATGAAGTTTTAGACATTTTCCCTAATTGAAAAAATATAATAGAAACTCAATCAGGCCGGAAGATCAAGAAAATCCAAACAGATAATGGTGGAGATTGCACTGTAGACCCATTCCTTAAAATCTACTAAGACAAGGGAATTGTCAGACATTTCACAATACGAAGAATGCCACAACAAAATGGAGTTTCAGAATGTATGAACCGTACTTTAGTGGAGAGAGTTTGGTGTATATTGTCCCATGCTGGATTGGGAAGGGCATTCTAGGGTGAATCAGTGAATTATGCTTCTCACCTCATCAATAGACTTCCTACAACTGCAATTGGTGGGAAGACTCCTATGGAGGTATGGTTTGGTAAATATTTTATAGATTATAATTGGTTACATGTTTTTAGTTGTCCTACTTATTATCATATTACTGAATCAAAGTTAGATTCTAGAGCTAAGAAAGTTGTATTATTGGGCTTTTGTGCGTGCATAAAAGGGTATAAACTCTGGTTCTCTGAATAACAGAAAGTTATTCTGAGCCGAGATGTTACTTTTTACCAGTCTGTAATGTTGAAAACAATAGTTTAGGAGAAAGAGAATGTGAATCCAAGTTCTTTACAACATGTGGAGCTTGAAATTCCAGTAAGGATTGTTCAGACAGTTAATTGTCCTGATGTGGAATCTAATGATGAGGATGAAATATCAGTTGAGATGGAGATTCCAGCACCAGTACCGGTGATCAACCAACAACTATACTATATTGCCACTAGAAGGCCTAAAAGGGATACTCACAAACCTACTCGATTAACATACATGGTGTCTTATGCACTTTCAGTGACCGATCATGATGTCATGTTCACTAATAGAGAAGTTGTAAAAAATACAACAGTGTTAAGTGGAAGAAGGCGATGGATGAAAAAATGACATCACTTCACAAAAATCAGCCTAGGAAGTTGGTTCAGCTCTATCGACTGCAAGTGGATCTATGCTAAAAGGGAAGGTGTTCTTAGCAAAAGACAACATTAAATACAAGTCCAACCTGGTGGAGAAAGGCTATGATCAGGAGGAAGGAATTTACTACAACGAGTGTTGATGTAAAAAATTAGATTACTCTAATTATTCAATCACAGATAAATAAATGAGACAAAGATTTTTAAAGTGGTTCAGCCTTGTAAGAATGGCCTACATCCACTGTTATGTTATTGCTGAGTGTCTAGGAATTCTCGATTACAAGTGATACCAAGAAATTCCGAGTCCTCCCTTGAATGAGGGTGATACAAGGTATTTATAACCCTTAGGCTGTACATGAAAGGGTGTTACATTAAATGATACACATATGAAAGGGTAATTCATTTAATGTTCTTCAAACGTGTGTGTCAAGATGATAAGCATTCAATGAATAGTTGAATTGTTGATTATCTGACAATTAATGCTGTGGTCGAGGTGCAGCTCGAACCGCCTTACTTTCTCGTCGTCCAAGAATTTCTCGGAGCATTGGAGTTCCTCGGAGGGTATTTGTTACTCGGAGTGAGTATGTTGGTCGGAAAAACAATCTTCCTCGTTGTTATTGTGCCACGTAGATTGACATGTGTCTTCTTATTATTCGTCCACATCAGCGTACTAATTTTGGTATCAACAGAAGCCCCCAATGTTTCATATTTCGAACTTTGAGGAGTATGGAACATTCTTTCTCGGTATATGGCGATATTAAATGACCTTCCTGGCTTTTAGGAGCCTTATTTTAAATTTCCATCCAAATTCACAGAATCCGCCTTTTTTTTCGAATTTTTATGAGCGCTTCGATCTTCGTACTCTTTTTGTCCTTTTAGCCGCCGGGAGCTCAATAGTTTCTCTTTGTAATCATTTCTTTCGCCATTTCCCGAGGCACAGTATTTAAACTTCCCAAGCAATCATACCATCCTCTACCTTTTCCAATTTTCTTTCTTTCGAATTCTCCATAGCTTTTCTTTCTCTTGTGCGTTCATCCTTGTTTTCGTTCGTTGTCAACAGATCTCCATTCTTCCTGTAAGATCCTCTTCTTTCTCCTTTTATTCACCATGGTTTATATTATTGAATCTATTGAAAAATTCCGTTCTGATTATTCCATTCCGTCTTGGGTAACTTTGGAGAATCTTCCTGAGCCCTTTGACTATTTTCGTTTGGCTGAGGGACATTGGTTCCCCAGCCTCTTTATCGCTGAGTGTGGATTTTCTTTTCCACCTAACCCTTTATGCTTTGAATTCTGTCAACATTTCGATGTTGTTCCTGCAAAAGTAGCCCCCAATACATGGAGAATAGTTAATGGGGTGCATAAGTTAAATCAAACTCATGGAACTCGTATAGGAATTCCTGAGATTATGTATTGCTATAGATGGGCTGTTTTAGATAATGTTTATTATTTAAAAACCAGATTTTTGAATAGGGCTTTAGTAGTCAACCTCCCTGATGCTAACAGGGATTATTTTGAACATGGATTAGTTTTCAAAAATTGGCAACATGCTCCTTCAGTCGGAGACGACGTGTATGAAGGTCCCAAATGCCCCCCATATGGCAATGGGATAGGTTATTTTCATTTTATTTTATTTTTGAAATTATGATTTCATCATGTTTGAATAAATGCATGATTGACATTTCAATTTATTTTTGTTTGCAGTTGACAGCAAGAGAAAAACTCCCAGAGAATCAGAAGTTAATATAAGGCAATTGAAACATATCTGGAGTTTGCATCAGAAAGTTGCAGACGAGCACATCAGGTCTGCTTCATACTTGTTGCAGTATAGGAGCTATACGTCGTCCTTTACTGCTCGTCCTGTGGTCAGCATCAGTGATCCAGTGCAAATTCCTGAAGACTCTGATCCAGAATCTCATATTCCTTTGATCCAAAAAATGGGCAAAAGAAGAGTTCCCGCTCTCTTCGAGGAGACTTCCTCTGCTGGAGATGGGAAGAAAAATAAGATTGATGTCCAAAAAGGGACAAAGAATAAAGATGACACCCCTCCTGTTGCTTCTCAAAAGGCTGTCGAGAAGCCCCTAGTGGCTCCTGTGCAGAAGGATGCACCTGTTGAAGTAATCACTATCTCACCAACCAAAAGTTCTTCTTTCGTTGAGGTTGTTGAAAAGGCACCGAGGAGATTGAGGAAATACTCCTCGGTCAGTATTTCTGGAGCCATTCCCCAGCTCCCAGCTGGTGGAGATGGTGTTCCAATCACTGTTCCTTCGAGCTCTACGATGAGCTTGGCAAAGTTTTCGCCCATTCCCGAGGTGCAAGGTATTGAAGAAGACCTTACTCGGGATATGGTTACTTCTCTGGCTGCTCATCATCTTGCTTCAGTAAGTATCTATACTCTGAGTTTTTCATATTTTCCTTTGTTATTTCCCATATTTGTTTCTGATGTCGTTTCCCTTTTCTGATTACAGTTGACGAGCTGTTTCAATATAATCCTTAAAAAGGATGAAGCGATCAAAGATTCTTGCTCCTCGTCCACTGTGGAAGGAGCAATGGAGAAAGCTATCAAATCTGTGAGTTAATCTCGTCAGAAGTATGACGAGGATAAAATTGAATGGGAGAAGAAGTTGGCTACGTCTGATGCAAAGAAGGTACAACTGGGTAATAAGGTGAAGGACTTGGAGAGAGAGAATAAAGACTATGCCGAGAAACTTTCAGGCTTTGGGGAGCTTGAGAATAAGCTGAAATCAGCTGAGGAAGAGTTGACACTTCTGCGCGAAGCAAATCGTCAGAAGGAGGAGTTGGAGGCCAAGCTGAAAGCCTCCGAGGACCTTCTATCCGAGAAGCTCTCCTCGGAGAAGATGAAGAGAAAAGCAGCCGTGAAGAAGTCCTTCCGAACTGGTTGGGACAAAGGATGGGACAGGGGGGTAGCAGCGATGATGACCCAGGTGACGTATGGGAGTTTGAAATACTTCCATGATGGTTGGGTTGCTTCCTTACAGGAATTGAAGGTGAGCGAGGACTCCGAGCTATTTCAACAACATCTCCCTGGTCCTCCTCCAGTTATTCAAGATGAGGATGAAGACGAAGCTGCATCTGAAGAATCCTCAATGACTGTGGGTGATCAGGTCCTTGTTCCACAACCCAACCAGATGGCCACCGAGGAGATTTCATCCTTGCCTGCTCCTTCAGAACAAGTCCCAGCTTCTACTAATCAGATCATCGTTCCTACCGAGCAACCAAGCTCCTCGTCCCAGCCTCCCGAGAAAGTCTTGGGAGACAAGGAAAAGGTGTGAAGTTGTTCGGTACTCTCTTTCTGTTTTTCTTTTACTTGTACTTCTGTATTCCAAATGATGTAATCTTGTTGATGATGTAATAAAATCACATGTTTTTGTTCCTCTACATTGTTGATGCTCTGTATGTTTTTATTTATTAACTCTTGTCTTCTCTTCTTTATTAGTTTATGGCTAGAATGGAACTGATATCTGCTCATGATACAAAGCTGATGCAGCAATGCCGTGAATATTATAAGGCTGGTCATACAGACCTGAGTGTATCAGAAATTGCCGACATCCTTGGCCATGATGCTTCAGAGCAAGCAGTTGAGGCTTATCGGTACCTGAAAGATTTACTTGATCGAGCTGTGTCCAATAATGTGGCATACTACGAATTAATCGAGGAGCTTCATTGTACCCTAGAAGATCTTCAGAATCAACACAATGAATCAACTGCCTTGTTGCACAAGGAGTATGAGAATAGGTATCAACAGCTTTCTTCCGAGACAGGCCACAAAAAGATCATTGCTGGATACGATGTCAGGGAGAGAACCCTAAAAGGTGAAGTTGAGGCCTGCAGACAGATCGCCGAGCTGCTGGAACAAGAGAACAACTATTTGCAGAAAAAATTAGCACAGTATGAGTCTGCAGCTTCATCCTCCACTGCCTTGGTACCGGTCACCGATGAAGGATTCTCATTCTTAGAAGTTGAGAACGCCAAATTAAGGCAAGAATTGGATACTTTAAGAAAGTCTGGTGTTTCTGCTACTGCTCGGGGACGAGGAAGAGGTTCTCGTGGGCGAGGAAGAGCTGCCCAGGATGTTAACGAGGAACGAAGCATTTCAGCTGCTCGGGGACGATCAAGAACTCCTCGTAGTATTGAAGAAGCTCGTACTCTGTCAACATTGGAAACTCAAGCGTACCAGTTGAACGCAATAGATCGGGCTTTGTCTGAAATGTCCAAGAAAATCCTGACTTTGGAAGATCAACTTACTGCAACGAAGTCAGCTTTACATACCAAGGACCTTTTCACCAAAAACCTTCATGAACAATTGGATAGATTAACCTTCCAATTCCATAAACAGCCCAGGGAATTTTGGATGGCTGGATACAACGAAGCTCTAGTTCATTTAGATGCTCGTATCCAGAATGCCAATAATGAGGGTTATAAACAACGCTGACTGAATGCCTTATGTGTATTAAAGCTCGAGCAAGGACATTTTTTGTGGTATTACTATGAGCCTGGAGTGCTTGACTTGCCTGTGCCACCTTTCAAGTTGGACATGGAATGGATACCAGCTCGCGCCATTCCTCGGAGCTTGATTGCGAATTATCTTGGTGACTATAACCTTCATTCTCAAATTGACGTATCTCGTCCCGAGCATCTCTTGGATACTCCTTCATTAATGAATGTCAGAATGTTGAAGGACTTGAATTTTATCAATTCTCCTCAGACATTAAATGATCCTCCTGCTGGCGAGGAACCTGTATCAAAGGCTGAAGGGAAAAAACCAATAGAATAGGATTTTCAATGTAATAGTTAGCATACATATGTAACTTGTAATTTATTTTGAATTTTAATGAAAGACTTTCATTTTCTGTTTGCAAATCTGTATTGCTATTCTTTTGTACTTGTCTAACACTTTTACATTTGTGCATATGTATCTGTTAAAAAGATAACAATATTGTGTTGTTCATCATCCAAAAAAGTTTACAAGTATCAATGTTGCTCAATCACTTAATAATAAAGTAATGAGTATAAAATGTTTAAAATGTTTCCAACCAACCAAGGTTGTTAAATTGTGTTTGTCGACCAACTACAGTTGATGGGTTTTTATCCCCGAACAACCATACTTGGTAAATTTTTTCATAAAATGTGTCCGACCAACCAAGGTCGATAATTTATCCTCGTCGACCAACTACAGTTAGTGGGTTTTGATCACCGACCAACTATACTTGGTTCAGTTTGGAATTTTTTGTATTTTCTGGAATGGTTTTACCTTCCGACCAACATAAGTTGGCATATTTTGTTTCTTAACCAGCCAAAATTGGCATTTTTAAGAATGTTGTTCTTGCCCTTTTACCAACTGGAGTTGGTCATGGGTTTGAACTATCTTGTCCACTAGTTATTTTACCAACCGGAGTTGATCACGCTAGTGTATGCCTCCTAACCAAAGGAGTATGGTGTTCTCGCTCTTTTACCAACCGGAGTTGGTCACGCTCGAACTATCTTGTCCACTAGTTATTTTACCAACCGGAGTTGATCACGCTAGTATATGCCTCCTAACCAAAGGAGTATAGTTTGTTCTCGCCCTTTTACCAACCGGAGTTGGTCGTGGGTCTGAACTATCTACTAGTTATTTTACCAACCGGAGTTGGTCACGCTAGTGTATGTCTCCTAACCAAAGGAGTATAGTTTGTTCTCACCCTTTTACCAATCAGAGTTGGTCGTGATTCTGAACTATCGTCTTCTTTTTGCTGTTGAACAGCGTAGTGTACAACACTAGTATTCCCCGAAAAACTTTCAAACAAAGGAGAGAAAAATTGTGAAACATCATCGTTTTATTCATGTTGATGGAACTGCTGTACATTTTACATCATTGATAGTAATTGCGAAGGTGTTCAGCATTCCAAGCATTCTTGAATTCCTCTCCTTCTAGAGTTGCTATTCGGTAAGTTCCTGGTCGAACAATTTCTGTAACTCGATAAGGTCCATGCCAGTTTGCTTCCAATTTATTGTGCTTCTGAATGACCTTCTTTAGCACATAATCTCCTTCTTTTAAATCGCATTTCTTCACCCTCTTGTTGTAGAACAGAGCTGTTCGTTGTTGATATACAGCATTCCTAATGGCTGTTTCTTCTCTAACCTCCTCGAGCATATCCAAATCCAGTCTTCTCATCAAGTCACTGACTGGGGAATTGAAATTCATCACTCTATGAGTTGGAAGACCCAACTCGGCAGGTATTACAGCCTCACTTCCAAATGCCAGCATATATGGTGATTCTCCAGTTGCTGCTCGGGGAGTTGTTCGGTAAGCCCACAGTACTGACTGTAGCTCATTAATCCAATTAGCTTTAGCCTCACTTAGCCTCTTCTTTAAACCATTTAATAATGTTCTGTTCGTCACTTCATTCTGCCCATTGCTTTGAGGATGGCCTGGTGCTGAATGAACCTTCAAAATGTTCAACTGATGACAATAGGCAGCAAATTCCTCGTTATCGAATTGTGTTCCGTGGTCTGTGATGAAGGCATGAGGGAGATCATATCTACAGATGATGTTCTTCCAAACGAACTGGTATACCTTCTCGTACGTCATATCGATAAGGGGTTCAGCTTCTACCCACTTAGTAAAATAATCTACTGCGACGACGAGGTACTTGAATCTTCCTCGGGTGGTCGGCAATGGTCCAAACAAATCAATTCCCCACATGGCAAATGGCCAAGGGGAAGTTATGGGTGTCAACAATGCTTGTGGAGTTCGTCGGATGGAGGAAAAATGTTGGCACTTGTCACATTTCTTAGCATAGGCTATACAATCAGCCCTAATTGTCGGCCAGTAGTATCCTTGAGTCATCACCCTTTGCAAAAGTGTTCGACCTGCTACATGAGCTCCACAGGACCCTTCATGGATTTCTTCAATTAATTCTTTCACCTCGGAAGGATGTACACATCTTTGCAAACCTGCCATAATTCCTCGTCTATACAAAATACCATTAGTTAGTACATACCGAGCAGCTTTATACTTCAATTTCTTGGCAGCGAGCTTATCTTCCAGTAATTCTCCTTCTTCAACATATGCCCTGATGGGATCCATCCAAGATGGTCCTAAATCAAGGGTGATAATATTCATCGTCGGGTTTTCATCTATGCTCCGACTTTCTAATACTTCAATTGGTATTGTTCTTCGCAGCTCGGTACGAGTAGCTGATGCTAGTCGGGCCAGTGCGTCTGCTCGTGCATTCTCTATTCTTGGTATTCTGATTAACTGAATCGCATCAAATTCTGCCAATAACTCCATTACCTTGGCATGATACTTGACCATTAATTCTCCTTTAACTGCATATGTTCCCATCATCTGATTCACAATCAATTGAGAATCACTGAATACCATCACTTGTTGCGCTTCCATAATCTTTGCTAAATTAAGACCTGCTATCATGGCCTCATACTCAACCTCATTATTGGAGGCTTTGAATTGGAATCGTAAGGCATATTCCATGTCAATTTCGTCTGGGGTGTTCAAAACAATTCCTCCCCCACAACCTGCTGTGCAAGATGAGCCATCTACATATAATCTCCATATGGGTAACCCGTCTTCAAATTGCTTATCTGATAGAGTTCCTCGGTGAAATATTTGTTGCTTCCTTTCATCCTTCCCTGGTACTTTTCGCTCCTCGTCGACCATCTCTTCTCGCTCTTTTACCAACCGAAGCTGGTCTGAGTTCGAAGTTGATGATCCTTCTACATCCACAAGTTCTTTTACCAACCGGGGTTGGTCTGAGCTTATGTCTGTAGATTTTTTAACATCCATTCGTCCTTTTACCAACCGAAGTTGGTCTGGGATCATGTTTGTTGATCCTGTAACATCCACAGGTCGATCAGCGAGTAACTTTTGCTCCTCGGGGGTATCAGGATAAGTAAATTCTGCTACGGCCTGCCCTTTTAGTGATGATCTGGGTTCATACACAATATCATATTCACCGAGCTCTATTGCCCAATACATTAGTCTCCCTGATTTTTCTGGTTTATGAAGGGCTTGTCGTAACGGCATGTCGGTATACACGACGATGGTATGGGCCTGAAAATATGGCCTCATTCTTCTACTTGCTTCAATTAATGCCAATGCCAATTTTTCCAACTTCGGGTACCTGATCTCTGCACCTCGGAAAGCCTTACTTGTGTAATAAATTGGCTTCTGGGCTCCATTCTCCAATCTGATCAGTGCCGAGCTGACTGCATTCTCTGATACTGCCAGATATAAGTACAACTTTTCGCCCATCACTGGTCTGGACAGCAATGGAGGTGTTCCCAGATATTTCTTCAAGTCTTGAAAGTTTTTTGGAGTGTTTTGAAGAATGGAAGGCACCTATCAGTTGCTCGAGATACAAATCTATTGAGCGCTGCAACTCGTCCTGTAAGACTCTGCACCTCTTTCTTCGTCGTTGGAGATCGTAACCCTAAAAGAGCTTTGATCTTTTCTGGATTCGCCTCAATGCCTCGCTGGTTGACGATGTATCCGAGGAACATCCCTTCTCGTACTCCAAATGTACACTTCGTCGGGTTGAGATTCATTTGGTATTTATCCAGTTGATCAAAGGTCTGAGCTAAGTCAACTAGATGATCAGCAGCTTTCTTGCTCTTTGTCAGCATATCATCGACATAGACTTCCATGTTGCAACTGATTTGTTCGGTGAAAACCTTGTTCATCATCCGCTGGTATGTTGCTCCTGCATTTTTCAAACCAAAAGGCATAACATTATAGCAATAAGTTCCCCTAGGGGTAATAAAAGAAGTACTTTCCCTGTCTTCAGGTTTTATTTTGATCTGGTTGTAGCCAGAGTAAGCATCCATGAAGCTGAGCAGCTCGTGTCCCGAGGTAGCATCCACTAGTTGATCAATTCTGGGATATGGAAAATGATCCTTTGGGCATGCCTTGTTAAGATCGGTGAAATCAACACACATTCTCCATTTATTGTTTTTCTTTTTTACCATCACCACGTTTGCCAACCAGTCTGGATACTTCACGTCTTCAATGAATTGGGATTTCTGGAGCTTCTCGACCTCCTCTTGTATAGCCTGATTCTTCTCGGGGCTAAATACCCTTCTTCTCTGCTTTACAGGCTTGATCTCCTTATTCACATTGAGCTCATGACATAAGAAGTTTGGATCTATTCCTGGCATGTCTTCATGACTCCATGCAAAAGTTTTCTTCCTATTTCTCAAGAAAGTTATCAACTCTTGTTTTATTGAAGCATCCAACGTTGAACCTATCTGGGTTACTCGTTCAGGGTGCTCGTCGTCCAGAATAATATTTTCTGTAGATTCCACCACCTGTCCTTTTACAAGTTGGGATTCATCTCGAGGATCCAGTGTTTCAATTTCTGTACCTTCATCCACCTGGTAGGTAGTAGTCTTTTTTCTTGAATCTTCAAGCTCCTCTTGCTCGGCAGATGAATAATAGCATTCCCGAGCTACTTTCTGATCACCTTTCACAACTCCTACTCCAAAATTTGTTGGGAATTTTAAGCATTGATGTACTGTAGATGGAACTGCTTCGAACTTCTTCAAACCAACTCTTCCCATGATGATGTTGTAGGCTGACTGCACATTCTTATCCATCACAAAGAAGCGTATTCTCTCTGTTCGACAAGCAGGCCAAGTTCCAATGAATATGTCCAACTTGATCGTCCCAAGTGGAAAAAATTTCTCGCCAGCAAAACCCAAAAGAGGTCTGTGATAAGGTTCCAATTGAGATAATTTTAAATTCAAGCTGTCAAAGCATGAATAGTACATGATGTCTGCTGAACTACCATTGTCTACCAGCACCCTTGAAATCACTACTTCTTTCATCCTCATTTTGATCACCAAAGGGTCGTCGTGAGGGTAAAGAACACCTGCCAGGTCGTTTTTTGAAAAGCCAATGACCAGCTTCTCTTTGTTTACCTTCCTCGGACGATCCTCCTCGGCCAAATTTATTCGCTGAATGTACGAACAAGCTTGTGCCTCTCCGAGGTAAGCTTTTCTTTCTGCAGTAAGGTCTCCTCCTCCTGCATCTCCTCCTGTAATAACATTACAATCAAATGCCCCAAAACGTATGGAAAATACCTCTCGTACTGGTTGCCTTGGTTTTTTGGGAAGATCGGGGTCATCCTCGGCATCATCTTCATGTTCTCTCTTCTTTTTCTCCTCTGCTCGGCGAGGAGATCTAGATCTCTCTCTAGTTCGATCATTATTTCTTCTTTCACCTCCCCGATCAACATACTTTGCTAGCTTTCCTCTTCGGATGAGTGTTTCAATCTCGTTCTGAAAAGCTATGAAATTTTTAGTCATATGGCCATGGTCCTTATGGAACTCGCAATATTTATCCCTATTCCTCGCATCAGGGTCTGACCTCAGTTTCTTCGGCCACTTTACCTCCTCGCTATTCTTGATTTCTTCCAAGATATGATTAATACCCATTTTCAAGGGAGTATAATTATCGAATTTCTTCAGGACTTCCCATGACGACTTATTATTTCTGGAACGCTTATCACCGCCATTGCCCTTATGCTCTTTATTCTTAGACTTGTCGACTTCCACCTTGGTGTCTTTATCCATATTCTTTTTTGCAGCCATAGCCTCCTCGGCATTCATGATTTTGGTCGCTTTTGCCATCAACTCTGACATAGTTTTAGGTGGATCTTTCGCCAAAGTGTAATACAACTTATTAGGCAACAACCCACTCATCAAGGCGGTGATTGTTGTCTTTTCCTCATAATCTATGACTTCCAGTTTCTCGTTATTGAAATGAGTTATGTAATCTCTAGTGCTCTCACCAGATTTTTGTCTAACACTTAACAAGTGTGCTACTATTTTTACTGGATTTGCTCCAAAACAGAAATTGACGATGAACAACTCGGCCAATTGAAAGAAAGTTGAAATCTTACCCCGAGGAAGATTGTTCTACCATATCTGGGCAGATCCAGTAAGAGTTCCTGAGAATGCCCTACATCTCATCTCGTCGGGGACAGCATAGATGTCGGCAGCAGCTTGATATTGCTCTATGTGAAGAACAGGATTTGTCTTTCCATCGTATTTGGGGGTCACCACAGGGGCTTTAAATTTTGACGGTGTTGGAAAATTTACAATGGCCTGGACAAAAGGTGTCCCTTGAACAAAAGTTCGTTGTAGGGGATTCTTTGCCTTAGCCATTTCTCCCAATCTATCTTCCAACCGCTGAAGAGATCCTTTCCACGCTTCATTTCCTTCCTCGGGCCTATTGGTTCGAGCAATTGATCGTTCTGAAGTAGCCTCTTGAGATCTATCTTGACGAGCAGCTGGTCGTGACTGTGCTGATCCTTCTCTTAGATCTGATGATTGTCGAAAACTCCTCGATATGGTCTTAGGTGGACTCATATTCCTCCTAGGGCCTAATCGGCTGAAAGGAGAGGCCCTACTTAACCTTTCCAATGCGCTGGCCCTTTCTGGGGAAAGGGTGACACGTTGTTCAGTATCTGTAACCCGTATTGACGAAGTTTGCCCAGGTTGATAAGAGAAATCATCAGATTCCTCATTACGATATGATTCAGTACGCCTGGGTCGCGAAGAAAGTAAATAGGTTTGCCTCTGACCACTTCGATGCCCTGACTGTGCAGGTGCGCCGCCATGAAGAGTTTGTATGAGTTGTCGCATCGTCTCTTGCATGGCGGTTTGTCCTTGAGCCAGATTTGTCATAATCCCGGCCAGATCTGGAGGTGCAGAGGGATTTGGAGGATTTTCAGCATTTCCAGCGTTTTGATTGCTAGATTCTGGGTTATCCGCCATTGGTGATGAATGATTTTTGGTGAAAAACGATAATAACAAATCGTTCCCACAGACGGCGCCAATCTGTTGATGTAAAAAATTAGATTACTCTAATTATTCAATCATAGATAAATAAATGAGACAAAGATTTTTAAAGTGGTTCAGCCTTGTAAGAATGGCCTACATCCACTGTTATGTTATTGCTGAGTGTCTAGGAATTCTCGATTACAAGTGATACCAAGAAATTCCGAGTCCTCCCTTGAATGAGGGTGATACAAGGTATTTATAGCCCTTAGGCTGTACATGAAAGGGTGTTACATTAAATGATACACATATGAAAGGGTAATTCATTTAATGTTCTTCAAACGTGTGTGTCAAGATGATAAGCATTCAATGAATAGTTGAACTGTTGATTATCTGACAATTAATGCTGTGGTCGAGGTGCAGCTCGAACCGCCTTACTTGCTCGTCGTCCAAGAGTTTCTCGGAGCATTGGAGTTCCTTGGAGGGTATTTGTTGCTCGTAGTGAGTATGTTGGTCGTAAAAACAATCTTCCTCGTTGTTATTGTGCCACGTAGATTGACACGTGTCTTCTTATTATTAGTCCACATCAGCGTACTAATTTTGGTATCAACAACGAGGTTTTCTCACTTGTTGTTAAGCATGCGTCCATTCAGATATTATTGGCATTGGTAGCATAGATTGATCTCGAGTTAGCTCAACTCAACAAGAAAATTTCATTCTTCCATGGTGATTTATAGGAGGAAATCTACATCTCTCAACCAGATTGTTTTAAAATTCCTAGATGTGAGAATTGGGCTTGCAAGCTGTGCAAGTCATTGTATGGTTCTAAGCAGTCACCGCGACAGTGGTGCTAGCGGTTTAATCATTTTATAATGGATCACAAGTACACAATTAGTCATTTTGATCGTTGCGTTTACTTTCGTAAGCTTTAAGATGGGAATTTTGTTTATTTGCTCCCATATGTTGATTGCATCTAAGAGCAATGTTGAGATTAACAGACTGATGACTCAATTGAGTTCAGAGTTCGAAATAAAGGATCCTAGATAGGCCAAGAAAATTCTTGGGATGGAGATCAAGAGAGACAGAGCAAAAGTCACAATTAGTTTGACACAGAAAGAAAGTACTTTAGAGGTTTCAAGCTGAGTGCGTTGATGTCATCACCATTGACTCTCCTTGTAAGTACACTATTGGCTCCACATTTAAAGCTGAGTGCGTTGATGTCATCACATACAGGGGTGGAAATTCGTGTTTTTAGGTCGTGTTTTCGCCTAACACAACATGACATGATAATCAAACCTTAAGCATGAACACGACACGACACGAAGTTGTATTTTTTAAGCACCACAAACACGAATCACGTAAAAAAACATGACACTATTAACACGATTTTTTAAATTACCACGATTTATACGAAATCAATTTTTTGTTCAAAATAACACGACTAACACGAAACTAGTTTGGATGTTTTTTTTATTCAAATTACATCTATAATGCAACAAATTATTGTTTAATCCACAATGTTTAAATTCACATAACCTATTAAAGTTGTTAAAGCCACAACTAATATGTTAAAGTTGTTAAAGCAATTGAAGCCACACAAAAATCAATGCAACATAACCTGTTAAAGCCAAAATAGCGTTTAATCTAAGCCACATAAACTGCTAAAGATAAATCAATGCAACATAATCTGTTATCATCCAAGTCACAACTAATGCAACATAATAGTGTTTAGTCCACATATCAGGTTAATTACGAGACTTTTTAAAGCCAAAAAAACCACGCATAATTACAACCACACCCATACATACAATAGTGTTTACGTTGGACAAAAATAGTGTTTAATCTGGACAAAAAAATAGTATATATAGTGTTTAAGCTACACCAAAAAAATAACTGCTTATGCTCCCAAAGCAGCCACAACCCTTTGTAATCAATCCAACGAATCAACCTTGCATTAAATTAGAAATAGGTAACTTTCAAAACAATTTAAATTTCTAAAACACGTGATAAAAATTATCAACTGAATTACCTAGACTATGGTTTCACCCTTGGTCTCCAATTGAATTATATCTTTGGTTAATTCAAGTAAACTTAACTCGTCATCACCTATAAAGATAAGTACATAATATCCCATTAAATAAATATAACAATTATTATGGCATGATATAAATTAATACTCAATCGACTTGATGATATCTTTTACTCCAAATTACTAATCTCTTGTGCAAATCAAAGCCTCTACCGTCTCAGCTTTTAAAGCACTTCGATATTGATTAAGAACTCGACCTCTATTGCTAAATGTAGATTATGATGCTACAATTGAGATTGGAAAGCATAAAATGTCACGGGCCATGCAAGCAAGTTCTAGATAGCGATATTAATGGGCTTTCTAAAAACTAAGAACATCCAACTCTTCCTCCAAATCACTACTCGTCTCATCCAAATACATTTCAAGTTGCGTCTTTTGCGCACAAGTATATTCTAGACTATCATATGCAGAAAATTCCTATATTTAAACAACAATAGCCAATTAAGTAAAAAATAATAGCCAATTAAGCAAAATTTAAAGAAAAGAATATATGAATTAAAAAACTCTTTAAAAAAATTACCTTAGACATGCTTTTTGTGCTTCTACTAAGTGTTGTTTCTTTCCTCCTATACAATGCGAGATTAACACTAACACACTTCTCAAAAGATGTTGAAGTAAAAGGTGATTTTGGCACATACTCACCAAAAAGAGCAACCATTTTTTCACGAACAAGTGCACTTTGATATGAATCGAAGCCATAAAGTTTCTTATATGCAAACTCGTCATATTGTAACTTATAATGAGGATCT
Organism: Sambucus nigra; assembly: GCA_949130495.1. Classification (NCBI taxonomy): domain Eukaryota; kingdom Viridiplantae; phylum Streptophyta; class Magnoliopsida; order Dipsacales; family Adoxaceae; genus Sambucus; species Sambucus nigra. Next base: position 104,885,566 of record OX422220.1, on the reverse strand, counting down.
AAAACTACCCCCAGTACCAAAATCAAACTATAATCACACCAATATTTTGAAAACTTGGCATATATTTTACGAGCTTTTCATTTTTTCTTTTAACGCTAATTCAACCATGCAAAGAGAAGGAAAATACAAGTTTGAAGTGAGGTATTTGTTTCCCGAAAAAATACAAGTAACTTTATAAACAAACTTCCAAAAATCTAAATATTTTTTCAATTTTACCCCACTCTTCTTGATTTGAACAATGTATGAAATTAGAACTGCTCAATGCTAAACGAACAAAGACACAACGATAGAAAATAACACTCTCAATCATAAGAAAGGTTGCATTCCACTTAGTTGGAACATCTTGATGCAAACCTTCCTTAGGGATTAAGTTCACAAATTTCACACAATCCATAAACTTGTGCTTTCTCACTTATGACCCTTTAGCATACTTCACACACTCACGAACTTTCCCCACCCCTCACCTATTGATTCACATACAGATGATGAGAATAAGCAAGTGGATCATGTTCCATATGCAAATGCAGTTGGTGACTTAATGTATGCAATGGTGTGTACCAGACCAGACATTTCAAACATAGTGTGCATGGTGAGTCATTACATGCACAATTTGGGAAAAGACACTGGCAGGCAGTGAAGTGGATACTACGGTATATTCAGGGTGTTGCGGATATCGATCTAATGTTTGAGAGAGATAAGATGGTTAGTGAGCATCTAGTTGGATATGTTAATTCTGATTATGATGGAGATCTTGACAAGCGTCGATCTACTACTGGTTATGTGTTCAATATAGCAGGAGGACCAAGATCAACTTTACAATTGACAGTGTCTTTACCTACAATAGAGCAGAGTATATGGCGGTAATAGAATCTTTTGAGGAAGCCATTTGGCTTCATGGTTTAATTGATGACTTGGGTATTGTTCAAGAAAATGTGGAGGTTTTCTATGATTGTCAGAGTGTTTGGCAAAGAACTAGGTTCGTCATTCTCTCACCAAACATATTGATATCCGTTTTCACTTCATTTGGGAAATTATAGAGGAAGGGGACATTCTAATTCAAAAAATCGGGACTGCAAATAATCCTGCAGATATACTGACAAAGATGGCTACAGGATCAAGTTCCAACACTGTTTGGACTTGATCAACATCTCTCAAACTCGTGGAAACTAAGGGCGCATGTGTGGTAGCGTTGATTGGTAGACTTTTTCCAACGTGGAGATTGTTGGGGTGTGACAAGACTCCACTATTTGGTGGAGTATGGACAAGACTCTTACTCATTTGGTGGTTGAGTATTTTTCTCCACAAGTTGTGCTCTAGGTATACAAAGTCATTTTATATGGTCTTTATTCCTCTTACCCATCTATAAATAAGCTATATGTATTGAGAGAAAAAATACACCAGCAAATAGGAAGGAAACAAAAGCATATGGAGAGTTTCTTGTTTGAGAGAGAATCATGTGAGTAAGAGTGTTTTGTAATTCTCCTCTTTTAATAATACAAGTTCGCTGCCCCCGTGGACGTAGGAAAATTAACGAACCACGTAAATATCTTGTTATTATGTGAGATTGAGTGTGAGTTTGATTGTTGCATTATTACTGGGCACAACATATACATCTTAACACTTTTTGTCGATTTTTATTGGATCGAACATGTTTATGAATGAATAATTGGACGATCAAATCATTGTGCATCACCCCATTTTGCGAAGCGCGCTTCAAATGGGCGATATGCTCCCTAAATGCCAAATTGCACCTTTATAAAAGCATTGCACTTATTCCTCTCATCGTTATTAATTCATTAATTTTTTCTTACATTTTTATTGTGGGACAAAGTCACCGCATAAGCATTTAAGCCTTTCAGATTGTAAATCACTATGAACTTGAGATTTTCAAAATACACCTAATAAAAGATGAATATTTATTTTGTATATATTTAACATCCCCCCACCATTTTCAAAATACACAAAAATAAAATAAGAAAATAACTGTCAAAGTTAGATTCATGGGTGGGTGAAGGTGTCTTACAACTCGAACCTTCTACTTTGGTGATCTCATTGAAGTTGATTAGATAGCATAATAGACACGTGTTTGAACTAGCAAACCATTTAACCAACCAGATTCATAATCACATGTTACCCTAGGATTCATGTAGGTATTTTTAATATGCAGACTATTAATGGGAGGGTGTCTTTATCCTGATTTCATAATTGGTTTAGAGTCAAACATTGTTCTTATAAATTAATTAAAGAATTGAAGGGAGATAATTTAGAGTCATAACCATCTTTTACAAATTAAGAAATTTTGTTCTAAAACATATCATGGCAAGAACTTTATCCTACTCTTGTCCTTTATATCAATGTAACATTAATAAATCTTGTTTATAAAGAGATTAATACTAATAAGTTGATTTACTTCTCTGAAATTTTCTATTTGGAATCTGAATTGGGTAAATGAATCAAATTGACTAAATTAGTATCAATTAGTTGTAGTTGGATCCTTAATCTACGTTAATTTTATATTGGACTAAAACTAAATCTTTATCTTGTTAAAACTTTGAAAATTCATCTAAATTATGAAAATTGTTATATGTAATTTGATGATTTAGTGAAATTTGGATTCATGTTAGTCTAGTGATAATAGTACCATTATTCTATCATCTTTTAATCAAAATGTTTAAATTATTGTTAGGATGTAAATTTGATGAATTAAATATGGTGGAAATTATGTTAAGAGGTGGAATTTATGATTGAATGGCATTATTTAAATAAATATCATACTAGAATACATGTTTTGAGAAGTAGGGTTCTTATGATGTTATATGCTTAATTGTGTTGTTAATCTTGTTAAAATTATCAAACTCATTGATTGGAATTAGGAGTTTAGTTTTTTAACCCTAAAATAAGATCAAAACATGGGAATTAATCTTAACTAATTAAGATAAATCTTAAAAATAATTACACAATAAAAAAACATAATTTTATTGGGTGTTAGACCCGGATCGATTTGAATTTTAGCCAAATCGATTCTATCATATAATGTTTGGAAAATTGGATTTTTGGTGGATTTGCATAGTTCGTTAACTTGGGATGATTCAGAATAATGCTAGGATTATGTTAATTGTTAGTTTAGACCAATAGTTGTGTGTTGAGGGTGGAGAACATCTAATGTCCTAAAAATATGATGACTAATTAATTAATAAGATTTAATCAATGTGCCTAAAATGACATTGTTAATGTGTGGGTTAGAATGTCTTTTGGACAATACTCTAGCGATGATCTATAATCAGTAGGTAGGTGATTAGAATGGATAATAATTACAACCCTTGTGTTGTGGGGGGTATGTTTGGGATATTAATTAACGGTTATAAACGAATGTGTGATTTAATAGAGATGATATGTAGGTTGTGCGTGCATATTTGGATATCTTGTGATGTGTAGGTTATGTTAACCTAGTTGGATGATTTATTTGAATTCCATATAAGACTGTGAACATACTATGGGTGGGTGTGTAAACTTGTGACGAATCTACTATTCGAAGATTTAATGGGACGCGTATGTTGGACTGCATTTACACCCCCGAGCTAATAATGATTATTAGGTATAAGTCTATTATTCCATTCCTACAGTCTAATTATAGTCACTATCTACTGAGTTGGGAGAACATGACTAGGATATTTTCGTGTAAACGTTAGTATATGGTTATATAGTTAGTGTGTTGGCATAGTGATTCATCCTTTATGTGTAGTTAGAGACTTTAGGAGTTTGGAACATCTTTAGTCGGGACAAGTAGAGGCACACGAGATATCCGCAGGTGTATTTTTTTTTTATTGAGGAGGTAATATATAGTGGAGTTAAGACATATGTTGGAGGTTATCAGTTTATTTTAATCATGGTTTGGATTTAATTCTTTTTAATTATTATTCATATGTTTATTTATCTTGCATGCTTAAAATGGTATTTAATTGTTAGATAGACCTTATGGACTATTGTACATGGTACTGACCATACTATGTATGAAAAATAAAGGGTGTTACAGAAGTACTCATAGAAGGAGAATCTTCAGCCCAAGGAACTTTGATTCCACTTGTTAAATGATAACAAAAGTTTTCTTCGAAATGAAAGCATTAATGAATTATATATAGAAAAACCAATTTAATGGATAACCCCGGACATAAGGGAAGCGACGATGTAACTTCTCTGTTTCCATTAAGGCGTAAAAGGTTAGGTATAGGCCATGACATCCAATCATAAGATTTAACACCTACTAAAGGGGGATTTGAAATATATACCAAGGGTATCATTGATTTTCGTCCATAAAGATTTACATTTAATGCATTCTCATAAAGGGGACTTTATAAATATTCTGAAAGAGGCTATACTGATTGAAAAAACTGCATCTTTCAAAAATTCATATCAATCCATTAAATTATTCAAATTTTTATATAAAAGGTTTGTAGACGGAGTTAACCGTTTGGATAATATATCAAAATTCAATCCTTCTTGATTGAAAGGAATTCCTAGGAATCGAACAAACAAAGTAAGTAGAACCAATACAAGGAATTCAAACTTATCATTTTGATTGATTGTTTTCATGTAAATGATAAGTAGAAAAGTTGTAGGAATTAGAATGAACAGTGCAGTAGAAATAAATGCAAGAATATTTACTTCTATAATCTCATCGTTTTTTACTTCACAATAACTCGGGATTTAATCCCATAGAGATGATAAATCTTTTTCATGCCACTTCAATGAAAGAATTACCTCGGATAATGCCTTATATAGATATACAATATGTCAAAAAATATAAACAATCAAACTTATTTCTCGATTCAATAGTATCCTTCTTCCTGATACTGATTACTAAGAACTTGAACAGAAATTGGAATCAGTTCATAAAAAAAACATTTTCAACAAAAGTTTATCATTTCTTAACTTTAATCAGTAAATTTTCTCCAGAATCAATATTGAGTTTAAATTGCGCCCCTCTCTTTCAAGAGGATTCGGGGCATGCCAAGCCTTGGAAAGATTCTTGCGAACGTACTTCGCAAGTGGGATACTTAATGCATTAGCTACAGCACTGAACGAGTAAGACGTTCAGCGCTTAGTATCCATCGTTTATGGCTAGGACTAACGGGGTATCTAATCCCATTCACTCCCCTAGCTTTCATCTGTTAGTGTAAGTATCATCCCAACAGAGTTCTTTTTTCACTAGTGTTCTTTCCGATCTCTACGTATTTCACCGCTCCACCAAAAATTCCCTCCGCCCCTACAGTACTCTAGATTGGTATTTTCCACTGCCTGACCAGGGTTGAGCCCTGAGCTTTGATGTCGGACTTAAAAATCCACCTGTAGATGCTTTATTCCCCATCATTTCGGATAATTCTTGCATCCTCTATATTTATGCGGTTACTGGTACAAAGTTAGCCGATGCTTATTCCCGGGATACCGCCATTGCTTCTTCACTGGGAAAAGAAGTTCATAACCTGTGGGCCTTCTACCTCTAAGTGACATTACTTCATCAGGCTTTCTCCCATTACAAAAAATTCCCCACTGCTACCTCCCATAGGAGTCTGGGTCATGTCTTAGTCCCAGTGTGGCTGATCATCTTCTCGGACTAGCTACTCATCATCACCTTGGTAAGCTATTACCTCACCAACTCTTTGGTTCATCCTATTGACTTGGCTCATACGAAATAAGTATCTCATAAATTTGAGAATCTCAATGACTCCCTAATTGTATTATCTTTTATATAATATTTTGTTTCATAGATTAGAAAAAATCATAAAGGAAGACTGAATAAATACGAAAAAATGATTATGGAAAGGTACTTCGATTGATGAACAAGTATGGACACATTCGCTCATAGAAAACGGTATCAACCTTCCCATTGCATATTGGTAGTTGTCGAGTATAGAATAAATCTTCTTCTCTTTGTTCCGATGAAATGCGATTTATTCATTGGAGCGATGATAATCTTCTCTGCATCGAAGCTTCGCAAAGCTAGAACTACACCATTTATAAAAAATTATCATGGTCCCTAATCGTGGCAATAAAAATGGTAACGGTAATGGACTGTGATAATTTTAATGGTGACTATTTTGGGGTGCTACACCATATACCGGAAATGGTAACGATTTTTTACCTTGACCTCGGGCCATGGTCACGGATTTGGGTTATGACCATTTTGAGTGTCATAGTCCAAAGCCGTGATCTAATAGGTGACATTAATATGAAAGGACCGATCATGGTTTGTGATCGTGACTCGGAGGTCGCGACTCCAAACCATGATCCCACATATGACCAAATTATCGTGCTGTTTTTAGTGGTCACGATCCCAAACCATGACCAGAAAAAAGGGGATATATACTAATGGTCATGGTTATGCGCTCTGACCAATATTGTGACTTAATTTTTTTGTCATAGGTTTGGTCATGGCTAAGAATTTGTAACCCCCCACTTAATTAAATACCGACTGATCAGTCCTATGTCGAATTAAAACATAATTGACAGCTAGTTCATTCTTAGTATCATTGTCGAAAAATATTTTTCTTTTTATAATTCAACTAAGGGTCCGTTTGATAGAAAAGTGGGAAAATGCAAATGATTCCAGGACATTTGATTCCAGGGCAAACAATTCTAATGCAAATGAATATTTTTCAACTTGTGTCTATTTGATACAAGTTGAAAAATCATCAATTTTCCACATTTTCTATCAAACGCAAAAGCTGGAAAATAAATATAAATGTGAAAATTTTGTTTACGCAATATATATATATATATATATATATTATTAGATGTACAAAATATATGAAAATATAATATATTATTTACAGAATATATACATATATATAGAATATATATTTACCTATATACATAATATTATATTCTGTACATATGCAAATATATATTCTATATATATGTATATATTCTGTAAATAATATATATTCAGTATATGTATAATATATGTGCGTGTGTGTGTGTATATATTCTGTAAATAATATATATATATATATATATATATATATATATATATATATATATATATATATATATATGAAATAAATGAATTATTTTGAAAAAACTATATGAAATATATTAATCATACAAAATATATGAGTATACGGAATATATTATATGTACGAAATATATAAATATAAGGAATATATTAAATATATGAAACATAAAAAATATACGAAATATAAATATATATTAAAATATATGAATTATATAAATGTACGAAATATATAAATAAATGAAATATATATATAAATATACGCAATATACATATATGTGCTAAAATATTAAAATATATATATTAAAATATACGAAATATATATTTACATATTTATTAACAATATATATTTATATATTTATGAAATATATAGAGTTTTAAAAAAATGATTTTGAGTGATTTGCCACCCAATGGTGGCAAACAAAAACCTACCCCCCCCCCCCCCCCCCCCCCCACCCACCCCAAAGAATTGAATTACACCTTAAGGTGGTAAATTGTGCTTAAAGGGTGTAGTACGTAGAAAATAAATTCCAAGACAAATTAAGGCTAGCTATCAAACAACCTAAAAGATGGAAAATGCCGGAATTTTCCAACTTTTCTAAATTTGCCTTGGAATTGGAAGGCTATCAAACGGACCCTAATATCCAACTAAGCAGGTGTTAAAATTTTCCAAGATTTTAATATAAATAAAATTTTTATTTTTAAAATATAACCCATTTAACACAATCCATTCACACAACGAATAACAACAGAGTAATATCAAAACTGAATTAAATGTAACTGGAATAAAACTCTCCAGTTTAAATATCTCAATACAACAATCCCACTAAAATTAAATGTACCAAAACCAACATAAGAACTTAAAATGTCTATAATAGGAAAGAAATAACTAGAATCTTCTTGGGCGACATGCCCTAAATGAAAGATGAATTACAGAGTATAAATCAATGAATATGAAAGCGTCTAAAAAAAGTCCATGACTCCATAGCATCCATAGCTCGTCAAAATTTCAATCCTCTATGGTTGGCGTCCCTGCGGCTGGACACCTGATATAGGAGATACAAGAGAAAAGAGAATATACAAGAAAACGGTTCAAAGCTCGATATAAAAATAGTTTAGAAAACAACAAGTGAATAAATGCTATATTCAGTAATTATTATATACATGTTAGATTTATCGGACTCTCTCATTATACTTCCACCTCTCATCTAGAGTGCACACCTAACGTACCTTAAATCATACTAGTTACTATTCACATACTAACTAGTTCATATTAGTGCGACTAACTATAGCCCATATCTTTCCCACGTATTTCTCTCGCAATACAAGTAATAAATATATATCCAATTTCTCTATAATATGGATAATCCTTTTTACAATTCAATATAATTAAGTATTCACCTACTTGATTCATTTCATATTTTATTATCTTTTATGTCTACTTAATTCACATAGTAAACACTATCACAAGTATATACATATATTCACTCTATTATATATATATATATATATATACTAAACTGCACCCTGAGGATCAGCTGCGGTGCATGCGTAATCTGATATCATGTCCCAGTATATCTCGTTACTGTATAGGGGACTATAGGTTCGGTAAAGATCCCTCGAACCATAAATATAAAACACAAGTAATGGAGGCAAACATAGTCCTAAGCCTTTAGGCTGCGCACATACCTACGCACCCAAAAGACCGTTCAATACCACTATTCTTCTCACTAATGGCAATCCAACCTAAGTCCTATGTTCTAAGGCAACACGTCAAAGATCCCCCTTAAGGCTCATCAGGATATGACGACCCTCTATGCGTAAACTACCCGTCGATAGTAAGTAGGCTAGGTATATCATACATATAAATTAAACAAGTATTAGGTATACACATCAACCTATCTAAAATTTGGTACGCACTCGACCAATATCATATTAGGATTTCATCTTATTCCAAGTACCCGTCATATTTCTGGAATACTACCCTTACTTGTTAATCACGATTTTCATCGTATTTTTATTATGTATTTATCCCTCCCATAATGTCTTTCTCACTTTAATATAATTTTCCAACATTAACCCAAGTCGCTCACTCCTTGTTAATGTACCAAAATTATTCGAATATAATTCCCCACCGTAATTTATTCAATTAACGCTCATTAATTTTCTCCATTTAACCCCATACATAATATCATATTTCGAGTCTTGGGTATATCCTACTGCCCTACTCTAGGTCTTATTATGTTCCAATAATCATCACAAAAATTTTGAACCAATGGGATTTAATCAAAAATTATAAGGGGAATAAATCACTTTTCCAGGGGAAGTCGATCGATCGATCGATTGATTAGTTTTCTGCCCAGATTATGCATATGTTTAGCTACGGATTTGATCATTTTAAAACATCAAAACCATCATCAATCAATCCCAATCTCCTCATTATTCAACCCAAATTCTATAACATGATATATAAATGATCTCTACTAATGAAACAACCTAAAATCATCAAGAATGTTGAATTCATACATGTTAATTTCCTTAAATTCCCAAAATTCATATTTTGTCATTTTCTCTAAGAAACTCATAATTTCTTCAACAAATGATTCCAATTTCGTCGATTAAAATATGTCTTCAACAAAAGATTAATCCTACATAACTCTCATTTCAAAGATTCAATTAAAATCAATTAAACCCTCTTAATATCGCCAATTCTCAATTCTCCATTGATATTCAAAATGAACCCAAAATTTAGTTCTTGATTTAATCTAGAAATCATCATTTCTATATCCTCTACATGTCTATAGCTCATCTACATGCAATATCTATCCATTTCATTTGGTTTATCAATCAATTTTCAAACCCAATTACATAATTTTCATGGATGTTTATAGATCATAATCTAACATGGATAATATAAGCACTAATTAGAGCAAGAATTACACTTGATAATGTTAGAACCTCCTCTTCCCTTTTTTCGGCAACTTTTCGGCAATTCTCCGGTGGTGGTGCAAACTGCAGAGATGGTTGTTGGCCCTTGGTTTCCACTAGATGACTCTTCCTCTCCATAAAAACCCTTTCACGTTCTCTAGATGACTTTTCACTCTCTCTCAAAAGTCCTCACAAGTGATTTGATGAAATGAACATTACGCAGAGTCTACACCCACCTATATAACAAGTCTCTTAGGCTTGCTAAAAGACAAAAAAAAGGTGTATACTATTTATCTTCTAGTTCTCGTTGAGGCGATCTTCCAGTGAGCACATTACGACTCCTTATAGAGAATATTGTCAAGGGAAAGAAACCAATATCACATCCAACTAAGACAATTGCTTAGTTTTAGTAAAAAAAAATGTGACGTCTATATAATATGCTTAAGTTTTGGAAAATACATTTTATACTTAAGAGTATTGTAGCATATAATGATGACAAATCTCGCTCACACACGCACGTACACTCGATTTTATACAGATTTTAAACAAGTTTTAATTATCCTAAACAAGGTGAGTACTATGGTAGCTAACTCTTGTATATTAATCTTAAATGTGATCAATGTAACTTGTTGATTAAGAGTCAAATTGAACTTTGATGTATCCTTTCGAAAAGACAAAAGACCAAGTACCCAATATGTGATTTTAGTTCATGGAATAAAGAAAACCAAACCAACCCAAGGCACATAAGTATACTATACTCTTACATACACGCATTCCTATATATTTCCTTCTCCAAAATTTTCGGTAGTAAAAAATAACACACAAACACCCACATCTTTACTCATTCTAGATTCAAGACACAACAAAACATAAATTCTATCAAGATCACAAAACACCAATGATGATTCAAAAAGCCCTCTCGCCCTGACAACTCCAATCCGCCGCCTCGACAATCTACAACTCAACAAGTTTTTAGAAAATATGTTGTTGTAAACTTCAAAACTTTTGAGGCCTGCATTTACGAAATTTAAACGATATATACCTCATCTCTTCCCACTCCAATATTGTAAAAAAAAAACTTCATAGTTAACCTGGAAAATGTTGGAACCAAAAAGGTGAACACTTTGTTTTCCTAAGAAATGTGATTGAATTATTACACAAATTTTCAGTTATTTATGCTTGAGTTGTACGATTTCTTCAAAATATAACATATATCTTCCCACTCCAATATTGTTGAAAAAAAGCTTCAAAGTTAACCTAGAAAATGCTGGAACCAAAAAGGTGAACTCTTTGTTTTCCTAAGAAATGTGATTGATTTGTTACACAATTTTACGCTTAAGTTGTGTGATTTCTTCTACATCGAATGAGGAAAACTTGAATAAAAAAATTAAGAGGGGAAAGAATGAAGATCTTTTTTGAAATCTGAAAATTTGTGGAAAAAAGGTTTTGTTGGTTGTACTTACGAAATGTTTTTGCTATGTACTCCTTGCTAAAATATTTCATAAGGGATATATGTTTATGTTTTAAGGACGTTTTATTAAATGCGTAATGTGATTAATCTAAACATATAATGTAAATAATATTTAAGCGAAGATGATCTAATGCAAACCACTTACTTAAGGACTAGTTGCAGATTATTTTTTTTTAATAGAAAAAAGATATTTCAGGTTGATATTTTTTAACGTTCAAACATTTCAGTAACCCCACGTCCAAAATAGTAATCAGTTCAAAATGATTTTTTTTGCTATTTAAAAAAAAAGATCAAAATGATGAATATTTTTTTGCTGATTTTTCAAATAGTCAAAATGATCATTTTGAGTGATTTTTTATAATGTTTAAACATAAAAAAAAATACTAGCCCAAAATTATTTTTTACTATTTAAAAATATTGGTCCATAACTAGTCTGCACATAATGATCCGTACCCTAACCTGCCTCTATGATTAAGTACTAAAAATTATTTGCCCTAATATTTTATGGAAGAGTATTTAAGATATTTTATTTTAGGGTAATTTAGTATTAATTTTTGTATATAGGCGTTGATTGTACTTAATCCATCCAATCAAATTTAAAAAGAGTTGTGCTAAGTCACCCTCATTTTTTACTCGAATTGCAATACAGCCTTTCAAAACGCAATATACAATAACTTTTAAGTGTGAGGATTACTTGCCTTGTGTTACCTTTGTGACACCCCGCTTAATAAAATACCGGGTGATCAATCATATACCAAATTAAAACATGAGTCTCATATGGTTCATTCTCAGCATCACTATCGAAAACCAAATTAATTACTAATAACTTATTACGCTGGCGTCAAAATATTATTTAGCTAATCTTTTTAATCAAACCAACAAAGTAAAACAATCACACAGTTTAAATATACCAAACTGAAATAAAATAAAATAACCGAACACTCGGTTTTACATAATACAACCAAATCGAATGCCGCACAAAAAGGCGGTAAAAGAATAAATAAATACTGTTGGGCTATCGGTCCGAATGTTTCTACAGTACCTTCTATCTAGATTAGAAGGATAGAAGCGTTTACAGTAAACCTGCATGCATCCACAGCTGCTGCAGCGAACGTCTGACTCAAAAAAATCTTCATTCAGGCATCCCTGTGTCTGGACACTTAATATATATATATATATATATATATATATATATAGCAAGAGAGGCAAATAGAGAAATGGGACAGAGCCCGAGTTATGAAAATATTTTAGCAAGTGCATAAATATTATATTTTTAAAATATGATTTATCTCATATCTAAATTGGTATCGCACTCCCATGAGATACTCCTTCACCCCTCTTCTAATAGTGCACACATATTGAATACCTTTCAACAACCTAGTTAAACTACCCTGTCTAACTAAACGCTATCACTCATCATCTAAAAATCCTCATAAACCCGAGTACTAAGGGCTAAACTTCTCCTCATTTCCAACACTGCACTACGTTCATGCGTGGGGTGTCTCGCGAAGCGAAATCCAAACAAGGAACCCCCTTAATACACTACTACCTAACAATGTTGATCGTCGAAGAGAGAGAGAGAGAGCGGTTATCATGCATACCCTAGTATGCATACTGCTGGCGCGGACCATTTTTTATAAAATAGTGAAAAAAATATTTTTGAGCTAATTTTTTTTATGGTTTTTAAACATTTCAGTAGGACCATAAAAAAAATTCAACTCAAAATGAATTTTTTTGCTATTTTAAAAAAATCGGTCAAACTTTGTCAGTTAAAAACAACTTAAAAACTGACAAAGTTTGACTGATTTTTTTAAAATAGCAAAACAAGTCATTTTGAGTTGATTTTTTTTATGGTCCTACTGAAATGTTTAAAAGCCATAAAAAATCGACCCAATTTTTTTTTTTTACTATTTTAAAAAAATGGTCCGCACGGAGGGTATGCAAACTGGGTATGCATGAGATCCTTTCTGTATATATATATATATATATATATATATATATATATATATATATATATATATATATATATATATATATATATAATACTCACTTTAATATACAAATCACAATTTAAGTCCAGATAAAATCTCCCGGAATGAGGATAAATCCTTATTCATTTTACTCTTTACACTATTTAAAGATATATGATATTTTGTCCTCGTATACAGGTAATATACTATACACAACAAGTATAATAACCATTCCACCGAGCTATAACTCATAAATGCAGTTGTAATACCCCGTATTTTTGTGATATTTATTTATGGGATTAATTGAATTAAATGTGTATTAATTGGGAAATAATCCGGATAAAATACTAACGAGATGTGAGTTGGTATTTGATTATAATGTGTACATACGACGATATATGAATATTGAAATTATTAAATTTGTCGTGAGATTGATATACGGCAATTTGGGAAATTTTGTTGAGACGCGTGTGACAGTCGCGTCAGGAAAGTAATTATTTAATTAAAAAATAAATTTTATTTCTATTAATCGTATGGTCATTTTGAGTGCGCCAACGCGTCCGGAAAGGTCGAAATAGTCAGAAAACACTAGCCGGGGGTTTAGTTTGGGTCCCGGGGCATTTTTAGGCCATACCGACAACTTAAAAGGTTATTTTGGTAATTTTGAAATTTTGGGAATTAAAACCCACGAAAATTAGAGTTTAATTTTGATTAATAAATAAACCCACCAACCCATTATCAGCACTAAACTAAGTAGTGGGCTACGGGAGAAGTTTAGAGTAGAAGTTAAGGGTCCAAAAATAAACCCCCACCTCCATTGTCATCATCTTTAGAGAAGAACTTGTAGAGAGAGAGAGAGAGAGAAGAGAATTCTGCAGAGAGAGAGAGAACAATTCAACCTTAAAGATTCAACATCAAATTCAGAGAAAGATTAGAGGCAAGTGATTTAATTACAATTGATTCAATGTTATGCTTTTCCATGTTTAGGGAAATTATCGAATTTATCTTGGAAGATTGATATAGACCCATGTATTTGAATATTAAAACTATGAACTATGTTAGGAATTGCATGTAGACATATTCTGGACGAATTATGGATTCAAAATATGACCCTTGATCATCTAAAAACGGATTTAAGAAGAGATTTATTAATGTTCTTGAAAGAAATAGAAAACTAGGTTTCTTGATGAAGTTTTGATCCAAACAAAGCCCTTGGTTGATGAATTATTGGTTTTAGAACGTTAACAATGTTGTAGAATGGTTGTATGATTATATTATAACGTTATATTAGAGTTTCATGCTTTATAATGGAGTTTTGGAACGATTTGAGGACTGCAAAACGAAGCAGTCCGTAGCCTACCTGGTGCGATCGATTGATCGACATTCATCAGTCGATCGATCGACCACCATCGATCGATCGAGGTTCAAGGTCGATCGATCGACCTTACCAGAATGAGTAAAATTTCCCTAGTTAAATTTTATTGATGTTAAACCTTAATAATTATTATTGGAGACTTTATGGATATCCTTAGACTTAAGGAAGACCAATAGGTATGGTTATAAAATTTGGACCTTAATTAGAATTCAAATTGAGGAATTATTCTAAAATCTAATGAAATCCGATGAGTGAGATAATGTTAGAGTTAAAAGAGTAAATTTGAATAATTTGGTGAAATGAGGTTTGGGGCAGAAGTAAGGACCTTAAGAATAATGATGTTATATGAGGGAATAATAGGAAACTTAATAATCCCTTTGAGATAGGTTTTAAGTACAAGAAACTATGACGTGAGATGTGTCGACAGTCTACATTATATATTATTGGAAGACTTAAAATGTATAATATTGGAATAATGGTATAAGGATGTAGAAAATACCTTTATTAATATTGAGATATCTAAGATGTGTGCATGCTTAGTATATGTATATGATTTTTTATGTGTATGACATACCTACCATACTTGCTATCACGGGAGGTTTACGTTCGCTTAGGGCCGTCTAATCCTTGTGTGCCCGGATTTAGAGTGGTACCGAGAGGACATAGTTCAAGGGAATGACTTAATTGTGAGTTATTAAGCCAGCTAACTATGGAGCGTAGGTATGTACGTGACCATGGATATGTTGAATTATGTTCGCCTCCATTTTGTGTGTGGTGTCTATTCTAACAATTCCTGAGAGATTCGGAATTTGTAATCCTTATGTACGTGATGTACCGGGATGGATAGCAGAGTATGTGTGCACCACAGCTTAGCCTCAGGGTGCTTATATTGTATATTTATGATGTGAATAATATACGGTTCAATGAAAAGGAATTTGTTATGTTTAAATTGCGAGAATAATTTATAGTGACGCTTTGAGAAGTTAAAAAGGGATAACATGCCGAGAATTGTAATGTTAATAATTGAGAATCTGAGTATAAGTAAAGCTATCTATTTAAGTAATAACATTGGGAATTCATATTGTGAATCGAGTAGTTGGGTTAGAACTTATGACGGTTTAGTTAGATAAAACTAACACATGAATGGGTACAGGAACGTTAGGAGTGCACAGTTAGATGAGAGGTGAGTGTTTCATGTGAGAGAACTTCCTAACATGTATCTTGCATTCATTGTTTTAAATGTTATTAAAGCACTTGCTGTTTTTAAAATACTCTCCACTTTCGGGCTCTCACCCGTTTGCTTTCAAATCTATTTTTTTGTAAAAACCTTTTAGGTGCCCCGCCACAAGGACACCATGCATAGTATTTCCATTCAGGTGACGAGCTGTAGCTGTTGTGGAAGTTACAGGGCTTTGACAGTAGACGCCTCTTTTCTAGACTTGACTCCATATTCAGTTTCATCATTGTAGGGCATGTCGCCCATTTCTTTAGAGACATTTTATATTTCAGTTATTCAGACTTTGGTTTGTAATTTAATTCAGGATGCAGACTTGTTTTATTTATATTCCTTATTGGGATTGTTGTGAGGAGTATTTCCTCTGGACTCTTTATTACTTGTTGATTACACTATTGGGACTTTATTGTGAATGGTTATATTATTCTTTCATAATTCATTTATTGCATATTAATCAGATTTAATTTAAAATTTGACATCTTACTTTTTAAATACTAGGTGGTTAGTAATCATTAAAATGTTTTCGACAGTGATGCTATTAACTGAACCAACTTGGCATTTTGCATTAATTTAATAGAGGAGTAGGTACCCGGTATTTAATTAGTCAGGGTGTCACAGGTGGTATCAGAGCATCAGGTTCTAGTGTCCTTTAGGATTTGTACGGCTTATTATGTTTCCGCTGAGCTTTCTTTGATATAGAGCCCTAATACTAGGAATGTTGTGTTCATCTCTATACATTGGGAATTCGTACTTCCGCGATTTGTTTATTTGAATGATGAACTCATCCAAATTTACTTAAATTTTCAGATGGACCATCAAGAAGAACTAGCTAAAACGGTTAAGGGAGTCAACGGGCAAGATCGACTCACACCTCAGATATCCCCAGAGAGAATATCAACCGCCGAGTTAGCAGGTATCGTGGCACAAGCAGTTACCACTGCAGTTTTACAATACCAAGAACGCAACATACAACTTAATGGAGGCAAAAGACCTAGAGAGGTTAGCCAAATGCATGTGAATAAAGATAAAAAATGTGCGAAGACCCCGAAATTGCGACAACAAACTACCCAAGACCGAGCCAGTTCTAGTCAACAACGTGGTAAAATGAAGCAGTTTAGAAAGGGGAATAAGGTCCCAAGTCAGAAAGGCCGACACCGTCAGCAGCAGGGTCAGAGGGGGAGTAACTTCAGAGGGCGATGTTTCGTGTGTGGCACGCGTGGCCATAAACGCCAGGATTGTCCTGATAGGGGCAGGGCCCCGCAGCAGCAGGAGCAGGGTGCCCGACAGGAGCCGCAGAGGCAGTTACAGTACAGACATATCTATAATATCAACCAGGCAGCCGCCCCACAGGCACCACCCGCGATTTGGGGTATGTTTTCTATCCATGAGACTTTTGGGTCGAATTTTGTTTGTTACTAGGACAACGCAATTGTTTTATAGCTACTTATTATGCGAAGACCTTAGGGTTATTAACCGCAGCATTGAGCACTGTAACGTAGGTAGACTCACCACTGGGGAATGGTTCATTTTTCTTTATATGACGGGGAGTGGGGGTAGAGAATTGGTAGTTTGGTATTACCCGCGGACATGTTAGTGTTAGAGATGACCGAGTGTGATGCCATTATTGGTATGGATTGGATAGTAGCGTACCGAGCCATGATTGACTGTTTTAGTAGGAGTATTATCTTTGCCATTCCCGGGCAAGAGATGTTTTTAGTGGCGATGCCTCGCCCTGAGGGAGGATCGTGTGACACCCCGCCTAATTAATCCCGGGTGATCAGTCCTAAATCAAGTTAGAACAGGTTTCTCATTTGGTCCATTCTTAGCATCACTGTCGTTTTATTAAATTACTAACCACCTAAGTGAGAAAAATAGACTGGTGCCAATTTTTATCTTTCATTAATTAAACAAAAACTCATGCGGAAAATAAAACAATACATTCACAAATAATTGGACTAATCATTCCACAAGTAAATATTTAATTAACCGAATAAACCATCGGTCCAAATAAAAATCCCATAAAGACAAGAATAAAATCCCAACAAGTCTAAGAAACAAATACATGGGAAGTGAGCGACATGCTCGAATAAATAATAATGAGTCTCTACATTATGAATGAAAGAAAGAGGCTCATATCAAAGGTCCCGCAACATCCACATATGCTGCAGCAACGGAGTTCCTGGAATTGAGTCAAGTCTGGCGTCCCTGTGGCTGGACACCTAAAAGGTTTTTAAAAAGTTTTTATAGCAAGGGTTAGTACCCAAAACATTTGAAAACATTTAGCAATTGATTAACTTGCAGTAATAATAAATATGCATGCTCTTCATATTTTAGTTAGTGTCGCACTCCCTTGAGAACTTTCTCACCTCTCCTCTAATGTGCACCACTAACGCTTTAATTATCACCTAGTTATCTATCTCATGACTAGATAATTATTAAAGTCTCCTTATACTCCCCCCCCTACTCTAACCTGAGTAAAATGTGATTATGATTTTTAAGTCATAAGTAACATCAACTTAATTAAATCATTTCCCTTTTAAATTCATATAACTACTCCACTCGTTATACATATACAACAACACATGCTTGTATTTATTTAGTCCGTATATAATAATCATCCTATTATATACTTAGAATATTGCAGCATTCACACACACACAGGAATACATAAACCACTAATATCCACCCGAGTAAAAGTACTCCCCGGATATAATTTCTCTAAAGTGCTAGTACACTAGGTATATTCACATATCCTAGTTATCCAAGTTAGAATCTCTCACTAACTTGGTTTAGTATGCGATTGGAGGCGGTCATATTCCTTCCCGGAAAGTGAGTTGCCCCTCACCCCCTGTAACGGACGCTATGACCTGGGAATCTACTCGCCCTACTCCTCAAGCTAGGGGATTCATCCACTGCGCTTAACCTCCCCCTATAGCACTAGAGTATAATAATATCTAACCACTGATATTAAAGCATACACTATATATATATACTATCACACACCGTATATATACATATATACATATATAAAAATGTTCTAGCTACACCGTGTACCAAACCCGTGACACAAGCCTATTCCATTTTTATTATGAGGTTATTACCCAACTCGAATTATTAATTAATTTGCACATTAATAATTTCAGTTGCTTTTGATGTTGCCCTCACCATTTAATTGGACTCAATCTCATAGCCCGAATTAACCTCACCCGAGTCTAAATCCCGACTCTAAATTTCTTAGTCCATTACTACGTAATATAATTTACCTCGATGTCACTCAACCAAATTTTGACGTATCATCCAAATTTCTCCTCCCATCTCCTAATTAATTCACTCACATTTAATTAGGTATACCCCATGCATTAATTTCTCAACAATAATTAATTGCATAACAACTTTTTATATAAATCTCTTCCTATGTAAATAAAACTGGGCGAACTGTCAGTTTCTGTCGACCGTCGATCGATCGACTTCATGGCGTCGATCGATCGATCGAACAGGTACTCGTCTTCTTCACGAAGACGGACAGCCATGGGCGAAAATCTGCAAACCCTAATTTCCTTCTACACGGAAACTAAGTCTCTTTTAGCATTTGTACATATTAGGAAACTCATTAAGGATCTCCAGAGTATTCAACAACATCAATAATTCGTCCATTAACTCAAATTTCTAAATTTGGGGAAAGTTTCATCATTAACCCTAGGTCCATTTATACCCCAAATTTCATCATCAAATTCGTTTCCAAATATGCAGATAACATCCTTATTAGATATGCAATAACTCACCATTATCAGATTTTACAAGAATCATCACCCCAAATTTCGTAAATCAGGATTGTTGTTTTCAAAATCCCATATTCATTCCATTAACACCCAAAAACGGATTTCTACATAATCACTACACATGAATATGAATCGAAAATAGATTTAATGCTATTGCAAGTTATCCCCTTGCCTTAAGGTTCGTAGAGTCTGAATTGGAGCTAAATCCCAAGGTTGAAGATGACCTTTGATGGCTCTCTTTGATCCCCAATTTTGGCTTTGGCTGCTGTTAGGGTTTCCTAACCCTTAATTTGCTTTCTCTAATTAAGTTCAGCCACCCCCTTATTTCTTTTTATTAGATTAATTACTTAATACCATTTTTTGACTAATGGGCCAAGCCCAAGTGACCCAAATGTCCCCGAGTGGGCCCGGCTATGTCTAAAAACGTCCCGTGACCCGTTTACTACCCCCGGGTACACTTTTCCGACTATCTCGGCCCATCCGGACTCAACTGTACCCTCAGAATTTGCATCCGAGTTAATTTCTAAAAATACTTATCCCCCACCTAATACAGTCTATACCGACTTTCGGATGCGATAAGTACATACCTCGTCATTAATACTCTAGACGACATAATTACATTATTACTATTCACTTAGTAAATAAGTTTTCCCTAAATATTAACCATTCAATCCCAGATTAATATTTATATATTATTCTGTTCTAATTAATTCATTAAATTACAACACACTAAGTAATTTAAAATCTCCGAATTAATTAAATTAAATGTACCAAAAAATACGGGGTGTTACATACTCCCCCCCTTATAAAGGAATTTCGTCCCCGAAATTAGGTCGTACCTGCGTTGAAAAGTTCTGGATATTGTTCCCGCATATCCTCCTCTCGCTCCCAGGTAGACTCGTCAACATTGTGATGACCCCACTGTACTCTAACCAATGGAACAACCTTGGATCGTAATTTCCGCTCACTATGATCCAGAATTGCTACCGGCCTCTCCTCATACGAGATGTCTGGCTGTAAGTCGATCTCCTCGAGTGGAATATGCCAAAAGGCTCTCTCGCTCCTTCGATATTTCTTCAGCGATGCCACATGGAATACATCGTGTATTCGCTGAAGATGATCTGGTAATCCAAGCTTATACGCCACCGGTCCCACCCTCTCAATAATAGGGAAAGGTCCTACGTATCGCGGTGCTAACTTACCCTTCTTTCCAAACCTCATCACCCCTTTCATAGGGGATACCCGGACTAAAACCTGGTCCCCAACTTCTAGCTCCACATGTCTTCGAGGAGCATCAGCATAACTCTTCTGCCTGTCCTGAGCTATTCGAATCCTTCCTCGAATCAACTCTATCTTGGCAGATGTCTCCTGAACAATCTCCGGCCCCAAGAGTTTGTTGTCCCCCACCTCTAACCAACAAGCGGGTGAACGACAAGGTCTCCCGTACAGTGCCTCAAACGGTGCCATTCCAATCGTGAATTGGTAAGAGTTGTTATACGCAAACTCTACCAAAGGAAGATATTTCTCCCAACCTCCCCCGAAGTCCAAAATGCACATTCTGAGCATGTCCTCCAGCATCTGATTAACTCTCTCAGTCTGTCCGTCAGTCTGTGGGTGATACGCTGTACTCAAGCGCAACTCCGTGCCCATTGCCTCCTGAAAGCTCTGCCAAAAGTGGGCAACAAAGATTTTGTCTCTGTCGTATACGATATTTATCGGCACTCCATGCAGCTTAACAATCTCTTCTATGAATAGCTGTGCATAACGCATCGTCTCAAAGTCTGTGCGTACCGGCAAAAAGTGGGCTACCTTAGTCAACCGATCCACAATAACCCATATGGAGTCGTGACCCTTCTGCGATACCGGCAACCTTGTGATGAAGTCCATGGAGATGCTCTCTCACTTCCACACGGGAATGTCTAACGGCTGCAGCATCCTTGATGGTCTCTGGTGGTCAACTTTCACAAGCTGACACGTGGCACATTTCGAAACAAACTCCGCTATGTCCCGTTTCGTCCATGCCCACCTATACTTCCTTCTCATATCTTGGTACATTTTATCCCCACCGGGATGTACCGCAAATTTCGAACCATGGGATTCTGTCATAACGGCGTGCTTTAAATCCTCATCCTCTGGCACCATTAACCTCCCATTAAAACGTAGGCCTCCTTCTTAGCTAATCAAGTAACCTTCCGCTCCCTCAGCTAACAACTGGCCCACCCTATCCCGGCAATTCTGATCCTCTGCCTGAGCCTTCACAACCCGCATAATGATCTCGGGTGTGATGGACAAAGCCGACATGCAAGCCTTTGCTACGTCGTCGTCATATTGAAGCTCTCTCCACTTCGCTTGCCATACCTCCGATAATTCCCCAGTCGGTCTTCTGCTCAATGTGTCTGCTACTACATTGGCCTTACCAGGATGATACTGGATATCAAACTGGTAGTCCTTCACGAATTCTAGCCACCGCCTTTGTCTCATATTCAGATCCTTCTGTGTGAAGAGATACTGAAGTGACTTGTGATCCGTGAATAGAAATACTGCGTGCTCCTCCTCGGTACGCGAGTAGATTAGGATGTCATTAATGAACATGATGACAAACTGATCTAGGTACTCCCTGAAAACCCTGTTCATGAGGTCCATGAACACTGCTGGTGCATTAGTGAGCCCGAAGGGCATCACCCTGAACTCATACGATCCATACCGTGATAAGAAAGCGGTCTTAGGAACATCCTCTTCTCGGATACGCAGTTGATGATATCCTGACCTCAAGTCGACTTTGGAGAAGTAAGACTCCCCTCTCAGTTGGTCAAATAAATCATCAATCCGAGGTAACGGATACTTATTCCGTATCGTCACCTTGTTCAGCTCTCTATAATCCACGCACAATCGAAGTGACCCATCTCGCTTCTTCACAAACAACACCGGCGCACCCCACGGCGATGTACTCCGCCGAATAAAACCCTGACCCAGTAATTGCTGAATCTGCTCCCTCAATTCCCGCATTTCTGAAGGGGCCATTCGGTAAGGTGCCCGAGCAATCGGTCTCGTCCCCGGCGTCAAGTCGATAACAAATTCGATTTCTCTGCTGGGTGGTAACCCTGGTATCTCCTGGAATACATTCTCAAAGTTCCTCACTACGGGAATAGAGTCTAAAGGGACTACCACCGTTTGTGAGGATTCCTCCTCAATGTAATATAAGTGAGTGCGCGACCCTCCCTCAGGAAGCGGCATTGCTATCAGGAACATCTCCTGTCCCGGAATGGAGAACACGATTGTCCTCACATAACCATCCACCGTAGCCCGGTAACCTGCCAACCAATCCATGCCCAAGATGACATCACACCCCTCCATATCTAACACTAAGAGGTCTGCTGCTAAAACTAAGCCTTCCAATCAAAATGTCCACTCCCCAACAAATCGAGCGAATCAAAGCCCCGCTGCCTACTGGCGACTCTACGCTCATACGGAGGTTACCCGCTGCCTCTAATAACCCAGCCCGTTTAGCAAAATTAGATTTAATGAATGAATGCTCCCATGTTAAAATTATGTTACATACATGACCATGAATGAAAAACATACCCTCAACTGCTGGCGGCGCCTGCTGTGCCGGAGGATTGGGAACATTCCGGACATTATACACGCCCGTAGTGTATCTGCCACTGATGCTTTGGGGTGAGTGGAGTTGGTGCGACCGGTGGTATCTGCCCCTGATGGTTACCCTGCTGACGGCTTCTGCCCCTCTGCGGGCACTCCCTCTTGAAGTGTCCTGGCTGGCGACAGACAAAACAGAGCTTCTGCACGTCTCCCTGTCGTTGGCCCTGACGTGGCTGGCCCTGTTGGCCTCCCCGATTGTTCCCTTGGCCCTGACGGCCTTGAGGAACCTGCTGCTGCTGTTTAGGGTTTGGCTGCCCCTGCCTGGACCCCTGTCCTCCCGGTTGGAACCCACCAGGCTTAAATCTCTTTGCCTGATTCCCTTGCTGAATGAATTGTGGCTGAGTACTACTAGTGCAACCACCCGTAACCGCCTTGCCCTGCTGGCTCGATTCACCTGCTCTCTTATTCCCCTTCGTATGGGCACGATGATCCTGACAAAGTACGAGGGCGGCATTAACGACATCTGCATAAGTCATTAACGTCGAATTCCCAATCAAATGCTGCCTGATCCTCCAAGCTAAGCCATTCATGAACCTTGACCTCTTCCACTCCTCATTGCTCACCTCATTTGGTACAAAGCTTGCCAAACGGGTGAACTCTTGCTCATAATCTGCCACTGACCGGTCACCCTATATTAACTCACTGAACTTCCTTCGCATCTCCGCCTCTACCGCTGGTGGAACGTGGTTACGGTCGAACCACACCCCGAATTCGGGTACCGCCATGAAATCTCGCTCTTCAGCGGTGGTCACTGACTCCCACCATTGTAGGGCTGCCTCCGACAGAAGAAAGGAAGACAGCTTCTGCCTCTGCACATCGGCACACTCCAGCATGCGCAGATGGCGCTGAATATTCTTCTTGCAGTCACAAGCCTCCACCACATTGATGCTCCCCTGAAACTCAGGTGGGTGACCCTTCGGAAAGGTCTCCCTAACTCGCTGCCAAGACGGTGGCCCCACTGGAGCCTGAACTGCTGGAGCCATTGGAGGCGGTGCCTGGGGCTGTGGAAAATGAGCTGCCATAGCTTGCATTGCTGTCTCGACTGCCTGGGCCACTATCACTGCCACTTGAGTAGTAGAAATCAACTCGGGTGGGGGTGGTGGTGGCGGTATCTGTGGCTCCTGGTGTGCCTCCCTCACCTCATCCCTAGCCTCAGCCCTCTCCGCACTCTGTCTCTTCGGTGACATCTGAAATAGATTAAATTGTATAAGTACACAATTTATACAAAACTAATAGCAGAATTACGATCTCACGCAAGCGGAAGATATAATCAACAGTCCTAATAATAGGGCTCTATAACAACCGAACGCTACGCTGAAACGTAGAAAGCCGTACAGATCCTAAGGACACTAGAACCTGATGCTCTGATACCATCTGTGACACCCCGCCTAATTAATCCCGGGTGATCAGTCCTAAATCAAGTTAGAACAGGTTTCTCATTTGGTCCATTCTTAGCATCACTGTCGTTTTATTAAATTACTAACCACCTAAGTGAGAAAAATAGACTGGTGCCAATTTTTATCTTTCATTAATTAAACAAAAACTCATGCGGAAAATAAAACAATACATTCACAGATAATTGGACTAATCATTCCACAAGTAAAAATTTAATTAACCGAATAAACCATCGGTCCAAATAAAAATCCCATAAAGACAAGAATAAAATCCCAACAAGTCTAAGAAACAAATAAATGGGAAGTGAGCGACATGCTCGAATAAATAATAATGAGTCTCTACATTATGAATGAAAGAAAGAGGCGTCTATCAAAGGTCCCGCAACATCCACATATGCTGCAGCAACGGAGTTCCTGGAATTGAGTCAAGTCTGGCGTCCCTGTGGCTGGACACTTAAAAGGTTTTTAAAAAGTTTTTATAGCAAGGGTTAGTACCCAAAACATTTGAAAACATTTAGCAATTGATTAACTTGCAGTAATAATAAATATGCATGCTCTTCATATTTTAGTTAGTGTCGCACTCCCTTGAGAACTTTCTCACCTCTCCTCTAATGTGCACCACTAACGCTTTAATTATCACCTAGTTATCTATCTCATGACTAGATAATTATTAAAGTCTCCTTATACTCCCCCCCCCTACTCTAACCTGAGTAAAATGTGATTATGATTTTTAAGTCATAAGTAACATCAACTTAATTAAATCATTTCCCTTTTAAATTCATATAACTACTCCACTCGTTATACATATACAACAACACATGCTTGTATTTATTTAGTCCGTATATAATAATCATCCTATTATATACTTAGAATATTGCAGCATTCACACACACACAGGAATACATAAACCACTAATATCCACCCGAGTAAAAGTACTCCCCGGATATAATTTCTCTAAAGTGCTAGTACACTAGGTATATTCACATATCCTAGTTATCCAAGTTAGAATCTCTCACTAACTTGGTTTAGTATGCGATTGGAGGCGGTCATATTCCTTCCCGAAAAGTGAGTTGCCCCTCACCCCCTGTAACGGACGCTATGACCTGGGAATCTACTCGCCCTACTCCTCAAGCTAGGGGATTCATCCACTGCGCGTAACCTCCCCCTATAGCACTAGAGTATAATAATATCTAACCACTGATATTAAAGCATACACTATATATATATACTATCACACACCGTATATATATATATACATATATAAAAATGTTCTAGCTACACCGTGTACCAAACCCGTGACACAAGCCTATTCCATTTTTATTATGAGGTTATTACCCAACTCGAATTATTAATTAATTTGCACATTAATAATTTCAGTTGCTTTTGATGTTTCCCTCACCATTTAATTGGACTCAATCTCATAGCCCGAATTAACCTCACCCGAGTCTAAATCCCGACTCTAAATTTCTTAGTCCATTACTACGTAATATAATTTACCTCGATGTCACTCAACCAAATTTTGACGTGTCATCCAAATTTCTCCTCCCATCTCCTAATTAATTCACTCACATTTAATTAGGTATACCCCATGCATTAATTTCTCAACAATAATTAATTGCATAACAACTTTTTATATAAATCTCTTCCTATGTAAATAAAACTGGGCGAACTGTCAGTTTCTGTCGACCGTCGATCGATCGACTTCATGGCGTCGATCGATCGATCGAACAGGTACTCATCTTCTTCACGAAGACGGACAGCCATGGGCGAAAATCTGCAAACCCTAATTTCCTTCTACACTGAAACTAAGTCTCTTTTAGCATTTGTACATATTAGGAAACTCATTAAGGATCTCCAGAGTATTCAACAACATCAATAATTCGTCCATTAACTCAAATTTCTAAATTTGGGGAAAGTTTCATCATTAACCCTAGGTCCATTTATACCCCAAATTTCATCATCAAATTCGTTTCCAAATATGCAGATAACATCCTTATCAGATATGCAATAACTCACCATTATCAGATTTTACAAGAATCATCACCCCAAATTTCGTAAATCAGAATTGTTGTTTTCAAAATCCCATGTTCATTCCATTAACACCCAAAAATGGATTTCTACATAATCACTACACATGAATATGAATCGAAAACAGATTTAATGCTATTGCAAGTTATCCACTTGCCTTAAGGTTCGTAGAGTCTGAATTGGAGCTAAATCCCAAGGTTGAAGATGACCTTTGATGGCTCTCTTTGATCCCCAATTTTGGCTTTGGCTGCTGTTAGGGTTTCCTAACCCTTAATTTGCTTTCTCTAATTAAGTTCAGCCACCCCCTTATTTCTTTTTATTAGATTAATTACTTAATCCCGTTTTTTGACTAATGGGCCAAGCCCAAGTGACCCAAATGTCCCCGAGTGGGCCCGGCTATGTCTAAAAACGTCCCGTGACCCGTTTACTACCCCCGGGTACACTTTTCCGACTATCTCGGCCCATCCGGACTCAACTGTACCCTCAGAATTTGCATCCGAGTTAATTTCTAAAAATACTTATCCCCCACCTAATACAGTCTATACCGACTTTCGGATGCGATAAGTACATACCTCGTCATTAATACTCTAGACGACATAATTACATTATTACTATTCACTTAGTAAATAAGTTTTCCCTAAATATTAACCATTCAATCCCAGATTAATATTTATATATTATTCTGTTCTAATTAATTCATTAAATTACAACACACTAAGTAATTTAAAATCTCCGAATTAATTAAATTAAATGTACCAAAAATACGGGGTGTTACAGATCGTCCACTCATTTGTACTACATAGAGGATGAGACCTCTAAGGAAGTGGTGATACCACTTGATTCGATACCCCTTGTTAGTGAGTTCGCCGATGTATTTCAGGATATACCTAGATTACCTCCGAGTAGAGAGATAGATTTTGTGATTGATTTAACGCCGGGCACTCGGCCTATTGCCCGCGCACCTTACCGTATGGCTCTAGCTGAGATGAGAGAGTTACGGGATCAGATTGAACAGTTGTTGGGTCAGGGGTTTATACGTAGGAGTACTTCACCGTGGGGTGCCCCTGGGTTATTCGTAAAAAAGAGGGATGGATCGTTGAGATTGTGTGTAGATTACCGGGAGTTGAATAAGGTCACGATACGGAATAAGTATCAGTTGCCCCGAATCGATGACTTATTCGACCAGTTGAGAGGATCTTCTTTCTTCTCAAAGATTGATTTGCGATTGGGATACCATCAGTTGCGTATCAGGGAAGAGGACTTCTCGAAGACTGCTTTCTTAACGAGATATGGTTCCTACGAGTTTCGGGTTATGCTTTTCGGTTTGACCAACGCTCCAGCAGTGTTTATGGACTTGATGAATAGGGTGTTCAGAGAGTTCCTGGACCAGTTCATCATTGTTTTCATTGATGACATTCTGGTTTACTCCCAGACAGAGGAGGATCACGCCGAGCATTTGAGGCAGGTTTTGTAGACGCTACGTCAGAACGAGCTGTATACAAAGTACGAGAAGTGTGGGTTTTGGCTGAAGGAGGTTCAGTTTTTGGGGCATATTATTTCCGACCGGGGGGTATCTGTTGATCCGGGGAAGGTATCCGCGGTGAAGGGGTGGGGACAGCCCACGACACCGACTGAGATTCGTAGTTTCTTAGGTCTAGCAGGATACTACAGGAGGTTTATTCGGGGTTTCTCCAAGATAGCGGGTCCCATGACACATCTGACTCGTAAAGGTGTGCCGTTCATTTGGAGTGATGCCTGTCAGTTGGCATTCGATGAGTTGAAGGACAAGTTAACCTCAGCACCTGTGTTAGCATTGCTGAGACCGGGAGTTGAGTATCTTGTTTACACTGATGCGTCCTTACAAGGACTTGGAGGTGTACTGCTGCAACGGAGGTGGCTTGAGTTTTTGAAGGACTATCAGTTTGATATCCAATATCACCCGGGGAAGGCTAACGTGGTAGCAGACGCATTGAGTCGTAGGCCAGTAGATGAAGTGACAGGGGTGTGGAAGGCAAAGTGGAAGGAGTTGGGACACCAGGATGCAGTGGCCCGATCATTCATGTCGGTGATGACTGCTACACCGCAGATTATCACGAGAGTGGTAAAGGCACAAGCAGATGACTCGTTCTTTCAGGAGCAGATAGTTCGATTACTAGCTGAGGGAGCCGAGTCCTATACCGTTAGCTCAGACGGGGGATTACGCTTCAATGGGAGACTGGTAGTTCCGAAAGGGGAGGAATTACGACATGAAGTGATGGCAGAGTCGCACTGCTCACGGTTCGCGGTACATCCCGGTGGGGACAAAATGTACCAGGACATGAGACATCAGTATTGGTGGAGCGGGATGAAGAGAGATATTGCCGTGTTTGTTTCTAAATGCGCCACTTGTCAGCTGGTAAAAGTGGACCATCAGAGACCGACAGGACTTCTACAGCCATTAGAGGTCCCGATGTGGATGTGGGAGAGCATCTTCATGGACTTTATCACGGGGTTACCTACGTCACAGAGAGGTCACGAATCCATTTGGGTAATTGTGGACAGGTTGACCAAAGTCGCTCATTTTCTACCCGTAAGGACCGACTACACTACGGGACAGTATGCCCAGCTCTTTATTGAAGAAATAGTGAGACTTCACGATGTGCCCCTAAATATCGTGTCTGACAGAGACAAGATATTTGTTTCACGGTTTTGGGAGAGTTTTCAGGAGGCCATGGGCACGGAATTGCGGTTGAGTACGGCTTATCATCCGCAGATCGATGGGCAAACCGAGCGTACAAATCAGATGTTGGAGGACATGTTGCGGATGTGCATCATTGACTTTGGGGGTGGATGGGAGCAGTATCTTCCACTGGTGGAGTTTGCTTACAACAACTCCTACCAGTTCACCATTGGCATGGCTCCATTTGAGGCGATGTACGGTAGACCTTATCGTTCCCAAGCATGTTGGTTGGAGGTGGGGGACAACAAACTACTTGGGCCGAAAGTGATTCGGGATACTTCGGCAAGAATAGAATTGATACGGAGTCGCATTCGGGTAGCTTAAGATCGGCAGAAGAGCTATGCTGATGCGAAGAGGTTCTTCAGGGAGTTCCAAGTGGGGGACCAGGTTTTACTCAGAGTATCTCCTATGAAGGGGATTATGCGATTTGGGAAGAAGGGGAAGTTGGCACCGAGATATGTGGGACCATTTCCTATCATCGAGCGGATTGGGTCTGTCGCGTATAGACTTGGGTTACCGGAGCATTTGCACGGGATTCATGATGTGTTTCATATTTTCTCGCTAAGGAAATATCTTAGAGATGATTTGGCTCATTCTCACATTGCTTTGGAGGACATTGATCTCCAGCCCGATAGCTCCTACGAGGAGGGGCCGATTGCTATTTTGGATCGGAGTGAGCGGAAACTGCGGTCAAAGATAGTTCCGTAAGTGCGTTTTCAGTGGCGACATCACAATGTCGAGGAGTCCACATGGAAGCGCGAGGATGAGATGCGCGAACGTTATCCAGAGTTACTTTTACCAGGTACTTTCTAGTTCCGAATTTCGGGACGAAATTCTATTATTAGGGGGGAAGTATGTAATACCCCGTATTTTTGTGATATTTATTTATGGGATTAATTGAATTAAATGTGTATTAATTGGGAATTAATCCGGATAAAATACTAACGAGATGTGAGTTTGTATTTGATTATAATGTGTACATACGACGATATATGAATATTGAAATTATTAAATTTGTCGTGAGATTGATATACAGCAATTTGGGAAATTTTGCTGAGACGCGTGTGACAGTCGCGTCAGGAAAGTAATTATTTAATTAAAAAGTGAATTTTATTTCTATTAACCGTATGGTCATTTTGAGTGCGCCAACGCGTCCGGAAAGGTCGAAATAGTCAGAAAACACTAGCCGGGGGTTTAGTTTGGGTCCCGGGGCATTTTTAGGCCATACCGACAACTTAAAAGGTTATTTTGGTAATTTTGAAATTTTGGGAATTAAAACCCACGAAAATTAGAGTTTAATTTTGATTAATAAATAAACCCACCAACCCATTATCAGCACTAAACTAAGTAGTGGGCTACGGGAGAAGTTTAGAATAGAAGTTAAGGGTCCAAAAATAAACCCCCACCTCCATTGTCATCATCTTTAGAGAAGAACTTGTAGAGAGAGAGAGAGAGAGAGAAGAGAATTCTGCAGAGAGAGAGAGAACAATTCAACCTTCAAGATTCAACATCAAATTCAGAGAAATATTAGAGGCAAGTGATTTAATTACAATTGATTCAATGTTATGCTTTTCCATGTTTAGGGAAATTATCGAATTTATCTTGGAAGATTGATATAGACCCATGTATTTGAAGATTAAAACTATGAACTATGTTAGGAATTGCATGTAGACATATTCTTGATGAATTATGAATTCAAAATAGGACCCTTGATGATCTAACGTTATATTAGAGTTTCATGCTTTATAATGGAGTTTTGGAACGATTTGAGGACTGCAAAACGAAGCAGTCCATAGCCTACCTGGTGCGATCGATCGATCGACATTCATCAGTCGATCGATCGACCACCATCGATCGATCGAGGTTCAAGGTCGATCGATCGACCTTCCCAGAATGAGTAAAATTTCCCTAGTTAAATTTTATTGATGTTAAACCTTAGAAATTATTACTGGAGACTTTATGGATATCCTTAGACTTAAGGAAGACTAGTAGGTATGGTTATAAAATTTGGACCTTAATTAGAATTCAAATTGAGGAATTATTCTAAAATCTAATGAAATTCGATGAGTGAGATAATGTTAGAGTTAAAAGAGTAAATTTGAATAATTTGGTGAAATGAGGTTTGGGGCAGAAGTAAGGACCTTAAGAATAATGATGTTATATGAGGGAATAATAGGAAACTTAATAGTCCCTTTGAGATAGGTTTTAAGTACAAGAAACTATGACGTGAGATGT
The DNA here is from genome assembly GCA_949130495.1 of Sambucus nigra. Classification (NCBI taxonomy): domain Eukaryota; kingdom Viridiplantae; phylum Streptophyta; class Magnoliopsida; order Dipsacales; family Adoxaceae; genus Sambucus; species Sambucus nigra. The sequence goes on along the minus strand of OX422220.1, from coordinate 104,853,767 downwards.
GTCGACAGTCTACATTATATATTATCGGAAGACTTAAAATGTATAATATTGGAATAATGGTATAAGGATGTAGAAAATACCTTTATTAATATTGAGATATCTAAGATGTGTGCATGCTTAGTACATGTATATGATTTTTTATGTGTATGACATACCTACCATACTTGCTATCACGGGAGGTTTACGTTCGCTTAGGGCCATCTAATCCTTGTGTGCCCGTATTTAGAGTGGTACCTAGAGGACATAGTTCAAGGGAATGACTTAATTGTGAGTTATTAAGCCAGCTGACTATGGAGCGTAGGTATGTACGTGACCATGGATATGTTGAATTATGTTCGCCTCCATTTTGTGTGTGGTGTCTATTCTAACAATTCCTGAGAGATTCGGAATTTGTAATCCTTATGTACGTGATGTAACGGGATGGATAAAAGAGTATGTGTGCACCACATCTTAGCCTCGGGGTGCTTGTATTGTATATTTATGATGTGAATAATATACGGTTCAGTGAAAAGGAATTTGTTATGTTTAAATTGCGAGAATAATTTATAGTGACGCTTTGAGAAGTTAAAAGGGGATAACATGCCGAGAATTGTAATGTTAACAATTGAGAATACGAGTATAAGTAAAGCTATCTATTTAAGTAATAACATTGAGAATTCATATTGTGAATCGAGTAGTTGGGTTAGAACTTATGACGGTTTAGTTAGATAAAACTAACACATGAATGGGTACAGGAACGTTAGGAGTGCACAGTTAGACGAGAGGTGAGTATTTCATGTGAGAGCACGTCCTAACATGTATCTTGCATTCATTGTTTTAAATGTTATTAAAGCACTTGCTGTTTTTAAAATACTCTCCACTTTCGGGCTCTGACCCGTTTGCTTTCAAATCTATTATTTTGTAAAAACCTTTTAGGTGCCCCGCCACAAGGACACCATGCATAGTATTTCCATTCAGGTGACGAGTTGTAGCTGTTGTGGAAGTTACAGGGCTTTGACAGTAGACGCCTCTTTTCTAGACTTGACTCCATATTCAGTTTCATCATTGTAGGGCATGTCGCCCATTTCTTTAGAGACATTTTATATTTCAGTTATTCAGACTTTGGTTTGTAATTTAATTCAGGATGCAGACTTGTTTTATTTATATTCCTTATTGGGATTGTTGTGAGGAGTATTTCCTCTGGACTCTTTATTACTTGTTGATTACACTATTAAGACTTTATTGTGAATGGTTATATTATTTTTTCATAATTCATTTATTGCATATTAATCAGATTTAATTTAAAATTTGACATCTTACTTTTTAAATACTGGGTGGTTAGTAATCATTAAAATGTTTTCGACAGTGATGCTATTAACTGAACCAACTTGGCATTTTGTATTAATTTAATAAAGGAGTAGCTACCCGGTATTTAATTAGTCGGGGTGTCACAGCAGTCTCATAATGCCTATCTGAATCCGGGTTTACTCACTCAACCACGGTACCAAGCCAGACTCACTCATGGTCATGGTAAAAACACACAACGGTTGAGGCGGTTGTAATACCGCGTTATTTTGAGGGTTATTTATAAATATTTTACAAGATTTCGGTAATATTATTATTTTATTAATTGGGGATAATATAATTTGTTTTGGTTGAAATCGAATCAAACATTTAGATTTAAATTATTTTTTGGACATTTTGTAATGGTTTAAGTATGTAAAGTTGACAATTTTGAATTAAAGGAAAATATAGTAATATGCGTTAGCTTAGGCTCCAAGCTAGGGTTTGAGAGAGGGGTTATATACGGTATATTATGGGTGATTATAAGGAAAGAGAAATGAAAAAGAGGCCAAAAACGAAATCCAAAGAGGCAAAAACGAGTGGAATGAGAAGAGCCAATTTGAAATGTTTAGATCTTCTTTTTGAGTGCATTCGAATGAGATTTGAGAAAAACTCAAAACACATACCTGACTCAATTTTTTGTGTAGAATCCAAATTTGAAGTCATATTGGCGATTCGAATAATTTTTGGATTTGATTTTCTGGTTTTTTAAAATAGGACTATTTGGAGTTATCTCGTGTTGGGGCTATAACATGATTTGATTATTTTTGCGAGAGGAACGTGATGTTACGATCATATGTTGAGGCTGAATTTATGTGGCGATTCATGCAATGATTTTGAGGTACGGGGTTTTACAGAATATGCTCTTTAAAGCTCTCGAGAGTTATTCTGTTGGTTCCATGTTTAATTGAACTCATTGAATTGTTAAATTCTTTGAAATCTGGAGAAATAATTATTGAATTATTTTGATTAATGTGGCATCATTATATTGTTGTTGATCACGTTGTCATGCGATTTTAATATGGCACAGATGTTGGGTACCCGCCAAAATTCCTGCTTTCCGGGGCTATGACTTGATAAAGCATATGTGGATGGAGTGAGGCCTGGTGACCCATTGATGTGTTGTTGAGAAATTTATTGATAAATGCTATTGAGATTTGCATTTTATTTGAATATTCGTACTCATGTTGCTACATTTTATTCACCACTAATATATTTGTTGAGCATCTTTCCTGTCGTATTGTGTACTTCCCCATATTTGCTTTTAGTGACACGCTAGCGCGGATTTGGGTGTTGTGGATTAATTGGAGATTGATTTTTAGCTTGGATATTTTGGGAAGAATATCCGAGAGAGAAGATTTGTATTTATTTTTGTTGTATTGAGCATTTGGTGATTTATTTTTATTTCGAGATAGATAGTTGTATTATTTCGGGAGACAATTATTGTATTTAAATTTGAGTATTGAGATTAGTGGATTTTTGTGGGATTCTTTTAGATGCTCTATACCTTGTTATTTATGATTTTGGTTAGTTTTATCGATAGTGGCACTCCGCGCGTTCTCCCCAGGTGGGCGGGGTGTTACAGCGGTCATATTCCCTCTGCAAGTGGAGTACACACATGGCACTCGTACGCGGAATGTGATGACTTGGGGATATACTCTCCCTGCTCCTCAAGCCAGGGGATTCACCCACATCGCGCAACCTCCCCGGATCGCACTAGAGAAAATATATAATCTGGCTGTTCCATCCCTACGCTAAAGGAAAGCCAGTGGAACCAGCCTCTAAGATACAAATATACCAATCACACACATATATATTTATTCGTATCATATTCTATTATATATACTCTAATCACATCGTATATATAATCTATATCACTCCTCAAATATATATATATATATATATATATATATATATATATATATATATATATATATATATATATATATATATATATATATATATATATATATATAATTGCCAATCTCATATAGCAATAGCCAATAACCCCGTATGTTCCCATTCATGATAATATTTAAGTATTCACACACTTACGATACTAAACCCAAAAGTATTCTCTCACTTGATATATAACTTGTACCGTAATCACTTTTAAGGATTTATATAGAAACCTTAATATACAAATTCATACTAACTAGATAAGTATACTATCGACTTATCTTAATTCCATAGGTATCACACCACCTATAATAACCGTCGTCAATAGACGTATCGGGTAACCGCTAAATCCTCTTTATCTTATATCCCAAATTTCATCCTAGTTGCCTCGTAGGATTTTCTCAAACACAATTGACATATGATTACATTTTCTACGCGCAGAATTATATAGATATATTCGCCCGCCGAAATACCAACTCGAGTGTTACTCGTCCTAAACACCCTTAAATAACAAAGTCATGGATTCCATTTTCCACGAACCCAAGGTTTACATTTTGCTCAAATAATAATTTAGAGGTCCCCACTCTATTTTTAGGAACCCCAAATGTCTAGTTCCTCATTTATTTATTTTCCTCGAAAATATACCTTTAGTGCCACACCATTTTTTCTTGCACCTTCCTAACCCCAATTAATTCCCTTATATGGCTAGGAATAAGTCCCCTTAGTTATTTTCCTCACTTATATAAGCTAGGATAACATGTAGAAGAATTTTCTCTCATATAACAAAAACAGGGCAGATTGTCAAAATTGCTGAAGGGTCGATCGATCGACCCTGGCAGTCGATCGATCGATCGACCAGGGCAGTCGACTCTACTTCTTCTCCAACAAGTCTATTCCGGCCATTAACAACCCACCAAGATTTTTATCTTCTCTCCCCTCAACATATAACGACAAACAACTATACATACATATATAAAAGGGGTACTAATCATCCTAGAACCATTATCCAACAATTACTTTCAATTAATTCTTAAATTTCCCAAATTGGATATTATCCGGGGTTTACTCGTTAAACTTCTGAAAACCCATTTTTGATTCACGAAAACCCCACCCAAAAATCTTTATAGTTTTTACACACCAACTATAATATGATATTTTTATGCTTAAAGGAATAAATTAAGTAAACACTTGCCTCGTGGATAAAATTCGACGACCTCGAGTCGAATCCCGCGGAGTTTGGCCGAAAATCTCTTTTTTCTTCTCACTCTCTTCCTTTCTCTCTTCTTTCTCTCTTTTCTTTCCTTCTCCCACTCTCTCGTGTCTTTTATAGGGAGAAATAAGGGTTTATCCCTTATAAACCCAAAAATGACTCGTTTACTCAATTATGAGTCCCTATTGGTTCGAAAATTCTCGAAACCCAAACACTACTCCCGGATACTCTATTCTGACTATCTCGGCCATTCTAAAACTAACTGCACACTTGAAATATCCATCTGAGTCACTTAACTGCAATTCACTAATTAAACCCAACACATCTTAATACGGATTTTCCAATTAAAATATTATCCTTTATCGCTTTACCCAACTGCGACATGTAACAGCAATACTCCAACTCATATACTTAGTACCGTAAGAAAATCTAATCCATGTGAATATTAATCCGACACCTACAAACTAATATTTACTTATTCACTTTAAATTCTCAATTTATGACACTAATGTATCGTAACTACGTTCAATGGCGCGTGTTAGTCAAATAAATTCTACTACAAATATCATTTATTACGGTGTTAACAATAAAAAAATCGGGAAAAGTACTCTTAGGTCCCTCGCAAACAAATTTTAAATAATAAAGTAATTTTGACAAATTTTTAAACATTTAGATCCACTAATTCTCTTCTTGTGAAAGTTCACGCTAGTGACATAACAAGTGGACCTAATAGTAAATTATCCTTAAATGTTTAAAATTTGTTTGTGAGGGACCTAATTGTAAATTGCCCTAAAACATTTTAGTCCAAAAACGGTCGACGTATCATTTTCCTACCTTTTAACCTTTCCTGTTTGGAGAGTTATAAGGTGAAAACATATAACTCCAAACCCGGTCCCTCTCTCTCTCAATCGGATCAGGGGAAATGGGGATTAGATTTATATTGATGGTGAACAAACAAGGGCAGACTCGTCTTGCCTAGTACTACGAATACCTTACCATCGAAGAAAGATGAGCTCTTGAGGGTGAAATCGTTCGCAAATGCCTCGCATGTAATGAACAATATGTTCCTATTCCTCTATATTCGTTTTACATATATGTATGTATTCGTGATTAAGGACTAAACAGATGCACTCACTACCCCCAAATTATCACATCTTTCCCCTAATTTGTATTTATGGTCTACCTAGTAAAGGCTTGTATTTTAAGGTGATATTCTTGTTGATCAAGTCTTATAGGTAACAAGAATTAGGGAAAATATTTTCCATAGGCGCATACTTTTATACCTTATAATAAAGAAAATATCTACGATAGGAGCACCCTACTTTTTCTTGAATAGACCTTATAATAAAGAAAATATCTACCATAGGCGTGTTCCTACTTTTTCTTAAATAGTTAAAGTTTTGATAAGTAGGTGTATACAGTCTATTTTGAAAACATTCGGTAATGGTGTGCCTATAGACATCGCAGTAAGAACAATGATGATGCGACGTAGGATTGACTCTACCACTAAAGCCCTTAAAAATAGGTTTGTTTTTGTGAGACATGGTAGTTCAATTACCACATGTTTTAGGGTTTTGTACGAAGTCTCTAGCAGGTAGATATACATACTTGGCTTTTCCATTAGGGTTTTGCTATTGATTACACTGATTTTGCATTACCTTGGAGACATTGACGTTGTAAATTCCTTTTTGAGATTTTTGAAAATTCTAGCCTTCTTTTATAAAAATGGCATTTTCAGGAGATACAGTTGTTTTGCTAGTAACCACTTTTTCTCCAAAACCTAAGCGCGAGTTATCTTCAGAATCCATTTTGCTTCCTATAACTATCTCTTCGTAGGTTTTATCTTGAGTTTCAAAATGTAGGCATTTTTTAAAAACATTTGAAACCTTCTGTTTGGATTCTTCCAATTCAACTACGTCAGCTTTATATCTTTCCTAAAAAATAACGCTTTTCTCAGATAGGTCTTTTAGTTTGAATGAAAACTCTATTATCTCTGTCTCATGAGCAATGAACTGTGTAGTGTAATCTTCTATGATATTCCTAATAGTGTCACTAAGTAGTTCAACATGTTCATTCAACAGCTTGATCATTTTATCAAATTTAGAGATATTTTAAAGAGTTTTGGTGTACAATGCCTGAATGTCAAGAAGGTCATCATATGACTCGCTAAGTGTATTATGTGCAGTGTCCCTTATCTATTCAATTGGTGCAGTGGGACTCACACACACGTTCAGTTCATCAACAATATTTGCACTTTGACTCACCCGTAAGCTAGGATCATCTACTTTATTATCAACAACAGTAGGCACAGTAATATCACAAACATGTATGACTCAATATCAAGAGGCATAATATTTTCATGAGTAGGTAGGCATGCATTATCAGCAGAATATATAAGCTTTGCATAAAAAACATGTATAACTCATCAAACTTAGTTGACTCAGTTTCATCCTCATCCTCACTTGAGTCGTACTAAGTCTTATATATATTAGCCCTAGTATTGTTATTATTGAGTTTGACTCTGCACTTATTTGAAAAATGTCCCGATTTACTACATTGATGACATTTGACATTTTTAATGTTAGTCTTGGGTCTATAATAGTCATAGGTCTGTTTGTCATCATTTCTTTCATGAGGCCAGTGATTTTGATGATTTGATAACTAGGATTGCCTTGTTTAGAAGCCACGGAGTTTCTAACCTTAATTATTTTCTTAAACTTTTTGCTAATAAGAGCTATTTTTTTATCCAAATAACAATCCTCACTAAGGTGAAGATTAAAATCCAGGGGATTTATTTTTGGGACAACCACTTGGGATGAAAAGACGACATTAGATCCATATGATCTTCTGTTTTGGGTAGTCAATTGTTTTTTATACTCCAAATCAATTTCTACAGTTCTTAATTTACTACTAATAAATTCAGGAGTTAAGTTTAGGTCATCCATCTCTTCTACGACATATCTTTTATTGTCGAATTTAGCAGGCAATGACTTAAGGATTTTCAGTACAATTTACTTTCTGTCATAGGTTATACCATTCACATGCAATTTTGTGACATTGTCTGTTAACTTTCTATAAAATTCATCATAAGACTCATTATCATCCATAATCTGGGTATTATAGTGTTAGATAAGCATTTGGGTTTTTTTCGCCTTAACACGTTCATCACCCTTATGGGCGGTGACTAGTGTGTCCCAGACTTCCTCGGAAGTAAAGCAGATAGATATGCATTTAAAGTCATGCTCATTAATGGACATAAAAATGAAATTCTTTCCATTATTTTTATCTACTAATTTTTTTTTTCTTCTTTAGTAAATTAGCTAAGGCTTTTCTTAACTCTTATAGGATTGGTTTCAGACAAAGGCTTAGTTGGGTGTATGTAGCCATTTTCAATCATGTCACATACGTCATCACCCAGTGTCCCTCGGATGAATGCAGCCATCCTTACTTTTCAGTAAGGGAAGTTGAGTCAATCAAAGAGGGGTGGATGGGACAGGTTACCTAACTTCACAATCTCTCATCCATTTTCAGAAATAGATTTTATAAAAGCAGTTTCTGGAGTTTCGGGATAAATTTTTTTTTGATAAACTCGCACTGATACCACTTAAGAAGCTGTTTATTAGATCTTTAACTAAAAGTTAAATTTTAAGTAAACTCCGAAAACAAACTCATTAGATGAAACTCCTTTTAAAATCACTACACAAGATGTGTAAAAACATATTTCAGTTGGATGTTAGATTTGGTAGATAGATTACCTTAGGTTTTTAAATAAAACCTACACTAGTTCTTTGATTAGAAACCACACCATATTGTAATACCCCATATTTTTATCGCTTTTAAAATTGGGGATTTATTAAATTTAATTTGAGATATTAATTTAAAATTAATCCGGAAATTATTTTTAATATTTACTAGCATGATGTGAGTTAGTAATTATTGGAAATTTGTTGAATATTACTGGATGAGTAAAGTAATATATGATATTGATTTTATTAAAATTGTCACGAGTGAATAAAATGGCAATTATGAAATTTAATTCGGGACACGCTTGTGTCCTGTCAGGACTAAATTATTATTATTATTAAAGTGAATAAATTATAAGTCATCCGTATGGTCATTTTGAGTGCGTCAAAGTGTCCGAAAGGGTCGAGATAGTCAGAAAAGTATACCTGGGGGTTTAGTTTGGGTCTCAGGGCGTTTTTAGGCCTAATTGTCATCTCGGGAGGGTATTTTAGACATTTTGTATTTTTGGGTATTTAAACCCACGAATTTTCTTAGTATATATTAGCCATTTGTAGTTGTCTCTTAGGTTTAACAACACAAAACCTAAGCCCATCCATTAGAGAAGAATGTGAAGAGATTAGAGAAGAAGGTGAAGAGTTTCCAAGCAATCCAAGGCCTAGAACTTACCCGATTGCATCACCACCACCACCAAAACGTAGATCGCACAACGAGGAACGCAACCACATATTTTTCATAAACAAATCAGATCCTTGAATCCCAGGCAAGTATCTATCTTGCTGATTTCCAAGTTAATATACCTTCCATATTAGTCTAGGAATGAAAATCATATGTTTTAATCGAAGAATTATATATTTTGGAAGAGAATTTATATGTGTTGTAGGGAGAATCCATATAGTCTGAAATCGTGATCATATGTAGACGATTACCCACGAAGTTATTATGATATTTGGGAAGAAAATCTGGATTAAAATAGAGGGTTGTGATTATTCATGCAAAACTTGGTTTTATAAATAAATCTGAGATTAAACCCCTTTTTGATTGATTCATTAAGGATTTACTGATGTTGTTGCGTTAGAACTTGTTTATATATGTTACTTATACATTTGGATTACTTTGATGGGAGTTTGGGATGAAATTATAGTGGTTTGTAGGGATTAGAATGTTTGAACCCGTAGGTTGAAAATTACAGCAAACTGGGCAAGAACTGCTTGATCGATCGATCCCTCCTGAAAAAATGCATATTTTTCTCCTTTTTGTTTAATCCGATTAAGATACGTAGGAACCCTTGATTATTATTTTTGGAGTATAATGAGTTATGAAGAGGACCAGTAGGGTCTAAATAGACTCCATTGAGCGAAATTAAATTGAGATGAAATTGTGGGTTAACGAGGAGTTATTCATACATTGGAAATTGTGGGTACATTTACTAAAAGATTGAGACTCGTTAACGATTTAGACTAGAAGGTAAGTGAGGGTATACCTACTGATATTTATACTTAGTGAGAGAGAATACTTCGAGAGATAAGAAGTAAGTATGAAGTAAATAATAAATGAGAATAAAATAGATGAATCCGTTATGAGAGATAATTGAGTAAAATTTGTGTTGAGAATGGATAATGACAATTATGGGTCGTGGGCGAACCTAATTTGGAAAATATGAAGATTTATATGTAAGACTGTGTGATTGTGCATATATTATGTATCTGTGTATGACATACTTAGCTTACTTGTTATCGACAGGAGGTTTGCGCGTGAGGGCAGTCATATCCTGATGAATCCATGGGATTTTTGACATGTCGCTCGAGAACATAGGACTTAAGTCGATTACCATTAGTGAGAACAATGGTATAGAACGGTCATTTGGGTGCGTAGGTATGTGTGTACCCAAAGGATTAGAACTATGTTCGCCTCCATTATTTGTGATTTGATATTTGTGGTTCGAGGAATCTTTATCGAACCTATAGTCCCCTATACATTGACGTGATGTATTGGGACAAGATAACAGAGTAATGCAGCACTGCAGCTGTGTCTCGGGGTGCAGTATAGTATATATATATACATGTGATGATATCTACTATGCGGATAAAGTAGAAATGTAAGATTATTATGTATGAAAACACTTAGTTGAATTGAATTAATAAGGGACTTATCCATGTTGAATCTAAATGGATATATATGTTTATAACATCATTATATGTATTATAAGGTTAATACGTGGAAATAATTTGGGCTATAAAGAATGGATACATGTGGTTAATCTAGTTAGCATGGGAACTATAACTAGGATGGCTTAGAGGTACGTTAGGTGTACACAATAGATGAGAGGTGGTGATTCTCAAGAGAGTGTCTCATACTAACATGGTTGTGATATTAGCCGGTAAGCATTTTAAATACTTGCTAAACTATTTTTAAAACTGTTTTACACTCGGGCTCTGATCCGTTTTCTGTCATTTCTTTCTTTCTTGTATATATACGTATGTGTTACAGGGGCCCAACCACAGGGGAGTCATGCTTAGGTTCTTTGGATTGGACGTGTTGCAGCTTATGTGGGAGTTGCAGGCCCTTGCTATGGACGACTTCGTCATTGAATCAGGTCCTACTTTAGATCTTCATAGTTAGGGGATGTGTCGCCCGATTTCCTATTCCAGTTATATTTGTTAGAGATCTATGATATTTTCAGCATTCAGTACTCCTCGGGAGTTAACTCTTGTCAGGATGGTTTCATTTATAGTTCATAACTTGGTTTGGTTTATGTAGATGGTTTAAATGGCAGTGTAGTAATTGTTATCCTTTTATTTATGTGAATCTTAAACTGTTATTATTAAAAAGGTTTTCATATTGGTATTTAATAAAGGAAAAATGAGGTTTTAAATGGTTTTGACACTTAGCTTAATTATTTAGGATGTTCAAATTGAAAATATTATTTTGCGACGGTGATGCTGAGAATGAACCAACCGTTCACCTGGTTTTTAATTTAATAAAGGACTGATCACCCAGTATTTAATTAGGCGGGGTGTTACACATAGTAAGAACAATCAAAGCAAGTTTGACACGGTATTTTTAAAGTTGTAAAAATCCCAAATTAGGAAAAACATCAACGGTGACCTCTACGCCACAAAATAAAAATCAACTATAATGAAACAAGATATACAAGATTACAAGCACCCAAACAAGCACATAATATCCTAAGCTAAGAATAGAAATATACGTACTGATCTTTCTCCTCCATAGTAATTATGTTCTGATTTTGATCTCCTCGGCTATTTTGTTGCGTTAATCCTTGCTCTTTGCTCTAATGGACTCAGTCAACAAAAAATCTCTCAACATGAACAACACTTCTTACTAAGTGATCGCGTAAGAGTGTATATGACAGTGAAGTAAAATGCAAATATGCAACCAACTTCTCTTAATAGATTTATATAAACAATTCCTGACAAATTACAGAAATCTATTTGACATGCAACTATTTGGATTCTCAAGAAAATCAAACTTTAAATATAGAAAATGAAGTTTTGAGATCTGAAGTTCTAAACCTTTCTAGAAACCAGATCTAAGTCACAAGAACATATTTATATACAAAATATGTTTCACGGACTGTAAAACACTATTTTATGACTTAAACTTCATATCTTAAACATCAAACATTTTTAGAAGTCTATTTTTCAATAAATCTAAACAAGATAAAATGGATCTAAATAGATATGCAAAATAATACTAGATCCAAAAAGTACAGGAACAAAAACAGTAAGCATATTCGTGAAAAAGTTTCTCAAGTGAGTTTCTCACACTTTCTAGGAAGAAATGTAAAAAACACTTAGAGAACGTGTTCCTAAGAGAGATAATGTCTAAAGAGCTTCTTCAAGACGACCAAACTACCAAAATCTCCGAGAAAACCTAACTTTTAATCACTCAAGAATGGTGATTTTTCTGGGTTTTGGTTTATACGAATGAGTCAGGTGTTTGGTTTGAGAAAAACCTAAAATAATATCTCTAATGGCATCTGGTTTATCTCTCTCTCTCTCGCGCGCCTTTCTCTTTTCTCTCTATACTCCCCTTTCAGTTTTTTTTTTTCTCAAATGGACGAAATGTCGATGTCTTCTAAAGCTTCAACTATGGTTGGTATCTATACAGTCTATGGAAGGATCTAGAAGGTCGAGTTCAAATGGACGGTTGAGATCATTGTAACGTTCAGAATTCAAATCCAATGGCTATAAAACGATTGCACAAACTCTCTCTGGTTGGTTCTAAAGGATCGCACTTGGATTAACTTAAAACACATACAGTACGTTGATTAGATTTGATCCAAAGGCTGAGATAACGTCTAGCGTTTGTGAGACAAAGAAAACACAGATGGTACCAACCAAGAGCAAACATGTGTATGGTTGACATTGAATATAAAACGCGTGTTTCATAGTTTATAAGAATCCAATTTTCTCCCCCACAATTCTCTGTCGATTTGAGATTCTACCCTGAGAAGTTTTATAGGAATGAAAATATTTTCATTTTAGCCCACAACATTTTAAAACCATTATTTTAAATGTTTTAAAAAATCTTTTTAAATGTTTTAAAATGTTTAAAAAAAATTAAAAATATTTAAACACATATACACACACTCATGCTCATATATGCATGGTTTGTGTCCTATAGTGTTCAGTGCAAAATATTATTTCCCTTTTTAGTAGATAGGATGTCTTGGACAGGATGATTGTTGATGTAGCTTTGCAAAGAAGATTGCAAAAAAAAATCTAACATATTTTGTCACCATATCCAAACTAATTGGAACTCCTATATGATATAGACTTAAGTCAATCATATAGTGTGTTCTCAAGCTCCTCCTGCCAAGTTAAGCACCTTTCAATTGAAGGTGAAAGGACGAACTTCTGGTCAAATCTGATTTCGATAGGTTTTTCCAGCCTTCGTAAGATTCCAACAATGGCTGCCAGATTTCCTTAGAGGCTTGGATCTATCGGTGTGAAGTGAGGATAGGGATTTTGACCCCATATTTGGCTTGGATGAATTAGTTCAAGTGACCAGAGGCTGCAACCCCAACCGCGTTGTGCCGCCTCAACGGGGATCAACGGACATCGTTGAAGGCTGTGGGTACTCCAAAGCAGTTAAAACAACTTTCGAGCGGGTGGTAGATATCAAATCCAAATGTTTTTGAGGGGCTAGGATTAAGGTTTCAGGCAGAGGTATGTGTGATTCTGTTTGATTGCGAACAACGAGAGTCTAGTTTGGAGGAATGACCCGCCGGTTTCTTCAAGTGTTACCCATGGCTTAACAACATCAATGACCACTTTGATGGTCATCGATATAGGAGAAAGCAATTTAACACAACAGCATTTAGAAATAATAAGGTTTCTTTTTCTCATTCAATCATTCTCCAAAACAAGTCGCTATAATGTTGACCAAGTGCCTTATTTATAGGGTAAAGGTAGAATAACTATAGACCAAGTGCCTTATTTATAGGGTAAAGGTAAAATAACTACAGATGGCGCCCTCTACTTGTTAACTCTACAGTAGAAAAATAACCAAATTAAACATAACACTAAAAACTTAACTAAGAAAATTACAAATATGCCCTCAGGGCCTCTCGTACACATCAGGATTATTCCACATGAGAGTAATCATATATACAAAAAAATGTTTTAACTTTGCAATGTAACAAAGCTGCTTTGCACTCTTCCTTCACCGGGGCACTTATCAAACGCATGCAGGCCTGCCATCTTTTCTAGGGTCACTAACGGCAGTGAGTGTCCCTCGTAGTACTTGATCTTTATACATTTTTATATTCTTTCTGCCAAAGTCGACTAGGTTATGAAGATTTTGAACGACAAGCTGGCAGATTGCTCCGCCTGCTTTAGGCTCCAGCTTATGACCCCTCTCTTTCAAGAAGTGTTTTGTATCATCCTGTAGCTCAATATGATCACCATCAATGACCGTCCAGTTTTCGTACGAAACAACATTTGGTATTAGCTGCACCAATATTAAACTTCCATTAATACACTATATGCTTCCTCAATAAAGGGAAAGTACTGAGCCCTTTAATGAAACATCCAAAATGTTTTTTTCCCCCTAGTATCTTGAAACAATACTAACAAAATATTTAACATGATATCAATATCACTGTTACGCTCAATGTTTTCACCTCAGTTAGAGAAAAATAAGATGTATGTTTTAATTTAAAGCGACAGAACCTTGTGGTAGACTCTTGGACTCTGAACGGCAGCTAAAGGTTTCATCCCCAAGATGAAGTGGTTAATAAAAACCTGAACCACTGCTGGAATTATGTTCATACCCCCACTACCACCAAGAACCCCAACCAATTGATCATCCTGTAAACAGTGTGCAAGCAATAAATAATACTTTAAAATACAAACATGAAGATGGATAAAAGAGAGAGTTTACTTTGAAATATACTTCTCAGTGACACTTGGCTTTTCACCCACTATGTGTAGACTAAAAAATATGTTAGCCCCTTAAGTTTTCATATATAGAACCTCGACAACATTTTTCAAGTTTTGTTATTGACCATTATAGATTATAACAAAAGGCCAAAATATTTCGGATTGATGTCTATTTATAAAAATGAATTTAAATATGAAAATTTTAGTCATTCGTTATGATTTGTCAAGCTCAACAATTGAAATCATAAAAAAAATAAGAATTTAAGTCCAATAAATGAAAACTTTAAGAGCTAAACTAAATTTCGATCTCCAATCTGGAGGCCAATAGCCAAATGGCCTTACAAAAATGTGGCCATTCTCTATACCTTGACAACGATCAGTGGGGTCATGGAAGATAACGGTCTCTTGTTTGGTTTGATAAAATTAGTCGGGGCAGGAGGCAGGGAATCTGAGGATATTTCGGTGGGAATCGAGAAATCACCCATTTCATTATTGACCAAGATACCCGTGGAAGGAGAAAGAACCCCAGCTCCGAAAGAATAATTTACTGTGGTTGTCATCGATACAGCATTTCGATCTGCATCCACAATGCAGAAATGGCTTGTCCCATGGTCTCTAAGCTGACTCCACCTGGTAAATAAAGAGATTAAAAACCACAGAATCATGATAATGGTGATTAGATGGTGAACTTTGTCTTTGAATAGCCTAAGATTTGCTTGGTTCAAGGTGAAGTACTTTTCAGTTTCTTCAGACACAAACCCTGTTCACTATCTTATCCAAAATCACATGAATATAACTATGATCATATTTAGTTATATACGATTTTATGCGATCTTTTTGATTTTTTAATTCGGAATAGATGAATATATTTATTATAACCTACCTGTGCATGTAGTATTCAGGAGGAAAAGTGGTGTTGTCGAATATCTTTTGCTTAATTTCCTCAGCGAAAGAAGGGGAGAGCATATCAGATACGGTTTTACTGACATTCACAAAATCGGGGTCCCCCAGGTTCATTCGGACAGCAAACATGTGTTTCAACGATTCGATTAAGCGATGCAAACCCAAGGGTCCCTTTGCCTCATTAGAACTCTCGTAGCTATTTAAGATATTTAGGATCTGTGTTTCACCAGTGCATGTATATATATTCAGTCAAGAAAGAGCAGGATGCTGCAATTTAAAGCATTATCACTCCAAAAATTTGCATATTCAAGAGTCATCTCTGATTTAAATTACCTATTTGGCTTTTTATGCGTAAAGTTTTTATTCAGGCCCAAAAAGTTATTGTGTGTTTTGAGTTCTTAAATTGTTCTAAGCATTTGTCCAAAAATAAATAAATTACGTAAGCGTAGTAATCCTAAACTTAGATTTCCAAATTCTAATAAGAATAACGCAAATTAATTGGACTGAAATATAATAATAATAATAATAATAATATTAATATTAATATTAGTAATAATATTTAACTTGCTAAATTCTGAAAAAAATACAATTTTTATTTTCTATATTTCAAATTATTTTGGCTATAACTTGACTAAGAAAAAATTTGAGAGACTAAATAGAAACTTAAAGCATACTTTAGTGGGACAAAATGCACAATTTACTCTTTTTTCTTCCCCATATGATATCCTATGTATTTATGAAGTTACAAATAAAAGGAAAAACACTGACCAGAGAAAGTCCAAGTGTTCCACTAGACGGAGGCGGCATTCCCAAAATAGTATAGCCCATTGCATTAACAGAGAGTGCATCCGTAACGTCCACTTTATATTTCCTCAAATCTTCAATAGTCAAAATTCCACCCGCCTCTCTCACATCCTTAACGAACTTTTCACCGACTGTGCCATTATAGAAGGCTCGCGGTCCTTGTTCCGCGATCGCCTCTAAGCTGAGTCCAAGTTCTAAATTGTAGCACATGTCACCAATTTGCAACAATTTTCCATTTCGCGCATACACTTGTTGTAAACCGGGGTCATTCATGATTAAATCCGCAGATTTAGCAATTTTTAAACCAAGATAAGGAGCAATCACATACCCGACTTTGGCGAGTTTAATGGCCGGCTGAAATAGCATTTTCCAAGGCAATCGTCCATATTTCAACCAAGCTTCATGGAGGCCCAAAATCTCACCGGGAACACCTGCTGATAGGGCCCCCTTATACTTGGCATCAGTGTTATTCTCATACATATTCTGTTTGATGATCATCATAATGAGACGAGAAATACACAAACTAGAAAAATGCACATTGGAATCCAAGTGTTAATAACCAAATACCCTGGATCCTGTGTAGTTCGGGTGAAATATATTTTTACTTGGGCACCATTTGGTTCAAGGTAAAATATTTCATCTAGGTGAAATTAAAATGGTTAAAGTAATTAAATTATTTGGAGTTTAATTTTATTCACTATATGATAAAAAGTTGAACACTTTTTTTTCATTTTTTTTTTTACCAATTAGTATGCAGTCAAATAGGTCTTACGATCTAATTTTACTCCAATAAGTGCCGTAAAAAAAGAATTTTGTTCCGATAGGTCCTATTTGAAAACATATAGTGAATATTCACTACATATATAAATATGACATACTGAGGAAAATTTGTTTTGATAAGGCCAACTAGGATATGTCTTATGTAAATATGATTTATTTGCCAAGCTCTTTTTTTTTGTACATAAAGTCACTCAGTTTGCACAAATATTTGAACTCCAAATATGTGAGAATACTTTTGATCATTTTACTTTTGAACTAGGTGGAAAATATTTTACCCCGAGCCAAACGAGGCATTAGGTGCAGTATAATTCATCCTAAATCAAAACGAACCTAGGGTCTATTTGGTTCGGGGTAAAATATTTTTATCGCGGTGAAAAATAAAATGGTGAAATATGTTTTCACCTATTTAGAGTTATATTTTGTTCACTATTTTATTCAAATTTACATAATTATAGGATGTGCACGTTGTATTTCACCATTTTACTTTTCAACACGGTTAAAAGTATTTCCCCCCAAACCAAACGGACAAGTAAAAGATTTTACGCCTCTGGGCAACTTCAGTACTTTTTTATACCCTCAACATGTTTTTGATGTGTAACAAGCTTTCTCCATTAAAATTGGGCTAAACAAGTCCATAAGTCATTACCCTCGGCCTCAAATTAGGAGTTCTATTTTCATCTTTGTATCTTTTGTCTTATTATGTCCTAAATTAGGCCCGCTTTATATCAATGACAAGTTAAGTTTTAATTTTTGGCCATTGATTTATGTTGAAGGTATGTTCCTTAAAAAATTTAAATTCCAAAGTTAGACTACTCACGGGATTTAAATTTGTGAACTCGACGACCAAAGGCTCAAACCTATGTTCAGTAACAAAAATAAGAAAAAACTTTTCTGCAAAATTCGAAACAAACCAAAAAATGACAAACAACAATTGATGCTTTTCCCAAATATTTCCGTTTCTATGTTAATCAAAACAACACATTGAAGTGTAATTTGGCTGTTTTACCTACCCCAACGTAACCTGTTAAGTTGTCTTAAATATAATTCCACAGCCAAAAGAGAGAAATATGAACCTGTGAAGCAGCTAAAGGGGCAGTTTCCCTCATGTCAAATGCCTCGGTTTGCAATGTTTTTGACGATCGAACGACCATGAAACCTCCACCCCCTATTCCGCTAGACATTGAATTGACAACGCCAAGGCACAAAGCGGTTGCCACAGCAGCATCAACTGCATGCCCGCCTTGCCTAAGCATCGACACGCCAATTTCAGAGCAACGGCCATCATCGGCAGCAACAACTGCTTCATCGGAAACAACAATATCGGCATCTCCAATTTGAAACTCCTCATTATACTTTTTCTCACTTCTCACTGCCCGAAGTTCTAATTTGCCTTCTAATGCAAGTCCAACAACTGGAAATGCGAACAATATGCCCAATTTCAATATATGAAAGTAAAAATTTCAAGATGGTGAATTAGGAATTTATTCAAATTATTGACTAAAATGGCAAATTCATCAAAGAAAATCTACATGGATAAACCCACCCCCATGCTTGGCACAATGGGATGTGGACAATTTACTGTAATATCGAAACATATGAAAATCATATAAAATTTTAAAATTTAAGGGAAAAAACGATTGCCCTAATAAGTTTTATGGAAAATTAAAGTTCATTTTCTGGGTTTGCATTTTCTATTTTTTAAATTTTCCAGGAAAACCAATAAAAAATCCCTGCAAAAAATGAAGCTTTTGAAATTGTTGGATTTTCCTAGAATATTGTTAAAAAAGATCAAAATCTTTATTTTGGAATTTTATGCATTTTTGAGGGTTTTATTTTGGGAAGAGTTTGATGAAATTTCTAGAAATTTCTAGAAATTGAAAGAAAAAAATGAAAATAGTTTTATAAAAAAAGATTAAAGATTGATTTTTAAAATTTTCTTGATTTTTTATGATTAATCTGATTTTTTTTTCTCATTCAACTTGTAAAAGAATTGACGAAAATTATATTATCTGTATTTGCATAAACTGCAGGGGTATTTTGATTAAGAATGAGCTTAACTGTTAAACTCGGTCAACTAACCGTACCTAACAAAACCCAAATAAATAACCCTTTCTGAAATGAACCTGTGTAACAAAGGTTTTAAATTATAAATCAAATCTTCTTTTTTTTATCCTATCATGCTTCCTCCATTCTGACACAGTCAATTAATGGTTCAAAACTTGGGACATACCCAAATGGAAAATGATATGTCTAAAGGATTAACAGATAATACCCCAAGTTAATAGAATGAAATAATGGGAATTGAGTTGAAATATATTTAATTAACGAAAATTGAGATGAACTTACATGTTATGGCGATGAGTGATAGGAGGAGCCACAGAGCTTTGGTCCATCTCTTTGTGTTTAAATTCCCACCACTTCCCAAAAGTGGAGCTTTAATGCTCTGCTTCATCCTCTTCCCCACGCACACAATCACCAAGAGGAGAGAGAAAAAGAAAAAGAGAGATGTTTGTTGGTGTTGTTGGTTCCTCTATGGAAGTTGAACGTGACCTGGCCTTGTTTATTGGAGGGGGCCCAAATAATGGGTAGCGCTATTCGCACTCCCCCAATATCCTTAGGCACTCCAATTCTTTAACTAATACCGAGTATACCCTTTCTCATTGCTATGAATATAATACCACTGTTTTTGAAATTTTTAGTCCAAGTGAGTTTTGGTTCTCTTTCTAGCATTTGCCGAATTTCAATGGCATTTAAGTGGAGAGAAGGGTCGCTACTTATCTTTTATGTTGATAAGAAATTGTCAGATATGCAATTAATATTTTAAATAATTTTAATTTTATTATTCGTGTGTGTATTGGTTTGTGTTTGTGTTTGGTAAAAGAAAAATAAAATAAGATTTTGTGTCGTGTCACTTTAGTTGGATCGTATTCGTGTTAGGTTAAAAAAAAATTGTGTTGTATCATATTTTAATTGGGTTGTATTTACTTTTGGTAAAAAATTAAAATTTCGTGTTGTGTCATATCGCTTTTACTTGGCCGTATTTGTTTTTGATAAAAAAATTAAATAAAATTTCTTATTGTGCCACATTTTAAATTGGTTGTCTTTGTGTTTTTGTAAGAAAAATACGATTCCGTGGCAAGTCGATTTTACTTGTATTGTGTCGAAATATTTTTTTTTAACCTAACACAAAACGAACACAATCCAAGTAAAATCGACCTGACACAGTAGTCAACGTCATCTCTTTGATTTTCGAAAATTCTTCCTTGGAAAAATGTCGGCAAGATGAATGTGCGGACATATACTTTCAACGCTCGTGATTGTGGGACGCATTTTTTATTTTCACTTGCCAAGTTCCATCTCTTTTCTTTTTCCCCAAATCTGAAATGGACAATTTATAAGTCGCGATGCGAATTCCCTTTTTCGTTGAACCATCGAAACACTATCATGGCACTAGTGTTTCGATGGTTCAACGAAAAGGGGCAACCGCGTCGCGACTTATTAATTGTCCATTTCAAATTTGGGGAAAAAAACGAAAAGAGATGGAACTTGGTAAGTGAAAATAAAAAATGCCTCCCACAATCACGAACCTTCAAAGTATATGTCCGCACATTCATCTTGCCGACGTTTTTCCAAGGAAGAATTTTTGAAAATCAAAGAGATGACATTGGCTACTGTGTCAGGTCGATTTTACTTGGATTGTGTTCGTTTTGTGTTAGGTTAAAAAAAATATTTCGACAATCACTCAAATAAAAGCGACAGAACAATACACGACATAAAAAATATTCTTTTAACTAAAAATGAACACGAAAATGACACGATGGTACGGCATGACATGACAATCCAAGATGTTATTTTTTCAAACAAAAAATGAACCCGATCAAAATAAAAATAACACGACATGGCACGGCACGACACACGATGAAATATTTTTTTTACTTATTACGAATATGATCCAAGTAAAAGCGACACAACACAAAAAAAAAATTTAACCAAAAATGAACCCGATCAAAATAAAAATGACATGACATTGTGATTGATTAGTGCCGCTGACGTGAATCCACATCATTTGTTGATTGTGGGTCCGCGTCAGCGACATTAATCAATCGTGAATCTAACACATCAAATTAAACAGTTATTTATTAAAATTAAAAAAATCATAACTAATAAACATACACATCAAATTAAACAGTTATTTATTAAAATTAAAAAAAATCATAACTAAAAAACATTATGTTTATTGACATAATATTACGAATGATTAGTGCCGTTGGCCACCCACATTTTCGGACCCACATCATTTGTTGAATGTAGGTCCACACCAGTGGCATATTAGTAAACAAAGTTTTTTTTATTAAGAAAAAACTATTTTTTTTATTTTAATTTTAATAAAAAAACTATTTAATTTTATGTCTTAAATTCGATATTGATTTGTACCGATGTCGCGGACCCACATACAAAAAATGATGTGGGTCCGGGAATGTGGGTACGCGGCAGCGGCACTAATCAATTGCGATATTATGTCAATAAATATAGTTTTTTATTTATGAAAAAAATTAATTTTAATTTTAATAAAAAACTATTTAAATTTAATAAAAAAAAACTGTTTAATTTGATGTGCTAGATTTACGATTGATTAGTGACGCTGACGCGGATCCACATTCAACAAATGATGTGGCTCCGCGCCTACGGCACTAATCAATGGCGATATCATGTCAATAAACATAATTTTTTTAGTTACGAAAAAATATTTTTTTAATTTTAATTTTAATAAAAACTGTTTAGTTTTAATTAAAAAAAAGTATTTTCTTTTAATTATAAAATAAAAGAATAAGAAACTTATAAAAAAAAATTAAAGATGCTAATGAGCATGCAAAATTTGTTAACAGTGCCTCTACTTCATATAAGACATAATAAGGATAAAAGAGTCATTAGATTGATTTTTGGAGTGTCTTAGAACTTTGATGGAGTGGGAATAGCTATAGCCCAAATAATTTAGGAATTCTATCCTCTCTCTCTCTCTCTCTCTCATATATATATATATATATATATATATATATATATATATATATATATATATATATAGTCCTGCTCTTGTGCGGACCGGACAGGTGTCACCTGGCGGTCAATGTGGACTTGACATGTGTCACCTAATGGTGCCCTATAAATTATCGCCTAAATTATAGGCACACTCTCTCTCTTTTCTGGGATCACCGCCAGGTGACACTTGTCCGGTCCAACCGGACATGTGTCACCTAACGGTGCGCTTAGAAATTATCGTCTAAATTATAGGCACACTCTCTCTCTTTTCTGGGTTCACCGTCAGGTGACACATGTCCAGTCCGCATTCTTAAAATGCGGAGTAGTCCGCACAAGAGCAGGACTGTATATATATATATATATATATATATATATATATATATATATATATATATATGCACCTGCTCTTGCGCATACCAGTCCGCATTTTAAGAGTACGGACCGGACACGTGTCACTTGGCGGTGACCCTAGAAATTATAGGGTAAATTATAGGCATACTCTCTTTCTTTTTTAGGCTCATCGTCAGGTGACACATGTTCGATCTGCACTCTTAAAATGCGGACATGTATGCATAAGAGCAATCATGTATATATATCTATATAATAAAGTAGAAAACTTATGTATGTCATAAGATCAAAAGATGATGTCATCTATGTGGGTTTTTTTTGCACTACCCTTTTTTACCTTAAAAATTTTGAATTTCCCCCTCTTTTATTAGTTCCCAAACTTCAACTTCAATTCAAAGTTGGGGATAATTTGGTCATAAACACTTCATCAGTTTGTTCACACCTCTCATTTCTCACACAACATTACATTCCTCTCATTCTCTATTTCTATCCCATTCTCATCACCAATCCAAAAAAAAAACTACATAAAACATAACCCTGTTTCCCACTGGTTCAGCCGCTGGCTCCGGTGCCGCACCTGCCTCCACGCCGCCTCTCCGCTCAATATATCTTTTTTACACACACATACACGCACGCCCTCATCCCCGGTTGAGGTTCTCTTTTTCATTGTCGTTTACTCTATGTTTATGAACCCGCTTTTGTCTTTTGTTTTGTAGCGATTATTTGTGAAGATTATAGTGGGTTTGTAAACCCTTCTTCAAAGCTTTGCACTCTTTTGTAATTAACCATCATCAAGAATATCTCCTACTTAGAAAGGAAAGGTAAGATTT
Organism: Sambucus nigra; assembly: GCA_949130495.1. Classification (NCBI taxonomy): domain Eukaryota; kingdom Viridiplantae; phylum Streptophyta; class Magnoliopsida; order Dipsacales; family Adoxaceae; genus Sambucus; species Sambucus nigra. Next base: position 104,830,482 of record OX422220.1, on the reverse strand, counting down.
GTTTCTCTCTATATCTCGCATGCTCAGTTTATGTATTAAATTCTAAATGCCAGGTTTCTACCAATTACTTTCAAATCAAGGTTTTTGAAACATTAATTGTTTTTTATATTTTGGGTTGTAGATCTCACTTTTAGTGTGTTTATGTAATATGAGAAACATAGGAGACTCTTAGGGCTATTACCTTAGTGTGCTTATCTTAGGGTGGTATGATTTATTGAAGAATTATTAGATTTTGTTCCATTTTAGGGTCATTTTGTTTGGATGTTTAATGCTAACTCTTTATCTCTATTTATCTCATGTTTCTGTTAATATTTTAGGGATTATTTTTGTCCCTATTTTATATTGGTAGATCACAGTAAGGTATTAACTTATTGAATACCCTATGTAGGTATTAACTGATTGAATACCTGATTGAATACCCTATGGAGGTACTAACTGATTGAATACGCTATTTATATAGGTAGATCACAGTAAGGTATTACCTTAGTGTGATTTTATAAGAAGCAGCATCAATTCCGTACAGAGTTATAGGTTTGAATGTAAAATTCATCTTGACTATTATAGGTTGAAGCAACATCAACTGAGCCTTGAAAATCCTACTTCCATAACCAGGCAGCAACACCTCCTGTTTGATGCAGCATTGCATCTATCTCATCACCATCCTCTATTTCCAGCTAATCAGGAGTTTCGGAGGTGACGACCATCAAACAAGAAGGCAATGGCATTGAGATCCACCGATTATCGATCATAGTAAGGTATTAACTTTAGTTGAAGGTGAAATTTCGCATTGATATTCAATTTTCGGTTTATGTTATTCATATTTAATTATTTCTTAGTTCCATATTTGTTTGTACTAACTGTTTTTTCTTTTAATTTTATTTTTGTTTTCCAATGTATTTTTAAAGTGGTTCGTGCTTTTCAATGTATTCTTAATAACATGGTATGATTTGGTAAACTTTTTTATAGTGTTAACAATAATTTACTGGCCCACCTTTCGTCGGAGTACTCTGGAATCCATGCCTTTGAATCTAGCAGTTAGTGCTCCTCAAGATGAGGGCAACGAAGAAGATTCTAGAGGCAGTGATTCACATTGCTTTGAGCTAGACAAACCAAGGTCCTGTTGAGTTGAAACCACAAGGACATGAAGGTGAAGAACGCCACATCGATGGAACGGTGAAGCCAAATCATGCAAAGAATAAATTTGCATCTTAAGGAAGAGAAGCAAGTCGTCATCCGACCAGCTTGCAGGTGAAGTTTGAAGAACAGATGGCTCAGACCAAATCACGAGAATGAACAGATGGCTCAGACCATTTTTTTTGTATTTATCTTACAGATGTTAATGAAGGCAGAGAAAGTTACTTATGATGAAATTTGTAGACATCGTGGAATGTTACTAGGAGGATCAGAAGTGGCCAGTAACCAACCTTCGGGGCATATGCAGAAGGTGTTTCTTCTTAGCTACTGTTTATTTATTCAACCATTATTACAATGAAATCACTATGAAATGAATTTTCTAATATTATTTAGGAATTGAATAACATGATTTGTTTACCTTTCTATATGGCCGCATCATCATAATATTCAACGTTCTTCCTTTTGTGGATATGAAGCTGACGTAAATGAAGTAGTCAATGACACAACACAATTGGAGACATAGTAGTCATCTCTGATCATGTCAGTAGTCTTCTCTGATCCAAGTTTTAAAATTGGAGACACAGTAATCTTCTCTGATCCAAGTTTTACCAATTGTCAATCTCTATCGTTTACTAAATAATAGAGTTTGTTCATTGGCATGGATGAATTGGTACTCTATCCCACTGTGTGGTTGATTTGAAACGGGACCTCTGAGGCCAATTTAACATTTGAAATCCCTTTCAATAATATTTTATTATTACATTTTGTTATAGTTGTTATTTTATGTTTGTTTTTTTGTTGTGTAGTAAGAGCCTTTGATGAATACTTTTTAAGTTGGAATTACAGCCTTAGAATTATAGGCTTTGACCCTGTTGTTGCATAAATAGTTAATCTTGGTACAACTGTAAGTTTTACATTTCACTTTTTTATTATATTCTATTCTTTATTTACTTCATTTTTTATTTTATGGAATTAAATTATGATCACATGTCATAGGTTCATGAGTATGGGTATGGTATTTTATTAGTTTTGGAATAAGAGCTTTGGTTTGGTGTTATTTTGTATGTTTGGTGTTGTTCAAATCTGTGAAGGTATAGAGATGAATCCCAAAAGGTATAAAAGAAAGTAGAATATACAAAAACATGTAGACAACAATAGAGAACTGAAATTTTCTTTGAACATGGCCAATTTCAAAACAACCAAATTATTCTGTTTGGTTGAATGTAGGGAATGAATAAAAATATTTTTGACACACATAACACACAGTTCTCCTATTGATATAATGGCATGCTAATGTTGTGCCCCAAAATTTTAGTTGTATCCCGAAATTTCATGTTGATATCATGTCATTGCTCATATAGTGGCTCCAAGATTGTGCCCCGAAATTTCAGTTGTTTGACTTTGTGATTGGTGTGGCATGAATTTTCTCACATTAAAATTATTTTCTTATGTTTTCGTTTAATGTTCCCTTTTTCTTCTTTTTTTTGGTTTTGGTTATGAACAATTGTCTAAAGAAATAGATGGATGCATTTAGTATTCACTCTGTATTCACATTGGACTAAACTCTGTATTTTTAATTCCCTTAGTAATGTTATGATTTAAATTTCAAGGAATGCGAATATTTGGTTCTGCATATTTGATGCACAAGCATCGACCTAATACTTCTGGTTGGTTTCAATTAGCAAAGATCTTCTCGCAAAGTTTGATGTGATCTCTCTGCTACTCCCAGCACTCTGAATTTTTATTCACTGGTGATAATGTGTGTGCGTCTGTTTGGTTTGTTATAGTATGCATGTGCGACGACTTAAACAATGAACCAAATCAGGTCAATCACAAAGTCAAGAACGTTGTTGATCGGTGATTGAGACACTGGTGATAAAATTATATAGCTCTCCTTCCCGCTGGTAAATATATCCCGCTATCTATGTTTATTTATTTTATCATTCTTTAAAAGAAGTTGTTCAGGTTACTAATTTAGTTTATATTTTATTTTTTGCATTCAAGATATCTGAGGGCCATCCCCTCGACCAAGTCTAGCATTAAGATACCCCTAAAGTAGCTAGCATGAAGATGTGGGGGAATTTGAAAACTCAAGACAGCTTATGGTTCAAATTCTTTTGGAATAAGTATACAAGTTGCTCTAAGACTTCAGGTTCTTCCATTTACAAGAGATTACTGAAGGTTAAAGGAGAAACATATCATTCATAAGTGAAATAGATGGTTCAAGCTACTGGAATCTTTCTTATGATAGTGGCTTCTCATCCAAAACTTCCTGGAAGCTATAAGGTTAGCTCACTCTACTTCTTCCCTGTACAAATCCATTTAGAACAAGTTTATTCCTCCTAAAATCTCCATATTTCTATGGAAATGTGTTCATAATATAGGCCTAAAGTCTTCATATTTCTTTGGAGATGTCTTCATATAGAATGTCATAAACTATGATATATGTTTTTTACTATGGTGGCTTCTCTATTTTGTTCGTTTCACCTAGGCATTTAATTTTTTAGATTGAAGTTCATCCTTTGTTTAAAAGACTACCAATTTTCATTCAGTGTGTCGCTTATTATGCTCGACACTTCATCTTTTCGGCAACGAACAGAGGCATTGGAAGGGTTGATTGAGTTCAGCATGCAGCTCTTGCTTGAGGTTTTGTTGTTCAATAATGTGTCAAGTTCAATTAATTAAGAAGTGGTTTCACCATCTTTGCTGCTATCATAGGATTTAGATTAGATATTCTGGTAATACTATAACATTATTTACGTAAATATGAATCTAACTTTGTTTGCCAGTGAAGCATTATTTTTCTAAGAACAATCAATTTGGATAAGCTAAGTGCCTAACAGTTATTTTTTAAACGTGAATAGTTCTTATATATTTACATGAATTCGAAAGATAGAATAATAACCGCTGTTAAGAAACATGTGTGAGTTTTCGTCTTTATAGGTGTAATGAAATTTTATTTGGTATTATCAGTAACAATGATTTAATAATGCAAAAAATTAACATTGTTTTCTATTTAACTTTTTTTTTTAAACCTGAAAGTGTAGAGAATTGCAAGATATTAATATCCTAAAGTTAGTTGGTGAACGATCTCACGGGAGGGTCTTGGAAACTAGAGTAGACCTACATGTGTAGAAGTGCATAAGAGTTTTTTATGTCATATTTTGAGAATCTTTCTTTTTAAAGAAGATGTCTTACAGTTGATGAAAGAATTAATGCAAGGCTATAAATGTTTACACAACCCTAACTATTACTTCAATGCAAGGTTATAAATGTTACTTCAATGCAAGCCTTCACTCCAAAGACTCTCCTGCCAAATGCAAGGCTTCAATGTAGGCTTCAATGCAAGGCTATAACTGTTAGTTCCTAGGGTGGTGGAGAGTAATATGGTTTGTAAATCAGGTAACTAGCTCTGTTTTAATGTGAGTTTTGTGTTATGGAAAGACTCTGCTGTCAAATAGAAAGTGTAATTACATGGCCTTCTTTTTATATACTAATTTATTTTTGTAAGGACATTTTTCTCATGTCCAACACGTTACATTTGTGTATGTCGTACGCCGCTACATTTGGCACGTCTCTACACGATCTCACACGACGGCCTCAATTCGAATTTTGAGAATTAAGCATTCATCATCTCCATCAAGTGTCCCACATCTGCCTCAACGACTTCACATTCCATGATTTTAGGGACTTAATGCAAGTGGTATGCAAGAGAAGTCAAAACAGTGAAAGAAGGCTATATATGGATGTTCAAGGGCATTTTGGTAATTTTATAGCCACCGTCTGAAGGTCTGGTCAATTGGAAAGTTGAAGATCTCTCCGCAATGAAGGCTCTGGAAGAAACGGCACCTCAATCCGAGCTACGGTGAAGAAGTTATGACCCTTTGAAAATGGAGAAAATTCCGAGAAAAAACCTTGGAAAAATGCTAAGTGTTTAAGCCTCAAGTTCCAGCGATATTTCACGAACCGAATGCCAAACTGGTTCGGGGGGCGAACATGTTCGCGGTACACCCGAATCGATTTGGGGTACCTGACGCTGGATAGAGTTCAAGATTTTTAAAACTCTTTTTGGTTTCCTTATAAAAGCCAACTTTAGGGGAGTTATTTAGTAAAACTTTGAGAGACAATTTTGAGAGTCCAAATACATCTAGTCTTCATATTTTTGAGTCCCAAGACTCATGTTTTGATTCACACATCTTTGCCAAATCTTTGTGAATTCATTTGTAACCCAAGAACACAACCTTGTGTTTGTTCAACCCTTGTGGAGAAGACCGTCCTTCTTCTTTATTGTTGCCCTCCTGAAAAGGGAAAGTTCCATCCGCCGACTACAGAACCGACGTCTGCGGGTATTTTTTTGTCACTGTAATTTTATTGTAATTCGTGTAACAGTATCTTACAAATTATAGTGAAAATAAAAGGGTTTGACCCTTTGGGGGATTTTTCCTCACATGTGTGTGTGTTTGAATGTTATTGCATGATTTCATCTTTTTCAATCACACCTAGATGCATGTTTAGGACTTAATTGATAAAAACTGAGTTTAATTAAATAATCTCTTTATTTGAATGCACGCGCACTCTTTTAAATTGGTATCAGAGCCAGTTACACAACTATATCGTGTAATTTTCCGCAAAAATTTTCAAAGATATCAATTTTCTGAAAAAATTGATTTTTGAAAACGAGTGTGTTCATAATGGAGAAATTATATAATAAAATGCCAGTTTTTTACGGGACAAACTATGCTTACTGGAAAGCCCACATGAGATCTGCATTAAAAGTCATTGATGAACATGTCTGGATTTTGGTTGAAAGAGGGTGAACACCTCCCTCCGTCACTGTTGAAAACGTGACCAATTTAAAACGTGTCACTACTTGGACTAAAGAAGAATTTAAATGGTCATCTTTTAATTCTAAGGGTTTAAGTGTTATTTCTGGATCTGTCACACCTGATGAGTTCAAATGGATAATGACGTGCACCACGTCAAAAGAGGCATGGGATGTTTTGTAACTTACCCATGAAGGAACTAATGATGTGAAAGAGTCTAAACTCCAAAATTTAATAACTCAATTTGAAACAATCACCATGCTTGAGTTTGAATGTTTTGATGAATTTTATGCTAGACTGTCTGATATTGTTAACACTAGCTTTAATCTTGGTGAACACATTCCTAATGCTAGAGTTGTTAAAAAGATTCTTATATCACTGCCTAAGCGTTTTATCCCTAAAGTCACTGTGCTAAATTCTATGGGTAATTTAAATGCGCTTAAATTGGAGGAAATTGTAGGAGACTTGCAAACGTATGAAATTGATATGTTTCCAAAATCTGTCAAGTCTAAAGATAAGGGAATTGCACTTAATGCCCAGGAAAGAAAAAGTGAGGGGTCGACAAGAAAGAGGGAGTCATCTAGAAAAGGAGAGATAGATACATCATATTCTGAGTGTGACTTTGATTTAGATGATTTGGCCCTGTTTGCTAAAAATTTCAAAAGAATTCTCAAATTCAAGAAAAATGGAAATTTCAAAGATAAAAAGAAGTTTGAGAAAAATAAGTTTGAAAAGAAAAATCAAAAAGATTTTAAAGATCCTCCTAAGAAAGAGAGTGAGAGATTCTTTGAGTGCGACGGTAGGGGTCATAGAGCTTTTGAGTGTGCTACTAGGCTGAACAGAAAAAAAGGGCAAAGCTGTCCTTAACGCTACCCTTAGTGACGATAGTGAGGTTGAGTCGGTGGACTCTGGAGACGAGTCACCGCATGAGTGTAACTTCATCGCATTCATGGATAGTCATGTGAGCACTTCTAGTACTTATCACGACGATGAGGATTCTACTTCATAGGGACACCTCGACAGTGAGAGTGATGTGAGTGAGGGGGAGGATGATGCAAGTGAGAGCGAGAGTGACCTTCAACGCGTACGCTGAGTTATATTCTGAGTCTTTTAAAACTAAAAAGCGTAACAAAGCATTAGTTCTTAGGATCACCGCTTTAGAGGTAGATTTAAGAAAAGTAAGAGAGAGAGAGAGTCCTCCACCTTCACTACTTTGAGTGAGAGAGAGTCTGCATGTGAAGAGAAAGAGAGTTTGTTTAGAGAGAGAGAGAGTTGGTGTGAGAATAAAAAGCGGAGAAAAGAAAAACTTGAGAAGATAATATATTTTGAGTGCAAGGGGGAAGGGCACAAGGCACTTGAGTGTCCCACTACACTTAGGAGAAATGGCAAGGAAGTTGCTATGCCTAGTTGCATAAGCGATAGTGAGGATGAGAATGGCGATGAAAGTGTGATCCGTGAAGCTTTTAGAAAGTTGTTTATCGAGACCATGGAAACAAAAAGGTTAAATAGAATACCAGATCTTCGGATTTGTGAGTTGAAGGAAGATAATGATGAGCTAAAAAGGGAAAAATATGATTTGACCAACACGGTGTCTAGTCTGACGACACGTGTATCCCATCTTGAGGATGATCTCAAATAATCATGGGAGGTCCAAGTCTCATTAGAGAACGCATCTGATAAGGTTGATGAGATGGTTCCTTATCCCGTTTTGAATGAGGTTAGAAAAGGTAATGACGGTGAATTCACTACTTTTAATGCGCTCGAGCCTATATCCACTTTGGTGAGTGAGTCTCATGGGTGCCCGTCTAGGAAAGCTCATCCCAAAATTCTTGATAAATTAATTCCTAGATCTGTTTATGTTTGCTCCCACTGCAAGAAGCAAGGACATCTTGGGGATTTTTGTTCTAAGTTGGGTTTTGTACCATATCATGCCACTCCACACATCCCCGCACATGCACCCATTCAGGATACTTGGCTTTCACATAATGATAGAGAGTTTGCACATATTCGTGAGCAAGTGAAGTTTTTGATCAATACCACACATGATCTTATGGAGTTGGTTAAAAAGATGTCACCATCTTTGGAAAACTCCACCGCTCTTCCTGGTTGAGGTCTTGTCATTTTTGCTAGCATAGGGTGTTGTTCATGATGTCTCTTTTGCCTATTGCTAGCATGTACCATTAGCTTGTTTTATTTTCTTATTTTTATGTTTTGAAAAATACAAAAAGATTTTCTTTTTACAAAATTTTTTGAAAAGCTCAAAAATATTTTTATATTTTTTTTGGCACCCTTTATGGATGAGCATTTAAGATAGAGGAGTCACAACTTCATTCCATTTATCCACGTGACTGTTTGATAGTGATTTGAGACGCTACATCATTGCATCCATGTGCTTTACATCGGTTGGAGTCTTTGAGATGTGATGAGTGATATCTTTCTACATGTTTGACTCCTATCTCCTTTATTGCACACATGCATGGCTATATTTGATTATTGTACTTGTCTATCACATATTGGCTTGAGTGTTTCCATCTCAATTTTGTCTATCCAACGTTCAATATGCGATAAAACTTGACAAGATTGGAATGCATGTAAAAACCATTTAATGAGACTATGTGTTTATTTGAAAATGGGAAAGGGCTGCGAAAGGTTCATTTAGCCTTTGCGAATTCTAAGCCACCGTTAAAAAGGACCTAAAAATGGAGGAATTTTATTATCTAGGGTCCAAAGAGGTTAAAAGAGCCCAAAAAAATTTAAAGGCAATAAAAAGAATTTCATGCCAAATATGGGCCATTAGGTATCACCATCAATTCTCCATAGTTTGAGAATTTATATTACCTCTATTCAAAATATAAATCTGAGGGAGTTTGGTTGGAGAATTTAAACGGGTGTGCACTTCTTTGAAAGTCCTGAAAAAACATCGTTTTGGACGTTATTGGTGTGGAAATCACTTTGAGCTTTGATTTGTTGATTTGATTGAGTCAATGTCTCATATTTCCAAATTTTTACACCAAAGGAAGATTTTGAGTTCATTCGTTAGGAGTATTCGATATTCACCGTGGACATATGTCATGTTTGTATGCATTGATTTTCCTATCGAATTTTATCACACCACTACATTTATGCTTTCATCGACTTGGTTGTTTTTGTGTTTGTTCATGGTGTAATTTTTTTTGTTTGCATATCTTGTGTGAAATATTTTGAAAAATTCAAAAATAGAAGTTTCTTTCCTTGTGACATTCTCCTTGTGCATTTATTTCTGCTTTTCATATCTGTCTATTTCGAGACATTATAAAAGGGGGAGAAGAATTATCATATTATGGGGGAGTTTTTGAGATTTGAGATTTGTCAAATGCTTTCATCATAAATTGGTATCAATGTTTATCTCATTTCAAACTTGATATGTCACTTGGTATTTGCTTTATCTCATGTGTGTCGGTACTACATTGATGATCTCTGAATTACACCCCCTGATGATAAAAGTTTTAAAGATTTGAAGATCAAACGATGAATACTTATTCATTTGTATCTTTCCAGTTTTGGGTTCATGGAAGGGTAGATTTGTATAGGTAATTTATTATTTGATAATTCGGATATTTTCATGTATGTACCGACAAAGACATAGGGGGAGATTTGTAAGGACATTTTTCTCATGCCCAACATGTTACATTTGTGTATGTCGTACGCCGCTACATTTGGCACTTCTCTACAAGATCCCACACGATGGCCTCAATCTGAATTTCGGGAATCAAGCATTCATCATCTCCATCAAATGTCCCACATCTGCCTCAACGACTTCACGTTCCATGATTTTAGGGACTTAATGCAAATGGTACGCAAGAGAAGTCAAAACAGTGAAAGAAGGCTAGATATGGATGTTCAAGTGCATTTTGGTAATTTTACAACCACCATCCGAAGGTCTGTCAACTAGAAAGTTGAAGACTTATTGTAACGAAGACTTTGGAAGAAACGGCACCTCAATCCGAGCTACGATGAAGAAGTTATGGCCCTTTGAAAATGAAGAAAATTTCGAGAAAAAACCTTGGAAAAATGCTAAGTGTTTAAGCCTTAAGTTCCAGTGATATTTCATGAACCGAAGTCCAAACCGGTTCGGGGGGTGAACCGGTTCGCGGTACACCCGAATGGGTTCAGGGTACCTGACGCTGGATAGAGTTCAATATTTTTAAAACTCTTTTTGGTTTCCTTATAAAAGCCAACTTTGGGGGAGTTATTTTGCAAGACTTTGAAAGACGATTTTAAGAGTCCAAATACATCTAGTCTTCATATTTTTGAGTCCCAAGACTCATGTTTTGATTCACACATCTTTGCCAAATCTTTGTGAATACGTTTACAACCCAAGAACACAACCTTGTGTTTGTTCAACCTTTGTGGAGAAGACCGTCCTTCTTCTTCATTGTTGCCCTCCTGGAAAGGAAAAGTTCCATCCGCCGACTACAGAACCGACATCTGTGGGTATTTCTGTGTCACTGTATTTTCATTGTAATCCGTGTAACCGTCTCTTACAAAATTATAGTGAAAATAAAAGGTTTTGCCCCTTGGGGTGATTTTTCCTCACCTGTGTGTGTGTGTGTGTGTGTGTGTGTGTGTGTGTGTGTGTTTGAATGTTATTGCATGATTTCATCTTTTTAAATCACACCTAGATGCATGTTTCGGACTTAATTGATAAAAACTGAGTTTAATTAAAAAATCTCTTTATTAGAACGCACGCGCACTCTTTCAATTTTGAGTATTCTTTGTATCTTTGCAATTTTGTTTAATTTGGTATAAAAAGTACAAATTCCATGTTTTGTCCAAGTGTGGCCACCACAACTCAATTTTCTTTGTGGAGATTGGTTCAATTAACAATTGTTTAAACGGTAACTATTGATTACATCCTATAAAGATTGCAAATAACCATTTTGACAAGCATGAAAAATAAATGACAACGAATTTATGGTGATATTCTTACTTTAAATTAAGCTTTATAGCTATCTCTTTAGGAATATCTACATAAAATATTTATTTTATACATTATAGACGGCTTTGTTTTGTTGGGAACGATTCTTTTTGCTTCGCAATTACGTACTTTGGAAAATTTTTTCGCTAAGCGATTGTGTATTTTTTGGAAATTTTCATCGTGCCTTTAGGCACGGGCATACCCTAGTGTATATATATATGGGTCATGATAACATGTACCCCAAGGGCACACACTTAGAACCCAAAAATAGTAGAGAGATAGTTTCGACATGCATTTAATAAGACATAGGTACTCATGTAGAACTATCATACTTACTATTTTGATGCTCAAACCATGTGTCCTAAGGGCACATGTTATCATTTCCCTATATATATATATATATATATATATATATATATATATATAGTGGGGCTACATAATTTTGTCAATTGTAAAGTTTTGTTCCTCGATTATTTTCTTCTTTGTAAATCAGGACATAAATATCTTACAAGGATTTTTATTTATAGATCCTCTTTGTTAAGTATGTAATTAAATAATTTTTACATTTTTTTGGTCCAAAATATTTCTTATAGATAATTTTGATCATATAAATCCCATTAGAAAACATGTACTAATTATATACAGTCTTTGCATATAGAACCTATCGAGAATTATTTGTTTTCTTGAGATTAATTAATAAATGTCTTATGTTAGACAATACCTATGTGTCAAATTCCTTACCTTTTATCACCCGTATCATATCCAAAATAACATCACAAGATGGGCAAACTCAGTAGAAGAAATGTCATAACATATTTTATTCAAGTTTTTTTTGCCCAATAATGAATTTTAGTATGGTTTAGAGTTACATGATGTGACGACGGGGTTGATAAAGGACATTTTGGGGTTAATATGCTTGTCATGTTGACTAATTCAGTAAGATTTAACAAAAAAAGGGGATATGGGTGTCACCGGTGCAAATTTAACATAGTTTAGGGTCCAAATGTTATAAAAAAAAGTTTGAAAGCCAAAACATTACAAAGAAAATAAATTCAAGGCCACCACTTTTTTAATAAATTTGTATTTGATATTTTGGGGTGCAAACCATCACGACCCAAATCTTTAGCAACCCAGATAGGCCAACTCGGAAATATAAAACAAGTTGCTCAAATAAGAATTAATATCACGTGGGATAACTATAAAAGGCTCATTCTTATTATTCATAATCGCGGACGAGATAAACATGGATCAACAAAGGAGTCAACCAGCAACTAGAAGAGTTTGAACCCGGCTCAAACACTCTTATCATTATAAATAGAACCCTTAGAAAAGGGGCATGAAATTCTTTATTCCGAAACTTTTAAAGAATTAATAAAATTCAGAAACCCTTCGTGGACGTAGGCAGTTGTCGAATTACGTAAAACCCTCGTGTTGTGATATTTCTTTACTCATTAATTGTTTCTTTGTTGTTTATAATCATTCATCATGGTTATTTTGCACTCACAGATACATAACACAATAAAATAATGGTTAAATTTGACGTAGATAAATATTATGTTAACCTTACCAATAATGATTCGGGTATTATTCCTTTGATTTCGTTATAAGTTTATGATGTTGTAACTTTCATTTATAAAATTACATCACATAGTAAAATGACCTTAGTTAATCATTTAAAAATCAAACTTATGCTTCAACTAACACTTTTCATAGAAAGTTAGAGGTTATCAATTTTTTGTCTTGCCTTGTCTTTTTTTTTTTGGAAATAAAAAAAATTATATCAACTTGAAATAAAACATACATCATTTTGTGGAGAATGAGTAAGAAAAAGAGGGTGCCTCCTCACGCCACATATAAACATCAGATAAGTGTTCCGCATGCATAGCTAGAGTGTGGGTCGGGGCCTTCCCCTCCCTACTAACAAATGAAAAACTAAACGTGGTGAGACATGAGCATAGAGATTTAACTTCTTGAATGATTCCCCCCATTTCAGAAAGGTCCTCTTCTGTTGTTGTTCACACAAGGATCACTTGAATGCAGTCCCCCTCGAAACAAACTGAATTGTAACCACAGTTCATAGAAAAATCAATAGTCGTTCTCGCTTCAATTGCTTCGGTATGTGTCACTTCCAACAGGGCTTTAAATTATTGCCTTATCTTTTATAGATGGCTAAAAACTCGTTGGTGTTAGGATTTTTACTGATAATAATTATTGACAATAAACGAACATTACTGAAGTTTATTTTATTTTATAATGATAATTGCGTTTTTACTACTTATATTTTGGGCATTGTAAAAAATAATAACGCTACATTGCCACTATTCTTTCTGGTAACCTTTTGACCAATGGCAAATTTTAGTACTTTCGATTATGTATTTTTTTGCCATGAGTAATTTTTGGTTGTTGTATATTTTGAGTATTTGGATTGTTCTAAGTATGTTGGTTTAATACATTAAATCCTTCTACTATTTGGTGTTTACGAGTCATTCCTTAAGGTTTTTATCCAACAAAATTCCCCTATAGTTTGGAGGAGGTGGTGATGGACTTCTTTGGCTTGTAATGATTAGTGTATTTTTAGGGTTTGATAGGGGTGATGGAGGAGTAGGAGGGAGGCGGTGAAGGTTCAGAAGATTAAATACTTTTTTTAATAGGCCTTTTCTGTCGACACATAAAAGTAACAAACACAAGCTAATGACGTGTCACACCAAATGTATCTATTTTACGTGTCAACCTAAATTATCATTTTTTTAAAGAAAAATAAAGAATTTTTAGAAAGTGCTTCTTATCTCCTAATGGGTGTGATAATGTGTTTACCTTTTCTTGAGTTTGTTATAGATAGGTTTGCGTACTATAAGAATAAGGACTTCTTCGACTTTACTTGTGAATTATATGAGAGAGTAGTTTGGTCTTTTTAATGACTCCATTAAAATTCACTGGGTTTAAACTATACAAAGTATATTGTCTGTTAAAATAATTCAAAGGGACTATTTGCAATTTAAAATAGTATAAGGGGTTTAATGTAATTTATGAGTTTAGGTGGAAATGTCAATGAACTTTATGAGAACCAAATGGGGTTTCTTCCCCTATCAGGTGAATGATTCACATGGAATTATTGTCATCAAAGGAAAGATCGTCTAAAGTGGACTATTGTACTAGTTTTTTTATTATCGTAAATGGAAATTATTGAAAATTTGGTAGTTAGTTTTGATTTGATTTTTTTTTCGATTTAGATTATTAGCAAACCAATTTATTGAAATTATGGTAAAAAATTCAAAAGATTAATTTAATATGTCAAAAATATAAATTATATAGTAATTTTACATTTAATATTAATTGGACTCATTTATCATAAAAGTTAATATCAAAAGTGAGTGATTTCTTATTTTTACAAAGTATAACCAATTTGAAAGTTATTAACACCTGTTTATTTATTTTATTTTCAGTACGAATTATTTTCAGTTCTTATTTGAGAAATTCGGATATACCCCTAGGTTATTTGATATTTTATAAGTATGACATATAAAATTATTGTTCATAATTATGTTATTTTGTGTTAAACAAAATTAAAATATGAACAAATCATATTTGTGCAATAAAAATTAGACTAATAGGAAACTTACAAGAGAAGAAGATGACCGAGTCGAGTGTTAGACACTCTCTCCTCAAGACAAAATATGCTTCCGCTTCGGTTCAATGAGCAATGAGCGTTTGCTTCAGAAGATGAAACGATCTCGACATGCGCAAGAAGCACTTCAATGTGCGTGTTCTACGAATCAATTATGTTTGATACTCACTTCGACTCGATTAAGAATGGAAAGTATTGAAAATAGAACCTACATGTCAAATTACTTACCTTTTATCACCCATATCCAAAATAACATCAAAACATGGGCAAACTCGTATGAGAAATGTAATAACATGTTTTATTCAAGTTTTTTTTGCCAAATAATGAATTTTATTATGGTTTAGAGTTATTTTGGTTATAAGATGTAATGATGGGGTTGATAACAGACATTTTTAGGGTAATATACTTGTCGTGTGGACTAATTCCGTAAGATTTGACAAAAAAAAGTGACGGAAGTGTCACTGGTGCAAATTTAACATAGTTTAAGGCCCAAATGTTATAAGAAAAAATTGAAAGCCAAAACAATACAAAGGAAAAAAAAATTCAAGGCCACCACTCTTTAAATAAATTTTTATTTGATACATAACACAATAAATTAATGGTCAAATTGACATAGATAAATACTATGTTAATTGGGTACTGATAATGATTCGATTACTATTCTTTTGATTTCGTTATAAGTTTTTGTTGTTTTAACTTTCATTTCTAAAATTAGATCACATAGTAAAATGATCTCAGTTAATCATTTAAAAAATCAAAATTATCCTTTAACTGACGTTTTTCATAGATAGTTAGAGGTTATCATTTTTTTTCCTTGCCTTATCTCCTTTTGCCTTTTTTAAATTAAACAAATTTTTATATCAGCCTGAAATCAAAGATGCATCATTTTATATAGAATAAATTGTGGCACCTCGCCTATTTTAACTACGGGTGATCGGTCATTTATCAAAATAAATAGGAATCTCATTTAGTTCATTCTTAGCATCACTGTTGAAAACTTTTTAAAATACTAACCACCTATGTTAAATTAAGTCAGTGCCAAATTTTATCTTTCATTAACATATAATAACATGCCGAAGTTAAATAATATAACTCAACCATTCACACAATTAAATGAAGTCTGAGTCATCACAAGATAAATAGATAAATGATAAATATCGAATAAACCTTCGGTTCTAATACTAATATCCAAACCATAAGTCTAATGAAATAAAACTGAATCCAAATACGTAGTCTGATAAATAAAACTGAAAGAATATAACAACTGAAGGGGGAAACATGCCCAAATGAATTGTTGAATCATAGATCCTTATCTAGGAATGAACAACTAAAGCATCTACACAAATCCTGCAAGCCTTTGCAAGTGCTGCAGCTACGCATCCCTAGAATGAGTCATTAAGCTTGGCGTCCCTGTGACTGATACTTAAAATGTTTTGGAAAAATAGATTTAATACGGGTCAGAGACCAAAACTTTTGAATTTTTTTAGCAACTATTTAAATTGCAATTATAAAAGCGGTTATTAGATACACACGTAAGTTTCACGTACACTCCCTTGAGTACCTCACTTCTCAACTATTGTGCACACCTAGCGTTTCCTACTTTACCCACATGTTATGCTCCTCAGCCTAACTAGAGATAAGTTTCTAACTAACCACAACAAGTTTAGCTCCCCCTTACCTCCCATATGATACGCTACCGTAAAACCAATAACTAATATTAATCGAACATTAGTGTTGATGTAAAAAACTAGATTACTCTAATTATTTAATCACAGATAAATAAATAAGACAAAAGATTTTAAAGTGGTTCAGCCTTATATGAATGGCCTACGTCCACTGTTATGTTATTGCTGAGTGTTTGGGAATTCTCGATTACAAGTGATATCCAGAAATTCCCCTCCCCTTGAATGAGGGTGATACAAGGTATTTATAGCCCTTAGGCTGTACATGAAAGGGTGTTACATTAAATGATACACATATGAAAGGGTAATTCATTTAATGTTCTTCAAACGTGCGCGTCAAGATGATAAGAATTCAATAAATAGTTGAACTGTTGATTATCTGGCAATTAGTGCTATGGTCGAGGTGCAGCTCGAACCGCCTTAGTTGCTCGTCGTCCAAAAGTTCCTCGGAGCATTGGAGCTCTTCGGAGGATAAGAGTTCCTCGGAGGGTTGGTGTTCCTCGGAGTGAGTATGTTGGTCGGGGAAACAATCTTCCTCGTTGCTATTGTGCCACGTAGATTGACACGTGTCTTCTTATTATTCGTCCACATCAGCATACTAATTTTGGTGTCAACAGAAGCCCCCAATGTTTCATATTTCGAACTTTGAGGAGTATGGAACATTCTTTCTCGATATATGGCGATATTAAATGACCTTTCGAATTCGCAGAATCCGCCTTTTTGCATTTTTATAGGCGCTTCGATCTTCGTGCCCTTTTTGTCCTTTTAGCCGTCGGTAGCGTAATATTTCTTTTCTGTAATCATTTCTTTCGCCGTTTCCCAAGGCAAGGTATTTAAACTTCCCAAGCAATCATACCGTCCTCTACCTTTTCCAATTTTCTTGCTTTCGAATTCTCCATAGCTTTCCTTTCTTTTGTGCGTTCATCCTTGTTTTCGTTCGTTGTCAACAGATCTCTATTCTTCCTGTAAGATCTTCTTCTTTCTCCTTTTATTCACCATGGTTTATATTATTGAATCTATTGAAAAATTCCGTTCTGATTATTCCATTCCGTCTTGGGTAACTTTGGAGAATCTTCCTGAGCCCTTTGACTATTTTCGTTTGGCTGAGGGACATTGGTTCCCCAGCCTCTTTATTGCTGAGTGTGGATTTTCTTTTCCACCTAACCCTTTATGCTTAGAATTCTGTCAACATTTCGATGTTGTTCCTGCAAAAGTAGCCCCCAATACATGGAGGATAGTTAATGGGGTGCATAAGTTAAATCAAACTCATGGAACTCGTATTGGAATTCCTGAGATTATGTATTGCTATAGATGGGCTGTTTTAGATAATGTTTATTATTTAAAAACCAGATTTTTGAATAGGGCTTTAGTAGTCAACCTCCCTGATGCTAACAGGGATTATTTTGAACATGGATTAGTTTTCAAAAATTGGCAACATGCTCCTTCAGTCGGAGACGACGTGTATGAAGGTCCCAAATGCCCCCCATATGGCAATGGGATAGGTTATTTTCATTTTATTTTATTTTTGAAATTATGATTTCATCATGTTTGAATAAATGCATGATTGACATTTCAATTTATTTTTGTTTGCAGTTGACAGCAAGAGAAAAACTCCCAAAGAATCAGAAGTTAATATAAGGCAATTGAAACATATCTGGAGTTTGCATCAGAAAGTTGCAGACGAGCACATCAGGTCTGCTTCATACTTGTTGCAGTATAGGAGCTATACATCGTCCTTTACTGCTCGTCCTGTGGTCAGCATCAGTGATCCAGTGCAAATTCCTGAAGACTCTGATCTAGAATCTCATATTCCTTTGAGCCAAAAAATGGGCAAGAGAAGAGTTCCCGCTCTCTTCGAGGAGACTTCCTCTGCTGGAGATGGGAAGAAAAATAAGGTTGATGTCCAAAAAGGGGCAAAGAATAAAGATGCCACCCCTCCTGTTGCTTCTCAGAAAGCTGTCGAGAAGCCCCCAGTGGCTCCTGTGCAGAAGGATGCACCTGTTGAAGTAATCACTATCTCACCAACCAAAAGTTCTTCTTTGGTTGAGGTTGTTGAAAAGGCACCGGGGAGACTGAGGAAATCCTCCTCGGTCAGTATTTCTGGAGCCATTCCCCAGCTCCCAGCTGGTGGAGATGGTGTTCCAATCATTGTTCCTCCGATCTCTACGATGAGCTTAGCAAAGTTTTTGCCCATTCCCGAGGTGCAAGGTACTGAAGAAGACCTTACTCGGGATATGGTTACTTCTCTGGCTGCTCGTCATCTTGCTTCAGTAAGTATCTTTACTCTGAGTTTTTCATATTTTCCTTTGTTATTTCCCATATTTGTTTCTGATGTCATTTCCCTTTTCTGATTACAGTTGCCGAGCTGTTTCAATATAATCCTTAAAAAGGATGAAGCGATCAAAGCTTCTTGCTCCTCGTCCACTGTGGAAGGAGCACTGGAGAAAGCTATCAAATCTGTGAGTGAATCTCGTCAGAAGTATGACGAGGATAAAATTGAATGGGAGAAGAAGTTGGCTGCGTCTGATGCAGAAAAGGTACAACTGGGTAATAAGGTGAAGGACTTGGAGAGAGAGAATAAAGACTATGCCGAGAAACTTTCAGGCTTTGGGGAGCTTGAGAATAAATTGAAATCAACTGAAGAAGAGCTGACCCTCCTGCGAGAAGTAAATCGTCAGAAGGAGGAGGTGGAGACCAAATTGAAGGCCACCGAGAATCTTATGTCCGAGAAGCTCTCCTCGGAAAAAATGAAGAGAAAAACACCTGTGAAGAATTCCTTCCGAACTGGTTGGGACAAAGGATGGGACAGGGGGTAGCAGCGATGATGACCCAGGTGAAGTATGAAAGTTTGAAATACTTCCATGATGGTTGGGTTGCTGCCTTACAGGAACTGAAGGTGAGCGAGGACTCTGAGCTATTTCAACAACATCTCCCTGGTCCTCCTCCAGTTATTCAAGATGAGGATGAAGACGAAGCTTCATCTGAGGAATCCTCAATGACTGTGGGTGATCAAATCCTTGTTCCACAACCCAACCAGACGTCCACCGAGGAGATTTCATCCTTGCCTGCTCCTCCAGAACAAGTCCCAGCTTCTACTAATCAGATCATTGTTCCTACCGAGCAACCAAGCTCCTTGTCCCAGCCTCCCGAGAAAGTCTTGGGAGATAAGAAAAAGGTGTGAAGTTGTTCGGTACTCTCTTTCTATTTTTCTTTTACTTATCCTCTGTATTCCAAACGATGTAATCTTGTTGATGATGTAATAAAATCTCATCTTTTTGTTCCTCTACATTGTTGATGCTCTGTCTATTTTTATTTATTAACTCTTGCCTTCTCCTCTTTATTAGTTTATGGCTAGAATGGAACTGATATCTGCCCATGATACAAAGCTGATGCAGCAATGCCGTGAATATTATAAGGCTGGTCACACAGATTTGAGCGTATTAGAAATTGCTGATATCCTTGGCCATGATGCTTCACAACAAGCAATTGAGGCTTATCAGTACCTGAAGGATTTACTTGACCGAGCTGTGGCCAACAACGTGGCCTACTATGACTTGATCGAGGAGCTTCATTGTACTTTAGAAGATCTTCAGAATCAGCACAATGAATCGAATGCCCTGTTGCATGAGGGGTATGAGGATAGGTATCAACAGCTTTCTTCGGAGACAGGCCACAAAAAGATCATTGCTGGGTACGATGTCAGGGAGAGAACCCTAAAAGGTGAAGTTGAGGCCTGCAGACAGATCGCCGAGCTGCTGGAACAAGAGAACAACAATTTGCAGAAAGAGTTAGCACAGTATAAGTCTGCAGCTTCATCTTCCACTGCCTTGGTACCAGTCTCCGACGAAGGGTTCTCATTCTTAGAGGTTGAGAATGCCAAATTAAGGCAAGAATTGGATACTTTAAGAAGGTCTGGTATTTATGCTATTGCTCGGGGATGAGGAAGAGGTTCTCGTGGGCGAGGAAGAGCTGCTCAGGATGTTAACGAGGAACGAAGCACTCCAGCTGCTCGGGGTCGATCAAGAACTCCTCGTAGTATTGAAGAAGCTCGTACTCTGTCAACATTGGAAACTCAAGCGTACCAGTTGAACGCAAAAGATCGGGCTTTGTCTGAAATGTCCAAGAAAATCCTGACTTTGGAAGATCAACTTACTGCGACGAAGTCTGCTTTGAATAATAAGGATGTTTTCACCAAAAACCTTCATGAACAATTGGATAGATTAACCTTCCAATTCCATAAACAGCCCAGGGAATTTTGGATGGCTGGATACAACGAAGCTCTAGTTCATTTACATGCTCGTATCCAGAATGCCAATAATGAGGGTTATAAACAAGGCTGGCTGAATGCCTTATGTGTATTAAAGCTCGAGCAAGGACATTTTTTGTGGTATTACTACGAGCCTGGAGTGCTTGACTTGCCTGTGCCACCTTTCAAGTTGGACATGTAATGGATACCAGCTCGCGCCATTCCTCGGAGCTTGATTGCGAATTATCTTGGTGATTACAGCTTGCATTCCCAGTTTGAAGTATCTCGTCCTGAGCATCTTCTAGATCGTCCCTCTGTAATGAACGTTAGAATGCTCCGAGATCTTAACTTTATTAATTCTCCTCTTTGCCTGGAAGATCCTCCTGCCGGCGAGGAGCCTGTCTCAAAAGCAGAGGGAAAGAAACCAATAGAGTAGGGGTTTCAATGTAATAGTATGTAACCTGTAATTTATTTTGAATTTTAATGAAAGACTTTCATTTTTTGTTTGCAAATCTGTATTGCTATTGTTTTGTACTTGTCTAACACTTTTATATTTGTGATTGCATAACAGTTCTTTGTGGTTCATCGACCAATCTAGTAATAAAAAATTACAAGTATAAAAAATGTTGCTCGATCACTTAATAACAGAGTAATGACTATAAAAAATGTTAAAATTTCTTACAACCAACCAAGGTTGTTTAAATTGAGCTCGTCGACCAATTATAGTAATGGGTTTTTATCCCCGACCAGCTATACTTGGTAAATTTTGTCTTTTTTCAATAAATGTGCCCGACCAACCAAGGTCAAAGATTTTTCCTCGTCGACCAACCACAGTTAGTGGGTTTTTATCCCCGACCAACTATACTTGGTTCAGTTTGGAATATTTGTTTTTCGATGAACTTATTGTATTTTTCTGCAATAATCTTGCCTCCCGACCAACATAAATTGGCATTTGAGAGCATATTCGTTTCTTAATCAACCTAGAATGGCGTTTTAAGAATGTTGTTCTTGCCCTTTTACCAACCAAAGTTGGTCATGGGTTCAAACTGTTAGGTTCTTTCGAACTATCTTGTCCACAAGCTCTTTTACCAACCGAAGTTGATCACGCAAGTGTACGCCTCCTAACCAAAGGAGTATAATTTATTCTCGCTATTTTACCAACCGAAGTTGATCACGCTCGAACTATCAGGTTCTTTAGAACTATCTTGTCCACAAGCTCTTTTACCAACCGAAGTTGATCACGCAAGTGTACGCATCCTAACCAAAGGAGTATAATTTGTTCTCGCTATTTTACCAACCGAAGTTGATCACGCTCGAACTATCAGGTTCTTTCGAACTATCTTGTCCACAAGCTCTTTTACCAACCGAAGTTGATCACGCAAGTGTACGCCTCCTAACCAAAGGAGTATAATTTGTTCTCACTATTTTACCAACCGAAGTTGATCACGCTCGAACTATCAGGTTCTTTCGAACTATCTTATCCACAAGCTCTTTTACCAACCGAAGTTCATCACGCAAGTGTACGCCTCCTAACCAAAGGAGTATAATTTGTTCTCGCTATTTTACCAACCGAAGTTGGTCACGCTCGAACTATCAGTGTAGTGTATCACACTAGTATTCCCCGAAAAACTTGTAATAAAAGGAAAAAGATGGTGAAACATCATCGTTTTATTCATAATGAAGGAACTGCTTTACATTTTACATTACTGATAATACTTGCGTAGGTGTTCAGCATTCCATGCATTCTTAAATTCCTCTCCTTCTAGAGTTACTATTCTGTAAGTTCCTGGTCGAACAACTTCTGTAACTCGGTAAGGTACATGCCAGTTTGCTTCCAGCTTATTGTGCTTCTGAATGACCTTCTTTAGCACGTAATCCCCTTCTTTTAAGTCGCATTTCTTCACCCTCTTGTTGTAGAACAGAGCTGTGCGTTGTTGGTAAGCAGCATTCCTAATGGATGCCTCTTCTCTAACCTCCTCGAGCATATCCAAATCCAGTCTTCTCATTAAGTCGCTGACTGGGGAATTGAAATTTAGCACTCTGTGTGTTGGAAGACCCAACTCGGCAGGTATTAATGCCTCACTTCCAAATGCTAGCATATATGGGGATTCTCCTGTTACTGCTCGGGGAGTTGTTCGGTAAGCCCACAAGACTGAATGTAGCTCGTTAATCCAATTAGCTTTAGCTTCACTTAGCCTCTTCTTCAAACCATTTAGTAGTGTTCTGTTCGTCACCTCAGTCTGCCCATTGCTTTGAGGATGACCTGGTGCTGAATGGGTCTTCAGGATGTTTGATTATTGATAATAGGCAGCAAACTCTTCGTTGTCGAATTATGTTCCATGGTCTGTGATGAAGGCATGAGGGAGACCATATCGACAGATGATATTCTTCCAGACAAATTGGTATACTTTCTCGTATGTCATATCAATAAGCGGCTCAGCTTCTACCCACTTGGTAAAATAATCCACTGCAACAACGAGGTACTTGAATCTTCCTCGGGTCGTTGGCAATGGTCCAACCAAATCAATTCCCCACATGGAGAATGGCCAAGGGGAAGTTATGGGTGTCAACAATGCTTGTGGAGTTTGTCGGATGGAGGAAAAGCATTGACACTTATCACATTTCTTGGTATAGGCTATACAATCAGCCCTTATCGTCGGCCAGTAGTACCCTTGCGTCATCACTCTTTGCAAAAGTGTCTGACCTGCTACATGAGCTCCACAGGACCCTTCATGTATCTCTTCAATTAACTCTTTCACCTCGGAAGGATGTACACATCTTTGTAGTCCTGCCATAATTCCTCGTCTATATAAAACATCATTAGTTAGTACATACCGAGCAGCTTTATACTTCAATTTCTTGGCAGCGAGTTTGTCATCTGGTAATTCTCCATCCTCAATATATGCCCTGATGGGATCCATCCAAGATGGCCCTAAATCAAGGGTAATAATATTCATCGTCAGATCTTCATCTATGCTCCGACTTTCTAATATTTCAATTGGTATCGTTCTTCGCAGCTCGGTACGAGTTGCTGATGCTAGTCGGGCCAATGCGTCTGCTTGTGCATTTTCTATTCTTGGTATTCTGATCAACTGAATGGCATCAAATTCTGCCAGCAACTCCATCACCTTGGTATAATACTTGGCCATTAACTCTCCTTTAACTGCATATATTCCCAACATCTGATTCACAATTAACTGAGAATCACTGAATACCATTAGTTGTTGTGCTTCCATAATCTTTGCTAAATTAAGACCTGCTATCATAGCCTCATACTCAGCCTCATTATTGGAGGCTTTGAATTGGAATCACAGGGCATATTCCATGTCAATCTCGTCTGGGGTTTTCAAAAAAATTCCTGCTCCACAACCTGTTGTGCAAAATGACCCATCCACATATAATCTCCATGTAGTATCTCGTCTTCAAATTTCTTATCTGACAAAGTTCCTCGGTGAAATATGTGTTGTTTCCTTTCAACTTCCTCTGATATTTTTCGCTCTTCGTCGACCATCTATTCTCGCCCTTTTACCAACCGGAGTTGGTCTGGGTTTGAATTCGATGATCTTTCTACATCCACAAGTCCTTTTACCAACCGGAGTTGGTCTGGACTTATGTCTGTTGGTCCTGTAACATCCACAGGCTGGTCCGCGAGTATCTTTTGTTCCTCGGGAGTATCAGGGTACGTAAACTCTGCTATAAAATCTGCAATAGCTTGCCCTTTTAATGACGATCTGGGTTCATACACAATATCATATTCACCAAGCTCTATTGCCCAGTACATCAGTCTCCCCGATTTCTCTGGCTTATGAAGGGCTTGTCTTAGTGGCATGTCGGTATACACGATAATGGTATGGGCCTGGAAATATGGCCTCATTCTTCTACTTGCTTCAATTAACGCCAATGCTAATTTTTCTAGCTTTGGGTACCTGATCTCTGCACCTCGGAAAGCCTTACTTGTGTAATAAATTGGCTTTTGGATTCCATTCTCCAATCTGATCAATGCCGAGCTGACTGCATTCTCCGATACTGCCAGGTATAAGTACAACTTTTCTCCCATTACTGTCCTGGACAACAGTGGAGGTGCTCCCAAGTATTTCTTCAAATCTTGAAAGGTTTTTTCACATTCTTTATTCCACTCGAAAGTTTTTCGAAGTGTTTTGAAGAATGGTAAGCATCTATCAGTTGCTCGGGATACAAATCTGTTGAGCGCTGCAACTCGTCCTGTAAGACTCTGTACTTCTTTCTTCGTCGTTGGAGATCGCAGCCCTAAAAGAGCTTTGATCTTTTCTGGATTCGCCTCAATGCCTCGTTGGTTGACGATGTATCCGAGGAACATTCCTTCCCGTACTCCAAATGTGCACTTCGTCGGATTGAGCTTCATTTGATATTTATCTAGTTGATCAAAAGTCTGGCTTAAATCAACTAGATGATCAATAGCTTTCTTGCTTTTTGTCAGCATGTCGTCGACATAGACTTCCATATTACAACTGATTTGTTCGGTAAAAACCTTGTTCATCAGCCGCTGGTATGTCGCTCCTGCATTTTTCAAACCCAAAGGCATAACATTATAACAATAAGTTCCCCTAGGGGTGATAAAAGAAGTACTTTTCCTGTCTTCAGGTTTCATTTTGATCTGGTTGTAGCCAGAGTAAGCATCCATGAAGCTGAGCAGCTCGTGTCCCGAAGTAGCATCCACTAGTTGATTAATTCTGGGTAATGGAAAGTGATCCTTTGGGCATGCCTTGTTGAGATCAGTGAAATCAACACACATTCTCCATTTATTATTTTTCTTCTTCACCATCACTACATTTGCCAACCAGTCTGGATACTTCACATCTTCAATGAATTGGGCTTTCTGGAGTTTCCCGACCTCCTCTTGTATAGCTTGATTCTTCTCGGGACTGAATACTTTTCTCCTTTGCTTTACAGGTTTGATTTCCTTATTCACATTGAGCTCGTGACATAAGAAGTTTGGATCTATTCCTGGCATGTCTTCATGACTCCACGCGAAAGTTTTCTTCCTATTTTTCAAGAAAGTTATTAACTCCTGTTTTATCGAAGCATCCAACGACGAACCTATCTGGGTTATTCGTTCAGGGTGCTCGTCGTCCAGAATAACATTTTCTGTAGATTCCACCACCTGTCCTTTTACAAGTTGGGATTCATCTCTGGGATCAAGCGTTTCAATTTCTGTACCTTGCTCTACTTGGTAAGTAGTAGTCTTTTTCTTTGATTCTTCAAACTCTTCTTGTTCGGCAGATGAATAATAGCATTCCCGAGATACTTTTTGGTTACCTTTCACAACTCCAACTCCGAAATTTGTTGGGAATTTTAAGCACTGATGTACTGTAGATGGAACTGCTTCGAACTTCTTTAAACCAACTCTTCCCATGATGATGTTGTAGGCTGACTGCACATTCTTATCCATCACAAAGAAGCGTATTCTCTCTGTTCGACAAGCAGTCCAAGTTCCAATGAATATATCCAACTTGATCGTTCCAAGTGGAAAAACTTTCTCGCCAGCAAAACCCAGAAGGGGTCTGTGATAAGGTTCCAATTGAGATAATTTCAAATTTAAGCTATCAAAGCAAGAGTAGTACATGATGTCTGCCGAACTACCATTATCTACCAGAACCCTTGAAATCACTACCTCTTTCATCCTCATTTTGATCACCAAAGGATCGTCGTGAGGATAAAGAACACCTGCCAGGTCATTTTTCGAAAAGCCAATGACGAGCTTATCTTTGTTTACTTTCCTCGGGCGATCTTCCTCCGCCAAATTTATTCGCTGAATGTATGAGCAAGCTTGGGCCTCTCCGAGGTAAGCCTTTCTTTCTGCAGTAAGGTCTCCTCCTCCTGCATCTCCTCCTGTAATGACATTACAATCAAATGACCCAAAACGTATAGAAAATACCTCTCGTTCTGGATGCCTTGGTTTCTTGGGAAGGTCGGGGTCATCATCTGGATCATCTTCAGGGTTTCTCTTCTTTTTCTCCTCTGCTCGACGAGGAGATCTAGACCTCTCTCTAGCTCGGTCGTTATTTTTTCTTTCACCTCCCCGATCAACATATTTTGCTAGCTTTCCTCTTCGGATGAGTGTTTCAATCTCGTTCTGAAGAGCTATGCAATTTTTGGTCATGTGACCATGATCTTTGTGGAACTCGCAATATTTGTCCCTACTCCTCGAATCAGGGTCTGACCTCAGTTTCTTTGGCCATTTTAGCTCCTCGTTGTTCTTGATTTCTTCCAAGACATGATGAATTCCCATTTTCAAAGGAGTATAATTGTCATATTTCTTCAGGACTTCCCATGACGTCTTACTATTCTTAGAATGTTTGTCACCACCATTGCCCTTATACTCTTTCTTCTTAGATTTATCGACTTCCACCTTAGTTTCTTTATCCATATTCTTCTTCGCAGCCATAGCTTCCTCGGCATTCATGATTTTGGCTGCTTTTGCCATCAATTCTGACATAGTTGTAGGTGGATCCTTGGCCAAAGTATAATACAATTTATTAGGTAACAAAACACTCATTAAAGCGGTGATTGCTGTCTTTTCTTCATAATCTATGACTTCCAGCTTCTCGTTATTGAAACGAGTTATATAATCTCTAGTACTCTCACCAAATTTTTGTCTAACACTTAACAAGTGTGCTACTCGTTTTACTGGCTTTGCTCCAAAACAGAAATTACCAATAAACAGCTCGGCCAACTGAAAAAAGGTTGAAATCTTACCCCGAGGAAGATTGTTGTACCATATTTGAGCAGATCCAGTAAGAGTTCCTGAGAATGCCCTGCATCTCATCTCGACGGGAACAACATAGATGTCGGCAGCAGCTTGATATTGCTCTATGTGAAGAACAGGATCTGTCTTTCCATCATATTTGGGGGTCACCACAGGTGCTTTAAATTTTGATGGTGTGGGAAAATCCACAATGGCCTTTACGAAAGGTGTCCCTTGAACAAAAGTTCGTTGTAGGGGGTTCTTCGCCTTAGCCATTTCTCCCAATCTATCCTCCAATCGTTGAATGGAACCTTTCCACGCATCATTTCCTTCCTCAGGCCTACTAGTCCGAGCAATTGATTGTTGTGAATTAGCTTCCTGAGATCTCTCTTGACGAGCAGCTGGTCGTGATTGTGATGATCCTTCTCTTAGATTTGATGGTTGTCGAAAACTCCTTGACATGACTTTAGGTGGACTCTTATTCCTCCTTGGGCCTAATCGACTGAAAGGAGACACCCTGCTCAGTCTTTCCAAAGCACTGGCTCTCTCTGGAGAGAGAGTGACACGTTGCTCAGTATCGGTGACCCGTATTGATGAAGTTTGCCCAGGTTGATAAGAGAAATCATCAGATTCCTCATTGCGATACGTCTCTGTACGCCTAGATCGTGAAGAAGGTGAATAGGTTTGCCTCTGACCACTTCGTTGTTCTGAAGGTGCCAGTGCAACGCCATGAAGAGTTTGTATGAGTTGCCGCATTGTTTCTTGCATGGCGGATTGTCCTTGAGCCAGATTCGTCATGATTCCAGCCAGATCTGGAGGTGCAGAAGGATTTGGAGGATTTCCAGTGTTTCCAGCATTTCGATTGCTGGATTCTGGATTGTTTGCCATTGATGATGAATGAAATTTTGTGAAAAATGATAATAACAATTGTTCCCACAGACGGCGCCAATCTGTTGATGTAAAAAACTAGATTACTCTAATTATTTAGTCACAGATAAATAAATAAGACAAAAGATTTTAAAGTGGTTCAGCCTTATATGAATGGCCTACGTCCACTGTTATGTTATTGCTGAGTGTTTGGGAATTCTCGATTACAAGTGCTATCCAGAAATTCCCCTCCCCTTGAATGAGGGTGATACAAGGTATTTATAGCCCTTAGGCTGTACATGAAAGGGTGTTACATTAAATGATACACATATGAAAGGGTAATTCATTTAATGTTCTTCAAACGTGCGCGTCAAGATGATAAGCATTCAATGAATAGTTGAACTGTTGATTATCTGGCAATTAATGCTGTGGTCGAGGTGCAGCTCGAACCGCCTTAGTTGCTCGTCGTCCAAAAGTTCCTCGGAGCATTGGAGCTCTTCGGAGGATAAGAGTTCCTCGGAGGGTTGGTGTTCCTCGGAGTGAGTATGTTGGTCGGGGAAACAATCTTCCTCGTTGCTATTGTGCCACGTAGATTGACACGTGTCTTCTTATTATTCGTCCACATCAGCATACTAATTTTGGTGTCAACAATTAGCATTGCACCGTTAGTTAAGTTTCTCATGATTAAATTTACTTTTAGATTTACACTATTTATCTTTTTCTAGTATACCACTATAAACACCACATTCTAGGACCTCATAAGTCTCTCCTTAGACTCCTAGCGCTTCCCCTTCTACCGCAAACCTAGGTCGCACTTCGAGTACCGATCTAGATCCCATCGGGCACTCTCGGGCCCCGAATTGACCCCATTTGACTCTGGTCAAATCTTTATTCAGAGCAAAAAATATTTAATCTAAGAGCACTAAAACTCCTTTTCAACGGTCCACCCCGTGCGCGAAACAACATAACCGTTCGGACGAACGATTAGTTTTCCCTCAAAAATCGATCTGGAGGCCACCAGGCAATCCCGAACTCCATTTGACCAAAGTCATCTCTTCAGATTGAATGATGATGAATGAATTAATGAAGGGAACAGAATACCCTTTCAAACGTTCTGCCCCGTGTGCGATTTTGACATACGGTATGGACGAACGATCCATTTTACTCCGAGAGGTCACCAGGCATTTTCGGTCCCCAGTTAACCAAGATCAACTTACCAAAATGAGAAAAACTCTTTGGAATGTCAAAGTAAATCTCCTAACCTTTCCAACGGTTCATCCCGTGCGAGATTTTGACTTACCATGCGAACGAACGATCCATTTGCGTCCGATGATCTCCCGTCCAAAGGACCAACGTATGCTTTCGAGTCACATTTGACCCAAAGTCAAGTCCCAGACCTGGGAGTGATCGAATTAATCTCGAAGGCCTATAAAATACCTTTCTAACAGTAGGCGCCGTGTGCGATTCAGATCAACGGTTCGTGTTGTACAATCATTTTTCCAGTAAAGTCCACACGTGACTGCCAATTGGCAGGTCCTGAACCCTGCCTATCGGCACAGTGGAAAGGGTGGCCTGTCGATAGGCACCCCCTGGGGTACGCCGACTGGCACCTCCTGACCCTATAAATAAGGTCCATGAGCTCATTCCCAGGACAGAGAGAAAAATCCATCAGCATCAGTGATCTCAGTAATATTTTCTCGAAGTCAGCAAAGTTCCATATGAGAAATCCCATTCAAGCCTAAATCCTCATCCTTTTCACACCCAATTTGGAAAATATCCTTCTCTCTCATCAGCATTCAAAGGAGTTCATCCAAGATCCAAGTTCAAGCTCTAAGAAAGGTCCAATTCTTTCTCTCTCTCTCTTTTAAATCTCTTGTTTTGCATAAATTACTTTGGATTCGTAATCTAGTTTTATTCTAGTTCATACATATTAACATCTACACTTTTATTAATATATTTCACATACTCTATTTTTCATAAAAAAAACAAAAATAAATAAAAGAGGGTTACACCCGTAAATTCCCAACGGAATTATTCACCACACTTTTTCCAAAGCTAGAAACACATTTTCTACATGCACACAGCTAATAAAATTCCGTTCGAATCTATGGGATAAACCCCACCCTTATTCTACATTCGAACTACGTGGACTTTGATGCCTTTATAGGCTACGTAGGCATCTCGAATTAAAATTCGAGACTCGAGTCCAATTTTCTAATTTTCCAATTTCTCTTATTTTTCATAATCCTCAAAATTACTCATTATCATCATACATATATAAAACATATTTTTTCGTGTCTCATCCCACACATATTATCGTTACTCAATAATGATCAATGTCGCGATGAACGCTCATATTCTATCTTCTACATTTATTACTATTTTGGGAATATTCCTACAGATGACCACACCCTATCTTTTCCATGGTATGGGTCGAACGATTCCAATCTCCATTATATAAACACATGCATACACTTCACGGGGATAAAATGGAAAATATTAACATTTGCCCATATGATACCGAAAGGGTGGAATGTCTGCTTAACACCTTCCCATTCCGTAATTTAGGCCTCGGACCTCCGATCTATTAGTTTTGCACGCATCAGTTTTGTCCTTGATGTCGCTCCCTTGAGGTGGCAACATATTCTTTTGCCTGTTTTGAGCAAAATAGGCTGGCGACTCTATCTCTTTACATTCACCCCACACTGACGAGGATCGAATCCCCCTTTTCGAAGAGAAGGGTACGAGACCGCGACGTAGTTTTTCTTCCCCGGGGGATCCTCTTTCTCCTTCCCCCTAGAACAAATGCCGCACCGACCGGGATGGACACAGTGGTGACTCTGCTGGGGATAATGTTTAAGAGGGCTAGACTCTATTCACATGGGTTTTTTATTTTCTTGTATATTCTCCTATTTGCATGTTCCCCTTTATTATTCACGTGGATCTCATTCTTATGCTACTATTCACACATTTGTAGAAGATTCTCCATGTACACTTCATACCACGTGCACCTAGGATCACTTATATTCACATGTTGCACATATCACTTATCCATGCTTGGTATACTTTTAGTACTTGTAGTTTGCTCCCTGTTTGGCATGATCAAAAAAGATACTCTCACCATAAGATACTAATAAAAGAATCATGCATGATTCACACGACATCAACCAAGAGAATTGTTATTCACCAAATTTTGTCCCGTAACTAGAGAGTCACTTCGTGTTGGGCACTGGTCCGGTAGGGCGTAGTTAACCTAAGCGATATGAATCTCACCTTCCATTGGCCAAGTGCCTTTTGACGTATATCGAACGGCTCCCCCGCATCATACCGCTTGACCGAAGTCATGACGGGAGGTATATCGTAGGGAACTCATTCACGTACGCCGAGTATATCGAATTCTCTCTCACACGTATCGTCCCTACGAGGTATATAGTGAGGCAATTCACGTACACTCAGGTATATCAAATGACTTGTCCACACGTACCGATTGCCCTCAAAAGCAAGACGTATATTATGGAAGTCACGTCAAAGGGGTAACCCTTTCCAATTCACCCAACCAAATTGCATACCTGCATATAGGTGTCATGCCTAGGACACACATCTTAGATTTTTGATTTCGACCCGAAACTCTGTCGAAATTTCGGATTGGCCTGTCGCCCAAATTTTTGCGCAATTTTCAAAATAGGATCCTACCCATGAGCCTAGTTACAAGTCTAACCATAGCTTTACATATGCTGCGAACCCAATTTTTTCAGGCTCGGGTCCCGTACGGCATTTCATTTTTCATTTACGAGAATTTAATACAAGTGAGAACCTAATAAATATAATAATCATGGTGAGACCCGTCTCCAGTTTTTTCCTCTCCCTTTCCCAAAAAGCATCCAAAAACAGTTTTCCTCTTTTATCAAAAACACCAAAAACATTTTCATTCTCATCTTTTAAAAAAAAATCAATCAAAATCAAAATATATTTTCCTCCTTTTCAAAAAATAAAGTTTCCCTTTTTCTTTTCAAAAAAATAAATTCCATTTTTTCTCTCAGGTCGATCACATACCCTTACCCTGGCTCCCTATTGGCTTCGGTCTTCAGTCAAACCACCTCGAAGTTCTATCAGTCCCTTTACTTCCCCCGAGTTCAAGACTCTCCCGCCTTCCATGGAGAATACGGATCAAGTGCCGAATGTACAGCCAGATTTGTTGACGGTTCTGGCTCAGCTCACTGCCAAAATTGTCAATCTTCAAATCGAAGTTCATGAGATGCAAAGAAATCGGGTCCCTATCCCCGAAGATCCTGAGGTCATTTTCCCTCGTGCCATGGGTTCGCCTGCACCTGAGCCTATCTGGGTTCCTGAAGAATACCATCATGCTCCACGTTCTCCTCTTGCTAATGGGCCGCCACCAGCCACTACACCAAAATTGGAAAATTGATACCTTTTCAGCGGCTAGCCTTGTCACGGTCATTGACCGTGATAAAAAACATGTGTTTTGTGTCACAGTCAATGATCTTGACAAAGGCTTGTCACGATCATTGATCGTGACAAGCCTATGAAGTTTTCACGGTCAATGACCGTGGCATGACCGTGACAATTCTTCCAGCAAAAAATCCTTTCCCCTCCTTTTTTCCTCACCAATTTATTTCCCTCCAATTTCTCTCTCTCTCTCTCTCTCTACCGCGCTGCTCTCCCTTTCTCTCTCTCTACTTTCAGGTTAGTTTCTCTCTCTCTCTCTCTCTCTCTCTCTCTCTCTCTCTCTCTCTCTCTTCCATTTATATATGTGTTTGTGTATATATATGTGCGCGTGTGTGTGTATATGTATATGTATGTGTGTGTGGTGGGGGAAGGGGGTGGGGGGTGGGGTTGCGCGTGTGTGTGTGTGGTGGGGGAAGGTGTGGGGTTGCATGTGTGTGTGTGTGGTGGGGGTGGGGAGGGGATGGGATGTTTGTGTGTGTAGGGGGGAGGGGGGCAGGGTGTGTGTGTGTGGGTGGTGGGGGGTGGGTTGTTTGTGTGTGTGGGTGGTGGGGGAAGGGGGTGGGGCAGTGTGTGTGTATGTGGTGGGGGTGGGCTATTTGTGTGTGTGTGTGGTGGGGGAAGGGGGTGGGGGGGGGGGGGGGTAGGGGGCTGCGCGCGTGTGTTTGTATGTGCTCGTGTGTGTATATATGTGTGTAGTGTGCGTGTTTGTGCGTATGTGCGAGAGAGGGAAATGACGTGGGGGGTGTGACAGGGGTGGGGCTGCGTGCGTGCGTGTGGGAGGGAGGGTGGGGGGGCAAGGGGAAATGGGGCGAGGGGCTTGTTAATTTTTTTTATTAAATTTTGATTGGTTTATTAGATATTTTCCCTCATATGCAAGTAGTGTCCCTTGTAAACGAATTGATTGATTATTAATTTTTTTAGTAAATTAATATATGAAAGTGTGGGTACCCAGAATTAATACCATGGGCCTAGACGAGTAGCCCAGTTTTGGCGGCCCAAAGTCTAGGCCCCCCACCTCTTATTTTGATTCGGTGTTTTCCCACGTTCCCCTGAAGGGAAGTTATAGGAAAGATGGAAGACGTGGGGGAACCCATCACCCCCACTCACCTAAATGTACATGTATATATTAAACCCTAGGTCCGGGGCAAAAGGACAGGTTGTATTCTCCATAATCACTCCTCCGAGTATATAGAAATAAAACCAACTGCACCACAGTGGACATAGGCTTTTCTTTGCTGAACCACGTACATCCTTTGTTGTGTGATTGTCATTTTACATTCCTTTTTCTTACTTGGTGATTGCCTTTCTCTTATCTATTTGTGTCGCATAATAACTGTCACCACAATTGGCGCCGTCTGTGGGAATCATTCATCTTTCCCTGAGAAGACCCCACACCAAGAAAGGAGTTTAAAATGTCTGGTCACAGCAGCAATGCCCCCCAGGCAGGGGATATTCAAGAACCACCTGCTCCTCGCAGAATCAGGTCTGAAGTTCGACATTCAGATCAGAGGGCTCGCTTGGAAAGGCCAACCTCAGAAGAAAGCCAGGGACCAGCGAGCTCTACACAGATGTCCACGAGCAAAGTCTCCATGAGCAAAGGGAGTCTTCTCGCAGGTACGAGGCTGAGAATGCTCGCCTGAAAAGAAGACTGGAAAGACTGGAGAGGGATCTTCGTCTTGATAACAGGAGACGTCCATACCGCACTCCTAGCCCTCAGGCGAGTAAGTCTCGCAGCCGAGGAAGGAGCCCTAGGCGAGGATCTCAAAAGGTCGAGGGAGACGAATCAGACGACGACCTCTACGAGCAGCTGCGAAGAGCTCGCCATTACTAGAGCCCTGCTCGCAGCGACGAGAACATACGAAATTTGGTCCGCAGGGAAATGGACCAACATCCTGCCCACCACGGTACAAGATCAACCAGAGAACTCGCAAGGCGAGCTCTCAAAACCCAGATGAAATCACCCTTCACGAGGGAAATCGAAGAAGAAGAAGCCCCCAAGTAATTTGCCATTCCAAGGTTCAAGATTTATGACGGTAAGACTGATCCCATCGATCACGTTAGGCAATACCGACAGGCCATGACCCTCTGGAATCACCGAGATGCACTGATGTGTCGCATTTTTCCCTCGAGCCTGCATGATGTGGCGCATAAATGGTTCTAAAGACTCCCCCACCGGTCCATCAGAAGTTTCAAATCCCTGGCCGAGCTCTTTACGACCCGGTTCATCACTAGCAGCTCCCATCCCAAAAGGATGGATGCTTTACTGACAATGAAGAAAACGCCTCAAGAGACACTCCAAGACTACGCGAAGAGGTACTGGGAGTTATTCAACGAGGTCGAAGATTTCTCGGAACAAGTGGCAGTGGCCTCTTTCAAAATCGGGCTACCCAGCTCCTCCCTTCTATACCAGTCCCTAATAAAGAAGGAAGCTATAACTATTGATGGCCTAATGGCTCGCATCGAGAAGTACGCTAAGGTGGAGGACGTCACCCGCCTCAGTACAAGAGAAAGGGGTCGAGCTAATATCAATACCAAGGGAAGTGAGAAAACTGAGAACCAGAAGAAAGGAGGAAAGAACGGGGGCAAAAATGGCCCCAAGAACGGAGGGAACCATGACGCGTCGAAAGCATTCTAGGCGGTCAACACCGTCTTCAAAGAACCAATTTACAAAGTTCTCACAAAGATCAAAGACGAGCCATTCATCAAATGGCCCAGGAAGATGGGAGGAGATCCCTCGAAGAGGAACAATGCGTTAAGATGCGCTTTTCACAAAGAGGGAGGACATAAGACCGAGCACTGCAAAGCTCTTAAGTCTCACCTAGAGGAGTTGGACCAGTCTGGGCATTTGAACGAGTTTATGAAAAAGAAGGCAGAGAAAGTGGCTGTCAATAGAGAGACGAGACCTGACAACGTGCTGGAAGATGACGCTGGACATGAGTTCGCGGTAATTCACGGGGCATCTGATGCCAGGCAGATACAAGGAAATACATCCCGAATGGAGATGAAGAAACTTACAGCAGTAATACAGGCTTTTTAGATCGATCCAGCAAAGTCACAGTCAGGAAAGCGTCGACGAGCAGAGGACGTCAACTATAACAAGAATATTGTCTTCACGGATGAAGATCTGGTGGGAGTAAGGACCCCACATCATAATGCCTTGATCATTACACTCAGGATAGCCAACTTTGACGTCGACAAGCTGTTCGTCGATCAAGGAAGCTCGTCCGAAATAATATACCTCGACCTATTCAGGAAATTGAAGTTCAGCGTCGTCGACCTAAAGGAAGCTACTATATCTTTGGTTGGCTTCGCTAGAAAAATGACTATGCCCCTGGGAAATATTTTACTACCAGTGCGTGCTGGAAACGTCTCCAAGATGATCGAATTTTTGGTAGTTAACATCAACTCACCGTACCAAGCCATCCTCGGTAGGGGATGGCTTCATGCGATGAAGGCAGTCTCCTCAACCTACCATCAGAAACTCAAGTACGTGACCGAACGAGGAGTAATAGAAATCCACGGTGATCAGGCAATGGTGAGAAGATGCTTCATAGCAGCCATCAGTCCGAAGCTAGAGAAGAAGTCCGAGAAGCCCAGCGAGAAAATTGAAGAAGGTCTGACACCTTATAAATAACAATTACAGTATGGGAGACCTGGAGTAGAGGAGACCAGGCTCCTCCCCTCCGAGCGGGTCGTCGAGGACCTGGTAGAAGTTACGGCTGGAGATGGTGACAGTAACAGAGTCTTCTTGATTGGGGAATCTCTTACCAACCAAGAACAAAAGGAACTGACGACCTTGCTGAGGCGCAACGTAGATGTTTTTGCGTGGGAACCATACGAGCTACCTGGAATCAATCCTAGTATGGTCTGTCATCAGCTGCACGTCGACCCCACCTTCAAGCCAGTCACGCAGAAGGCACGACGAACTGCACTCGAGAAGGCTAAGGCGGTCGAAAAAGAAGTTAAAAAACTGCTGGATGCAGGATCCATACGGGAAGTACAATTCCCCAAGTGGCTATCCAACCCAGTAGTAGTTCCGAAGAGCAATGGGAAGTGGAGAGTTTGCATCGACTTCACTGACCTCAACAAAGCATGCCCTAAAGATAGTTTCCCCCTCCCGAAGATAGACCAACTAGTAGATGCCACCGCAGTGTGACACCCCGACTAATTAAATACCGGGTAGCTACTCCTTTATTAAATTAATTCAAAATGCCAAGTTGGTCCAGTTAATAGCATGACTGTCGAAAACATTTTAATGATTACTAACCACCTAGTATTTAAAAAGTAAGTGCCAAATTTTAATTAAAGTCTGATTAACATGCAACAAGTGTAATAAAGAGTAAATACACCATTCACCATAATGAAGTAAATAGAAAGACCATCACATAACGTAAATAAAGTCTGGAGGAAAAACTCCTCACTACAATCCCATAACTGAAATAAGTAACTGAAAACTAAAACAGTACATGCCAAAGTCTGAAACTGAAATGGAAATGTAACTCTAATAGAAATGGGCAACATGCCCTACAACTGATAGGTAATGAATCTGGAATCCAAGTGATAGAGGCGTCTACAAGTAAATCCCTGTAGCTTCCACAAACAGCTACAGCTCGTCACCTGAATGTGTATCCTATGCATGGTGTCCTTGTGGCTGGGCACCTAAAATGGTTTTACAAAGAAAATAGATTTGAAAAGCAAACGGGTCAGAGCCCGAATGTGGAGTTATATTTTAAAAACCTGCAAGTGCTTTAAAAACATTTAAAACATTAAATGCAAAGTACATGTTAGGACGTGCACTCACATGATATTCTCACCTCTCGTCTAACTGTGCACTCCTAACGTAAGTACCCATCTATAACGACACAAATCACTAGCTAAGTACCATCATATCCAGCTAGACTGCCATAGGTCCTACCCTTATTACTCGGTTCTATTAACATTATAACGCTTGTAATTAAATAGGGTTTATCGTAAACTCAGATGCTCAATATGCAATATATATATCACTATCAGTTAACTCGTTATATTTCTCGAAACAATACCGTAATTATATTCACAACAATAACATGAAGGTTCCCATTAATTAAGTGTATATTATTCACATCATAAATATACAATATAAGCACCCCGAGAACTAAGCTGCGGTGCACACATACTCTGCTATCCATCCCGGTACATCACGTACATAAGGATTACATATTCCGAATCTCTCAGGAATAGTTCACAGATAACAACATCACAAATAATGGAGGCGAACACAGTCACATCACATAGGTCACGCACATACCTATGCTCCTACGATCAGCGGACTTATTAATATCCCAATAAGTCTTTCTATGACCTATGTTCATCAAGGTAACCAGTCTAAATCCGGGCAACACAAGGATTAGAGGGCCCTAAGAGAACGCAAATCTCCCGTGATAGCAAGTATGGTAGGTATGTCATACACACAATTCATATACCAATACTAAGTAAACACACGTCTTAGTAATCCCATAGTTTAATCGTAGTACATATCGCATTCTCGTACCAACTTATAATATCTACAACTTATATTATTCCGGTTTATCATCATACGCGCCATAATCTATTCTCACGTCGTAGTAGACACTCACGTCTCATCCCAAACGGTTCATTGAATTAAATCTCTCGTATATAAATTTACTCCTCGTAATAACCCAAAAGTCCCAAATCTATCCTTACATCATCAAAGGAAGGTTATCTATATCCTCGAACAAGTTTACGGGACTCCAAAAATCAAAACAGTCCAAAAAGGACCAAACTGTCAACTCGTTAGAAGTCTCGTTCGAACGAGACTGTTCGAACGAGATCCCTCTGTCAACTCGTTAGAAGTCTCGTTCGAACGAGGCTGTTCGAACGAGATCCAGTTCGTTCGAACGAACTGTCCCTTCTAACGAGATCTCGTTCGAACGAAGTTATCGAACGAGGCTCCCTTTCGTTAGAACGACTGGTCGATTCGTTAGAAGCTCGTTCGAACGAGTTCGTTCGAACGACCTGGGCAGGGGCTTCTAACGACCTACCAGATTCGTCCCAGATTTTCCTAAAACTCGTTTTCACCATTTTTAACACCTCAAGTCTTCTCCAAAGTTTGTTCTAACAGTGTTTTAAGTCCTCTAATCGTACTAAAACATGCTAAGGTCATATACTAACATCTTTTAAGGGTTTAATACCTTCTAAACATCATCAAATCACAAGTTTCTACATTTTCCCCCAATTTTATCAAGAACATGAACCCTAGATTTATATCATCATCAAATCCCAGAATTTAATCCTTTTTAATTTCTTCTAATCACAATTATCATGAGAATAATCATCTCCCTATCATTCTACATGCAAATCTCTTCAAAATTTTCAAGTTCTAAACTCCAAACTACATGGGTTTTCATATTTCACCAAGAACAAACACAAAATTCGAATTTTTCTAACATGGAAAGAACATTCTTTGAAATTAAATGGAATTAAGTCACTTGCCTTGGTTGTCTCTGAGTTTGGTGTAGGTTTGATGAAGCTTTTCTGCAGAATTCCCTCTCTCCAAGCTTCTTCTCCAATGGTGGCTTAAGGTGGCTAGGGTTTGATTTGGGAAACTTAGAAAACTCTTCTAATAACCTACGTAGCCTTCTAGGTTAATATGGTTTGGTTAATGGGCTTAGTGGGTTAAATCCACATCAGAATAAAACTCCCAATTTTCGTCACTTTTAATTCCTCAAAATGTAAAATTACCAAAATACCCTTTAAGTTGCCGGTATGGCCTAAAAATACCCCGAGACCCAAACTACACCCCCGGCTAGTGTTTTATGACTATCTCGACCCTTCCGGACGCGTTGGCGCACTCAAAACGACCATATGGTTTATAGATTTTAAATTCACTTTTATAATTAACATAATATACCATGACGCGGCGGTCACACGCGTCTCAACAAAATTTCTAAAATGCCGTATATCAATCTCACGACAAATTTTATAATACCAAATACATATATCAAAACATGTATGCACATAATCAAATACCAACTCGCATCTCGTTAGTATTTATAACCCGGATTAATTTCCAATTAATACGCATTTAATTAATTAATCCCAAAAATAAATATAGCCAAAAGTACGGGGTATTACATACTTCCCCCCTAATAACTGAATTTCGTCCCGAAATTCGAAACTAGAAAGTACCTGCTAAAAACAGCTCTGGATAACGTTCGCGCATCTCATCCTCGCGCTCCCATGTGGACTCCTCGACATTGTGATGTCGCTACTGAACACGCACTAACGGAACTATCTTTGACCGCAGTTTCCTTTCGCTTCGGTCCAAAATAGCAATCGGCCCCTCCTCGTAGGAGCTATCCGGTTGGAGATCGATGTCCTCCACAGCAATGTGAGAATGAGCCAAATTATCTCTAAGGTATTTCCTCAGTGAGGAAATATGAAACACATCATGAATCCGATGTAAATGCTCCGGTAACCCAAGTCTATACGCAACCGGTCCGATCCGCTCAATAATAGGAAACGACCCCACATACCTTGGTGCCAACTTCCCCTTCTTCCCGAAACGCATAATCCCCTTCATAGGAGATACCCTGAGCAAAACCTGGTCCCCTACTTGGAACTCCCTGAAAAATCTCTTCGCATCAGCATAACTCTTCTGCCTGTCTTGAGCTACCCGAATGCGACTCCGAATCAACTCAATCCTTGCCGAAGTATCCTGAATCACTTCCGGCCCAAGTAGTTTGTTGTCCCCCACCTCTAACCAACATGCTGGGGAACGACAAGGCCTACCGTACAACGCCTCAAACGGAGCCATGCCAATCGTGAACTGATAGGAGTTGTTGTAAGCAAACTCCACCAGTGGAAGGTACTGCTCCCATCCACCCCCAAAGTCAATAATGCACATGCGTAGCATGTCCTCCAACATCTGATTTGTGCGCTCGGTCTGCCCATCAGTCTGCGGATGATAAGCCGTACTCAACCGCAATTCCGTGCCCATGGCCTCCTGGAAACTCTCCCAAAACTGCGAAACAAATATCTTGTCTCTGTCAGACACGATATTTAGGGGTACACCGTGAAGTCTCACAATCTCTGAAATGAAGAGCTGGGCATACTGTCCCGTAGTGTAGTCAGTCCTTACGGGTAAAAAGTGAGCGACCTTGGACAACCTGTCCACAATTACCCAAACGGAGTCGTGACCCCTCTGCGACGTAGGCAACCCCGTGATAAAGTCCATGGATATGCTCTCCCACATCCACACCGGGACCTCCAACGGCTGTAGCAATCCTGCCGGTCTCTGATGATCCACTTTTACAAGCTGACAAGTGGCGCATTTCGAAACAAACTCAGCGATATCTCTCTTCATACAGCTCCACCAATACTGGCGTCTCATGTCTTGGTACATTTTGTCCCCTCCGGGATGTACCGCGAACCGTGAGCCGTGCGACTCTGCCATCACATCGTGTCGCAATTCATCCCCTTCCGGAACTACCAATCTCCCATTGAAGCGTAATCCCCCGTCTGAGCTAACGGTATAGGACTCGGCTCCCTCTGCTAGTAACCGAACTATCTGCTCCTGACAGAACGAGTCATTGGCCTGTGCCCGTACTACCTTCGTGACAATCTGCGGTGTAACGGTCATCACAGACATGAAAGATCGGGCCACTGCATCCTGGTGTCCCAATTCCTTCCACTTAGCCTTCCACACCTCTGCCACCTCATGTGCTGGCCTACGGCTCAACGCGTCTGCTACCACGTTAGCCTTTCCCGGGTGGTACTGGATGTCGAACTGGTAGTCCTTCACAAACTCAAGCCACCTACGCTGCCGCATATTCAACTCCTTCTGCGTGAACAGGTACTGTAGGGACTTGTGGTCCGTGAACAGTTGGAACTTCTCCCCCAAAAGATAGTGCCTCCAAATCCGTAGGGCAAATACCACTGTTGCCAACTCCAAATCATGCGGGGGGTAATTCTTCTCATGAGGCTTAAGCTTACGGGAAGCATAAGCTATGGCCTGTCTCTCCTGCTGCAATACACCTCCCAGTCCTTGTAAAGACGCATCGGTGTAAACCAAATACTCAACTCTCAGTCTCGGCAATGCTAACACAGGTGCTAAGGTCAATTTTTCCTTCAATTCATCGAATGCCAACTGACAGGCATCACTCCAGATGTATGGCACACCCTTTCGAGTCAGATGTGTCAAAGGACCTGCTATCTCTGAGAAACCCCGAATAAACCTCCTGTAGTATCCTGCTAGACCCAAGAAACTACGAATCTCAGTCGGTGTCGTGGGCTGTCCCCACTCCCTCACCGCTGATACCTTCCCCGGATCAACAGATATTCCCTGGTTGGAAATAATGTGTCCCAAAAACTGGACTTCCTTCAGCCAAAACTCGCACTTCTCATATTTTGCATACAACTCGTTCTGACGAAGTGTCTGCAAAACCTGCCTCAAACGCTCGGCGTGCTCCTCCTCTGTCTGGGAGTAAACCAGAATATCATCAATGAATACAATGACAAACTGGTCTAGGAAATCCCTGAACACTCTGTTCATCAAGTCCATAAACACAGCTGGAGCGTTGGTCAAGCCGAAAGGCATAACCCGAAACTCGTAAGAACCATATCTCGACAAGAACGCAGTCTTCGAGACATCCTCCTCCCTGATACGCAACTGATGGTATCCCGATCTTAAGTCAATCTTCGAGAAGAAAGAAGCTCCTCTCAACTGGTCGAATAAGTCATCGATTCGAGGCAACGGATACTTATTCCGTATCGTGACCTTATTCAACTCTCGGTAGTCCACACACAATCTCAGTGAACCGTCCCTCTTCTTCACAAACAGAACTGGAGCGCCCCAAGGTGAGGTACTCCTGCGAATAAAGCCCTGACCTAACAGCTGCTCTATCTGATCCCGTAACTCCCTCATCTCAGCTGGAGCCATACGGTACGGTGCGCGTGCTATAGGTCTCGTACCCGGTAGCAAATCTATAACAAAGTCTATCTCTCGACTGGGGGGTAAGCCTGGTATCTCCTGAAACACATCCGAATACTCCCTGACTACTGGGATAGAATCTAAAGGAATCACTACCTCCTTAGAGGTATCCTCCTCAATGTAATACAGATGAGCGGTCGATCCTCCCTCTGGGCGAGGCATCGCCACTACAAACATCTCTTGCCCCGGAATGGCAAAAACAATGCTCCCGCTGAAGCAATCAATCATGGCCCTATAAGCTACGAGCCAATCCATACCGATAATTACATCGTGAACATGCATATCTAATACTAACATGTCTGCAGGTAATACCAAACCACCAATCTCTACCCCCACTCCCCGGCATATAAAGAAAATAAGTGACCCACTCCCCAATGGTGAGTCGACACACGACACTGTGCTCTCTGCCGTAGCTAACAATCCTAAAGCTTTCGCGAAGTGTGTAGCTATAAAATAGTGTGTAGCACCCGTATCAAATAATACCCGACCCATAGTGCCATGGATAGGAAACGTACCCTCAATCGCGGGCGGTGCCTGTGGAACTGCACCCTGGTGGACGTTGTAGACACGTCCATACTGTAGCTTCCCCTGCTGAACTGGGACTGCTGGAATGGGTGGCAATGCTGCCATCTGTGGCGGTGCAGGAAGAGCGGCGGGAAACATAGGCCTCTGTGGCTCCTGGCGAGCACCCTGCTGCTGTTGCTGTGGGGCCCTGCCCCTATCAGGACAATCCTGTCGCTTATGGCCAGTCTTTCCACAAACAAAGCACTTCCTTGGGAAGTTCCCTCCTCTCTGTCCCTGCTGTCCCCGGCCCTGGTGTCCGTTACCGTTCCTCCCTTGGCCCTGCTGGCCCTGGTGAAACTGCTGCCCATTCTGCCCCTGTTGGCCCTGATGGCCGTTTGGACCCTGATGGCCCTGACGAAAACCTCCCTGTCCCTGTCTGTAGTTCCCTGACCGGAACCTCTTATTATCCCCCTGCTGGGAGCCCTGCTCATTCTGTCTCTGCCCCTGACCAGATTGTGCCCCGCTGGCACCATGTCCTCCAGTCCTGCCCTGATGGCTAGACTCCCCCGACCTCTTACCCTCGGCCATATGAAAACGGTGGTCCTGGCAGTGTAACAATGTAGCGTTAACCACATCAGAATAGGTGGCCAACGATAGGTTCCCTAGCAGATGCTGACGGATCCTCCAAGTCAACCCGTCCGTGAACTTCTCAATCTTCTTC
Source organism: Sambucus nigra (assembly GCA_949130495.1). NCBI lineage: Eukaryota > Viridiplantae > Streptophyta > Magnoliopsida > Dipsacales > Adoxaceae > Sambucus > Sambucus nigra. The sequence goes on along the minus strand of OX422220.1, from coordinate 104,786,741 downwards.
TTCTCTGTTGGTATCTCATCTGGAACGATATTCAACAGATTCGTGAACTCGGCCTCATACTCGGCCACAGTCTTGCCCTCCTGCTTCAGACTCATCAATCTCCTCCTCATTTCCGTATGAACAGCTGACGGAAAGTACTTGCGGTCGAACCGCACCCAGAACTCCTGAATCGTGAGAGTATCCCTCTCCTCCATGGTGGTAATAGACTCCCACCACTGTAGTGCAGATCCAACTAGCTTGAAAGTAGCTAGCACCTGCTTCTGAACATCCGTGCACTCATACATCCTTAAGTGCCTCTGCATATCCTTCCTCCACTGGCTCGAGACTACCACATCTGAGCTACCTGCAAACTTTGGCGGATGCGCTTTCTGAAAAGTGTCATGTACACGCTCCCAAGCAGACGGGAATGCATTAGCCTGTACTGGCGCGGCAACCGGCGCCTGAAGTGGTGCCTGCTGAACAACGGCAATGGCGGCATTTACCGCTTGGGCTACTATAGCTGCAACCTCAGCGGCGTTCATCATGCCCTGAACTGGAGCGGGCTGGGGTTCGGGCGTTGCATCCCTGGGAACTCGTCGTGCACGTCGTGGAGGCATCTGAAATAAGAACAAAGTTTATAAGTTCGCTGTTTATAAACTTAAGATAGCTGAAGAACGAAGCATACACAACAAGAGTACAACAGTCCTAAAATATAGGGCTCTATATCAAAGAAACGTAGCGGAAACATAATAAGCCGTCAGATCCTAAAGGACACTAGAACCTGATGCTCTGATACCACCTGTGACACCCCGACTAATTAAATACCGGGTAGCTACTCCTTTATTAAATTAATTCAAAATGCCAAGTTGGTCCAGTTAATAGCATCGCTGTCGAAAACATTTTAATGATTACTAACCACGTAGTATTTAAAAAGTAAGTGCCAAATTTTAATTAAAGTCTGATTAACATGCAACAAGTGTAATAAAGAGTAAATACACCATTCACCATAATGAAGTAAATAGAAAGACCATCACATAACGTAAATAAAGTCTGGAGGAAAAACTCCTCACTACAATCCCATAACTGAAATAAGTAACTGAAAACTAAAACAGTACATGCCAAAGTCTGAAACTGAAATGGAAATGTAACTCTAATAGAAATGGGCAACATGCCCTACAACTAATAGGTAATGAATCTGGAATCCAAGTGATAGAGGCGTCTACAAGAAAATCCCTGTAGCTTCCACAAAAAGCTACAGCTCGTCACCTGAATGAGTATCCTATGCATGGTGTCCTTGTGGCCGGGCACCTAAAATGGTTTTACAAAGAAAATAGATTTGAAAAGCAAACGGGTCAGAGCCCGAATGTGGAGTTATATTTTAAAAACCTGCAAGTGCTTTAAAAACATTTAAAACATTAAATGCAAAGTACATGTTAGGACGTGCACTCACATGATATTCTCACCTCTCGTCTAACTGTGCACTCCTAACGTAAGTACCCATCTATAACGACACAAATCACTAGCTAAGTACCATCATATCCAGCTAGACTGCCATAGGTCCTACCCTTATTACTCGGTTCTATTAACATTATAACGCTTGTAATTAAATAGGGTTTATCGTAAACTCAGATGCTCAATATGCAATATATATATCACTATCAGTTAACTCGTTATATTTCTCGAAACAATACCGTAATTATATTCACAACAATAACATGAAGGTTCCCATTAATTAAGTGTATATTATTCACATCATAAATATACAATATAAGCACCCCGAGAACTAAGCTGCGGTGCACACATACTCTGCTATCCATCCCGGTACATCACGTACATAAGGATTACATATTCCGAATCTCTCAGGAATAGTTCACAGATAACAACATCACAAATAATGGAGGCGAACACAGTCACATCACATAGGTCACGCACATACCTACGCTCCTACGATCAGCGGACTTATTAATATCCCAATAAGTCTTTCTATGACCTATGTTCATCAAGGTAACCAGTCTAAATCCGGGCAACACAAGGATTAGAGGGCCCTAAGCGAACGCAAACCTCCCGTGATAGCAAGTATGGTAGGTATGTCATACACACAATTCATATACCAATACTAAGTAAATACACGTCTTAGTAATCCCGTAGTTTAATCGTAGTACATATCGCATTCTCGTACCAACTTATAATATCTACAACTTATATTATTCCGGTTTATCATCATACGCGCCATAATCTATTCTCACGTCGTAGTAGACACTCACGTCTCATCCCAAACGGTTCATTGAATTAAATCTCTCGTATATAAATTTACTCCTCGTAATAACCCAAAAGTCCCAAATCTATCCTTACATCATCAAAGGAAGGTTATCTATATCCTCGAACAAGTTTACGGGACTCCAAAAATCAAAACAGTCCAAAAAGGACCAAACTGTCAACTCGTTAGAAGTCTCGTTCGAACGAGACTGTTCGAACGAGATCCCTCTGTCAACTCGTTAGAAGTCTCGTTCGAACGAGGCTGTTCGAACGAGATCCAGTTCGTTCGAACGAACTATCCATTCTAACGAGATCTCGTTCGAACGAAGTTATCGAACGAGGCTCCCTTTCGTTAGAACGACTGGTCGATTCGTTAGAAGCTCGTTCGAACGAGTTCGTTCGAACGACCTGGGCAGGGGCTTCTAACGACCTACCAGATTCGTCCCAGATTTTCCTAAAACTCGTTTTCACCATTTTTAACACCTCAAGTCTTCTCCAAAGTTCGTTCTAACAGTGTTTTAAGTCCTCTAATCGTACTAAAACATGCTAAGGTCATATACTAACATCTTTTAAGGGTTTAATACCTTCTAAACATCATCAAATCACAAGTTTCTACATTTTCCCCCAATTTTATCAAGAACATGAACCCTAGATTTATATCATCATCAAATCCCAGAATTTAATCCGTTTTAATTTCTTCTAATCACAATTATCATGAGAATAATCATCTCCCTATCATTCTACATGCAAATCTCTTCAAAATTTTCAAGTTCTAAACTCCAAACTACATGGGTTTTCATATTTCACCAAGAACAAACACAAAATTCGAATTTTTCTAACATGGAAAGAACATTCTTTGAAATTAAATGGAATTAAGTCACTTGCCTTGGTTGTCTCTGAGTTTGGTGTAGGTTTGATGAAGCTTTTCTGCAGAATTCCCTCTCTCCAAGCTTCTTCTCCAATGGTGGCTTAAGGTGGCTAGGGTTTGATTTGGGAAACTTAGAAAACTCTTCTAATAACCTACGTAGCCTTCTAGGTTAATATGGTTTGGTTAATGGGCTTAGTGGGTTAAATCCACATCAGAATAAAACTCCCAATTTTCGTCACTTTTAATTCCTCAAAATGTAAAATTACCAAAATACCCTTTAAGTTGCCGGTATGGCCTAAAAATACCCCGAGACCCAAACTACACCCCCGGCTAGTGTTTTATGACTATCTCGACCCTTCCGGACGCGTTGGCGCACTCAAAACGACCATATGGTTTATAGATTTTAAATTCACTTTTATAATTAACATAATATACCATGACGCGGCGGTCACACGCGTCTCAACAAAATTTCTAAAATGCCGTATATCAATCTCACGACAAATTTTATAATACCAAATACATATATCAAAACATGTATGCACATAATCAAATACCAACTCGCATCTCGTTAGTATTAATAACCCGGATTAATTTCCAATTAATACGCATTTAATTAATCCCAAAAATAAATATAGCCAAAAGTACGGGGTATTACACGCAGCTCACGAGCGAATGAGTTTCCTGGACGCATACACAGGGTATCACCAAATCCCCTTATATGCCCCAGACCAGGACAAAACAGCGTTCATCACTACAGTTGGGTTATACTGTTACACAGTTATTCCCTTTGGGCTCAAAAATGCAGGGGCAACATATCAGCGGCTGGTTACCAAGATGTTCAAGGATCATATGGGAGACACCGTGGAGGTCTACATCGATGAGATGATCGTTAAAAGCAAGAAGAAGGAGAATCACCTCTCAGACCTGTCAAACACCTTCGAAATTCTTAGGAAATATCGAATGAAGCTTAATGCAAGCAAGTGTTCTTTCGGTGTCCAGTTAGGAAAATTTCTTGGGTACTTGGTCAGTAAGAGAGGCATAGAGGCTAATCCAGACCAGATCGATGCAATCAACAGGGTGCAATCCCCTCGCACAATCCGGGACGTACAGAAGCTCACTGGTATGCTCGTTGCCTTAAATCGCTTCATCTCTAAATCCTCCGAGAAGTGCAAGCCTTTTTTCCAGCTTCTAAAGGGGAGCAAAACGATAGAGTGGAGCCCAGATTGCTCGCGAGCATTGGTTGAGCTCAAGTCCTACTTAATCTCTCCACCACTACTTGTCATACCACAGCAAACGGATTCTTTGTACCTGTACCTCTCCGTATCCAGTCACACTGTCATCTCTGTGCTAATATGCGAGGTTGTAGGAATCCAGCACCCCATTTATTACGCGAGCAAGACCTTATTAGACGCCGAGCAAAGGTACCTACCATTAGAGAAGCTAGCCTTTGCGCTGGTAATAGCCTCGAGGAAGCTGGAGCATTATTTTGAAGCTCATACTATCATCGTCCTTAAATCGCATCCCCTTAAGGCAGTCCTAAGGAAAGCGGATTTGTCAGGCAGACTGTCCAAGTGGTTAGTCAAGCTCGGTCGATTTGACATCCAATTTCAACCAAGGACAGCTATTAAGGGTCAGATCCTTGCTGATTTCATAGCCGAATTCACGGGCAAAGGACCCTCCGACCAACCCCAACCAACAAGGCAAACGGAGAACCCAGCAAAAAAGGAAACCTGGAAAGTGTTTATTGATGGAGCCTCCAATTCAAAGGGGGCAGGGGTAGGCATTATCCTCATAACTCCAGAGAACACAATCCTTGAACAAGGAATCAGGCTTGGATTTGCAGCCTCCAACAACGAAGCAGAGTATGAAGCCCTAATAGCCGGCCTCCAAAAGGTGCATACTTTGGGAGTAAAACATTTACAGGTGTTTGGCGACTCCCAACTGGTCTCCAATCAGATAAGCGGAGATTACAATGCAAAGAATGAAAGAATGGCAGCCTACCTCGCCTTAGTGAAAAAGCCGATGTAAAGCTTTGAAGAGATCAACGTCCAGCAGTTTTCCAGGGGGCAAAATAGTCATGCTGATGCCTTAGCAGCCCTTAGTTCGGCAGTTGACTTCGACCGAAAAAGAATCATCCCCATCGATTTCCTCACTTGTCCGAGCATCGACAGCAATCCACCAAGCATGGAGCAGGTACTCCAGGTGGGATCAGCCCCCAGCTGGATGGACCCCTTAAGAGAATTTTTAAAGAATGTCACTCTCCCAGATGATAAGAAGACCGCCCACCAGATAAGAGTCAAAACTGCTCACTTTCACTTATCCCCAGAAGGCAACTTGTATAAGAAATTCTTCTCCGGTCCCTACTTCTGATGCGTCCACCCAGGGGATGTCGAGCAAGTACTACGCGAGCTTCACGAAGGAATCTGTGGGAGCCACACTGGAGGAAGGTCTCTTGCCTTTCGAGCAATGAAGGAAGGCTATTGGTGGCCATATATACAAAAGAACTCCGTAGTGTATGTCCACAAATGCCTGAAATGCCAACTCCATGCTCCTATGGCCCACCAACCTACAAGCGACCTAAAGTCCCTGTCTAGCCCATGGCCCTTTGCCCAATGGGGAATGGATATCGTGGGACCACTGCCTACCGCTGCTAATAATCACAAATATCTGTTGGTTGCGACTGACTACTTCACCAAATGGATCGAGGCAGAACCCCTGGCGAACATCCGAGATGCTGATATGATAAGGTTCATATGGAGGAATATAATCACTCAGTTTGGAATCCCCAAAACCATCATCACCGACAATGGAACACAGTTCAAAAGTGGATCCTTTCAGAACTTCTGTAACGAACACGGTATCAGACACCACTTCAGTTCGGTGGCCTACCCTCAGAGTAATGGCCAAGCTGAGGCTTCCAACAAAATCGTTATCGATGGATTGAAGAAGAGATTGGAGCGAGCCAAAGGCGCATGGGTAAATGAACTACCTCACGTCCTATGGGCATATCGGACCACTCCTCGGCGAGCAACAGGAGAAACCCCATTTTCGTTGACATATGTCATGGAGGCAGTCATCCCACTCGAAGCAGGTTTGCCGATAATGAGGTCCAACCTTGTCGACCAAGGCCATAATGATGTAGCATTACTCGCTGAGCTCGACCTAGCTGACGAGCGCTGGGAGCTAGCCCTAGTGAAACTAGCGAGCTACCAGCAACAGCTCGCAAGGCATTACAATAAAAGGGTTAACCCGAGGGCATTCCGAATTGGGTACTATATTCTAAGGAAAGTCCTGGGCAGCGTAGTGAAACCATCAGACGGCAAGCTAGGTCCAAACTGGGAAGGACCCTTTAAAGTAACCATAGACGACCTGTAGGGCATCTATCACTTGGAAACGATGGAAGGCAGAGAATTACCACGAGCATGGAACGCAGCTAGTCTCAAGAGATTCTATTTTTAGATCTTTCTATTGTATTCTTTTATTATACAAGTGCATTTCCCTTATTAATAAAAGCTATTTAATTGGTTACACTCTGATTAGTAACAGCTGCATTTATCGCACATCTTTTTCAAGTAACAGGCACAATGATCACTATACTATAGCAGGGGAATACCCCTCCTCAGGTCATCGTCATGAAACACGAAGAACCTCTTAGCATTGCCCCTGGCAATATATGAAGCCCTATAGGGGATCCTTAGGCAATGCGACCAAGTTTTATACTGGTCATCAAAACTCCTTTGATTGAATAAAATCCTGATCGGATGGAACATCCAACCTCAGGTGTGTCCTCGTCAATTGTCCCACTTAGGCCTAAGGAAGTGTGACGACATAACCTAAAAGGTAAAGTGATGCACAATGGTATCTCGATATTATACTGGACTGGGAGGACACTAGCATGACAAAACAAACTTAGAAGATTACAAAGCAGTAAGAATATGAAGAATATGATGCACACATTTAGTCGGCAAGATTGCCCAAAACATAAACTTTTCATTAATTCATCATATTTACAACAATGGTGATACATGTTTAGTCGGCGAGCTCGCCCAAAGCATTTACATTACCAAAAAATAACAACTGGAAAAATCTCAATGGGGGGAAGGCCTCCGAGAGAGATAGTCAGACACTCGAGCTCTTCGCCCATCATCGGGAGAAGGAGCTAACTCTACTACGACCTCATTTGCATCTAACTCCAATAATTGCCTAGGAATAGCATCGATGGGGATCCATCGATCATCCCTCCAGAAGGGGTTAGGCATCAGGATAGAGGGAGAAATCTCATGGCGGTACCAGAGCATCGAGTTCCTCAGGACTTGCAGCTCCTTCAAGGCACTTAGCCATCCCCTAATAAAAGAAAGCTCCTCAAACTCAGACAACCTTGTTAGATCATCTGACCAACCCTGGTCATAGCCGTCAACCCACGCTTGTCGAGGACCTTTCTTGAACAAGTGCCGCAATCGGGTGACATCCCTTTGAAGCCCAGCAGCAATCACATAGGCTCGCTGGACATCACCACGGAGTTCTTCCATTTCCCTATCTCGAAGTTCTTTCGCTTCCCTATTTCTGCTCCTAGCGCTCCTACCAGCTCGCGGAATGGGTGGGCGAGTGGAACCCCGCTACACAAGAGGAGTAACACTCTGACCAGCTCTAGTTCGCGATGATGAGGAACCTTGTAATATTGATGGAACAGTGCTCGACGCATGCTCTCTAAGTCGTAAGACTTCTCTCCCCAGGTCCTCATTCTCCTGCTGAATAACCTCCCCAACTTGGTTGATCTCGGAGGCCTCTAATAGCTTTGTTCTCAGCGCATTGACCTCCTCTTGGACTAAGGCACCATTGTCCTCCATCTCCTGGAGCCTGTCCTTCAGCTTAGCCACAAGTTCAGATTGCTCCTTATACTTCTGATTTCTAGATCTGTGGGGTTTGCAAAGTTTAACAAAGGCCTGGCGGACTTTGGGACTCACATTGGGACCAAGGGTCTTGCCCAATTGGGAAGTAGCAGGAATGTAATCATCCACATCAACTAACTACAAGCGAGAAAAAGATAAAGGAGAGAAAGAGACAAATCAGTGCGAGCAGAAAATGAAGCCTTTTCAATAATAAAGGATTGGAGTTACATCGAACAGTAAAGAAAAAATTATAAAGCAATCCTAGTAGATAACTAGTTGACAACCTCAGGTGGCCCAGAGGTCGATGGCCCCTTACCCTTGTCAACATCAGCAGGAGCACCGCCTTCAGCAGGGGTAATCTCTATCCCCACAACCAGAGAAACGTCAGCAGGGGTCGCTTGAGGAGCAGGATCATCAACTGGAGTAGGAACTTCATCCACGGTTGGCTTCGAACCTGGGCCATGCTCGTCAAACATGGGAGAATCGATGTCAACGCCAGTAGCTAAAAGGGCCTTGTTCCAGCCCTTCTTGAAGTTCAGACGACTAATATAGCCTATCTGAACTTCAGTATCCTCATATGCTGTAGCCCAATCGGAATTGTAAGAGTCCTCCTTGGCAGTAACAGCCTCAGACTCCTTCTTCTTTAGTTCTTCAGAAAGCACCTTGTTCTCCTCTACGACAGTAAGTTTGCTCGAGCAAACCAGGTCGTAGGCCTGTCTCAGCTCCTTCAGATCCTGGACTGCAGCGTCCTTCTCCTTATTGGCAGTCGCAAGAGCCAAGTCGGATGAAATTCGAGCAGCGTCAATGACTTTAAAGCTAGCCTCGAGCTCTTTACCCTTCAGCTTCAGGGCAGCATTTTCCTTCTCCAGCTCGCTGTTTCTTTTCACCAGCTCATCGCGTGAACGATACAGCACGACGAAGTCAGTAACAAACTGCAGAAAAAAAGAAGGCATCAGAAGAGGAAAATGAGGGAATTCAGAACAACACAGGAGAAAAGGGAAAAACCTTACCAGAGAGAGCCTTTAACTAGCCTGAAGGGCCAACTGCTCTGACCCTACCACCCTTTGGCGATCTGCCAGGAGAACAGCTCTCTAGAGCAGAGCTGGGGCCAACTGGGGAGAAATTGCCACAGAGGCCCCCTCGGGTAGTGCGAACACCGGGACTAAGGCCTGCCTGACCTTCGTCTTCGCTTCTTCCCTCCTTCTCACTCTCCTTCTTCTTCCTCTCCTCTACCCTCTTCTTCTCTTCCTTCTTCTTCCTCTCTTCTTCCTTTTTTTTCTCTCTCTCTCCTTCACCTGCCCCTCTTCCTTCCTCTTCTTCTCCTGCTCCTGAGCAGAGGACCGGGAACCAGTGGCCACGGCCCCAGAATTAGATTTTTGCTTCTTCGACCTTTGTGCAAGGAGCACATGGTCCTCATCATCATCATCCCTGATCAAGTTCTTCCTTGGAGGAACCATCTCCTCGCTCGAACTGCTGGAAGTGCTCGACGATCCTCGAGCTTCAGAAACCTCCCTACAATCAGAAGAACTGCTACTGCTAGAGCTCTCTCCCCGTAAATCACTTACAGCTCCTACAATGTCACTCTCAGAGCTGCTCTCCTCCTCGTCCAACTGGATAGGACCCACAACAGTCTCTTCGAATAAATCAAACTTTGGGATACTATCCACAAGCTTTGCAATGAAACTGGAGCCAACGTTCTTGTACTCGAGCAGAAAGGCAGCAGACCTGGGATGCTCGCCGTCACCCAAAGGCTCCCTGATATTCCAAGCCTTAACCGATTCCGAGATACGAACCTCGCTGAGAGAAGGCTCCAAGTTCTTTGACCTCGCTGTGGAAGAAAAAGAAAAGAGGAGTTAGAAAGATCACAAATCAACAAAAGTCGAAACAATAGTACAATGTCTACCTATGTATTCCTCCCTATAAAAGGGAACAGAGAACCTCTCAGACCTCGACCCTTCACAATGGGGAGAAAACTGCCAATTTCTAACAAGGAAACCTTCTTGCCAGTACTCCTTATGGGAATCAGGTAGATTTACTACCAATACCCTATCAGGACTCCTAGCTTTGAGGTAAAGAACACCAGAGCTAGTTTGAGAAAAGGAGTATCAAAAATAGACCTCGGCGAGCCCTAACCTAGTACCATACAATTGATTTATCCTATGTACGCCATTTACTATTTTCCACACATTGGGCGAACATTGTGCAGGAACAATATTAAAATAGCCAAAAAAATGAAAAAATAAATCATTAGGAGGAAAAGTGAGTCCCCCCTGGGAAAGCAACAAGACGTGGATCCAGTGGGCATCATCTATATCCCTAACGTTTCTAGGAGGGGAGGCACATCACTCAATATCTACCCACTCAGGGATGTTGTAAAACTTCCTAAATTCAGAGATTGACCTATTTCCAATCTTTGCCATTGGAAAACCCTAGAAAAGCTACAAACTCAAAGAAAAAGTACAAAGAAAGGGCACAGGAAACTTACAAAATAGAAGATCGATTCAAGCGATGAAGAAGCACGAGCCCAAACAACTAAGAAGCAATGAGAATGGAGATTAAGAGAAGAAGGTACGAAGCACTAGAGCTCACAGAAAGTAGAAGAATACTGGAAGGACTGAAGCGACGATAGAAAAGTGGCTATTCCAACAAACCTTTAAGTTCTGCTAATCATAGTGCACAATAAACGAAGCGGGTGCTGCCAAAATCAACTTCACAGCTTTCGAATAATTTCAAAAAAGCCATTATGGCTAATCATTTAAATTTATTGAGCCCATGAACATGGCCCAACAAACTTAGGGGCAATTGTGGGTACCCAGAATTAATACCATGGGCCTAGACGAGTAGCCCAGTTTTGGCGGCCCAAAGTCTAGGCCCCCCACCTCTTATTTTGATTCGGTCTCTTCCCACGTTCCCCTGAAGGGAAGTTATAGGAAAGATGGAATACGTGGGGGAACCCATCACCCCCACTCACCTAAATGTACATGTATATATTAAACCCTAGATCCGGGGCAAAAGGACAGGTTGTATTCTCCGTAATCACTCCTCAGAGTATATAGAAATAAAATCAACTGCACCACCGTGGACGTAGGCACTTCTTTGTTGAACCACGTACATCCTTTGTTGTGTGATTATCATTTTACATTCCTTTTTCTTACTTGGTGATTGCTTTTTCTCTTATCTATTTGTGTTGCATAATAACTGTCACCACAGAAAGTATGATTGCCCCTCATTGTAAATTAGTAAATTAATAATTGTATACTTTAATTGTTAGTTTAATTGATGAAAATAATTAATTGAGTAGATGAATTAGAAGGAGTACGGGATATACATTTGTTGTTGACATTGCGATTGGATTATATTGGATCGATGTTGGGTTGGTTAATTTTAAAAGTGGCATGACCACTGGATTATTGTCCATATGGAGGTGGGATTTTTTAACTTTTTTTGAAAATTACTTTGTATAACGAAAAATATATATATAGTATGAAAATTAAATGAAACATACTTGAAATTACATATAGTGCACATAGATACTAGCCTTCTAGTTATATAACGTTACATTACACTCAAATTTTACAACTAATATAATTAATATATCTATATTCTCAGCTCTTAAAGACGGGTGATACGACATCAAGTCTTGCTCGTCTAGCCACTGGACCCTTATTCGTGGCATAAGAGTACAAAAAGTATCGATTGAACGATTACGTTTGCAGCGCTAAAGTGTAAGAGGAAAGTACAATTGTATAGAACTCGGGCAGTTCATACAAGGCTCTTACTTTCTTTCGAGCGAGCGCAAAAGATAAAAACCTCGTTGAAGTTGAAATGACTTACTATGGTGTAATTCGAAATATATTTGAATTGGATTATATAAGCTTCAAAGAGGTTGTATTTTACTGTGAGTGGGTAAGAGTTGAGGATAAAAATGCTTGTAAAGTTGATCCTATCACCAATGAGATCATGGTTGACTTGTCTAAGTTGAAGAGCAACGACCACATGAGTGATGAGCCGTTTGTTTGTGCATTTCAAAAGGTTAAACAAGTGTTTTACTCGGAGTATATCAACAACGAGCCGTGGTCAATTGTCCAACACGCGCCAAAGCGTATAAATAGTAGTGTGGATGACTTGGCTTCTCCTACCAAATATCAATCTATTTTTTATGATAACCCTAATTTTAAACAATTTTTCAATTTGTAATAAATATTCCAATATTATCGAAACATCCATTTTTAATGCTTTTAATTGATTTGCACTTTATCATTTTCACTCTTATGTAGTTTGCGTGTGTGTGGGCAGTAGGGGTGGGGCGGGGATGTTTCGGATTTTTAGTAATTGTACATATTATGAGCTAGATGTTGTTGCTTTGGAATTCAGAATATAGGTGTTTAATAGTAACAATTCATTTCTATTTGTAGTAATTGTACATATTTGCATGTCTTCATCTAATTCATTTTTATTTGTACTACTAACATTTTTTTTACAGCAAATGTCTCCTTCAGGTATTAAGGCGAGGATGATGATGCTGATTATGATGATGTCGTCTGGGCTCGGTGGTAGCGGAGGCGACGAGGGCTCCTCGGCCCCTAGGCTCCCAAAATATGGCAAATTAGGGATGACCATTGAGAACAAGTCGGGGATATTAGCGAGATCCCTCGAGCTGGTAAAGACGATCATCGGCCCGGAGTACATTAGTTGGAAGGAGGTTCCATATGAACTCAAGTTAGCTATTTGGGTGGCACTGCAGGTAATGTATTTATATTTATATTTATATGAATATTTCAATTTCAATTTTATTTTATATTTATGTTTATATTTATTCGCAACTAACATTGTATTTTTTGGACAGGAACAATTCAGCCTGGATCCAAAGCTACGCGATTCCGTCTTGGAGTAGTTGATGGAGCAACACAAGACGTGGAAGAAAAATATGCAGATCCAGTACTTTGGGAAGACACGAGAGTCCGTTATCCGAATGCGTGAATCCGTCCCGCCGAAGGAGCCGATCTCATTGGCAAAATGGTAACGATTCATTGACAATGAGATCGGGGGAGCGACAATTGGCATCTCGCCAATCGGGGAGGGAAAACCGAGCAAAAATACGAACGTGCACTACTCCGCCTGGACGTCTTACGCCGAGGTGGAGCATAGGATGATGGTAAGATTTAATTTTTCTATAACTACAGAAATATATTATTCTATATTATTTTACTTTGCGGGACCGATACTAATTTTACTTTATTTTATTTCAGGGGACAGGGAGTGGCCCTGGGGGTAGGCCACATAGGGTCGATACTTATGTGGCTCTTCGGACGAAGAAGGGGAAGGACAAGGAGGTATGCCCGAGCGTCGCGGCCACAATTGTAAGTAATCCGACAGTTTACTTTTTTTTTTTAATTATGTTATAATTTTTTAATTTACTTATTTTACTAATCATGTGTTTTTTGTCATTTTAGGCAAAGCTTAAGGAAGTACATGAGTCGCAGTCTGATGCCGACAACGCATCTTTGTCCATAGACGCACTCAGCCAAGTGCTTGGCTATGATCTCAAGGGGAGGACAAGGGGGTGAGCTCGCGGGTGGCCAAATATAGGATCATCGGATTGGAGACGAGCGACACCGGGTTGGCTCGAACGGTGGACTCGCATGACACAAAGCTGTCCCATTTAGAGGCGACGATCCAAGATATGTTCTCATTTATGAAGCGTTCGTTGGGCGGAAAATGCAAGGGGAAAGGGAAGGAGAAGGTGTTGGAGGAGGAGGTACGGGAGGAGGAGGTTCAGGATGACAAGGTGCAGGATGACGAGGTGCAGGATGACGAGGATGTGGACCTCGCTGCTTTATCGCTGACATGTGCGGAGTTTGATGATCCACTTCCCTATTTGGCTCCCTTCGACCGACCGATGTCGACACTTGGTTGGTCGAGCGTGTTTATACTGGACATATTTGATGGCCAGCGGATAGGGCGGGGGTTGAGGGACCCGAATATCGTCCAGGGTGAATTAGTTCATGGACGTGAGCTTCAAGACATCGAGTCCAAGGTGCTCGTCACGCATATGATACCCGAGAAGGAGAACTCCCCATTGTGGTTGAGCGAACAATATAGCACGTTGTATATAAGTGGGTGTGTCAATTCGTATATCGTGTGGCCTACTCACCTCCTCAAATTTAACCTTACCCAAGACATGTAGTGACATTATTTGAATTGAATTGTTTTGAAATTGGTACATTTGAATTATATAGTGATGCATATTGTCTCTATTTTGAATGTATATTTGCATTATCTCTATTTTATTTGAATATATGATGCTTGAACATGTATAACATTGCTATACCAGGTACAAATATACTGCTGGGCAGTGTCCAAACTGCATAGTAGATTTTTTTTCAATTCTGCCCTGAATTGTCACGGTCATTGACCGTGATAATTTCTTTAACCTTGTCACAGGTTTGTCACGGTTCTTAACCGTGACAAAACTTGTCAAGGTCAAGGACCGTGACATGACCGTGACAAGTCTAACGAACTTGTAACGGTCAATGGCCGTGACAAGTCTGTGATTAAAAAGTTGTCAACCCAGGAATTGTCACGATCTTTGACCTTGACAAGTTGAACTTATCAAGGTCAATGATCGTGATAATTTGGCAGATTTGGTGTAGTGAGCCCAGCTTCCCATGACAAACCTTGCTCAAACCGAAGCTAATTTACCTGTAACTATTGATCTGAAAGAGGAAGAACTGAACAAGGTCAAGGAAGACCTCAATATGCTAACCAGGAAATTCGATCAAGTCAGAATCTCTGGAAACTACATGGACTACACCCACATGTATCCCTATCCTAAAGCCAGGTTACTAGAAAAATTCAAGATGCCCAATATCGGGAAGTTTGGAGGTAGTGGACCCCCGGTCGTTCATCTCCGTAGCTATCACCGAGCCATGACTTTCCTACGGGCTCCTGAAAAAATAATGGCTCGGATGTTCGAGTAGACTTTGAAGGATAGCGCCCTCTGCTGGTTCCTATCCCTTAAAGAATCCAAAATTTGCAGTTGGGAAGACGTTGCTCGTGAGTTTATGTCTCAATACAAGTACAACGAGGAGCTAGAGGTTGCCCACCATGACTTATAGCTACTTAAGAAGAATCTTGGGGAATTAGTCAGCAACTTCAAAGCAATATGGAGAGAAAAAGAAGCTACCATGACCAATCGACCTTCTGAAGAAGAACAAGTCAGCATTGTGAAGAAAAATTTCCTACCCCATGTCCGAGCAACAATGGGAGGACAATATTACCCTCACTTTCGCGTTGGGTTTAGTGGAAAATTGTTGATTTGTTAAATATTACTTATTGAGTAGAGTAATATGTAGAATTGAATTTATTAAAATTGTCACGAGGGAATAATATGACAATTATGGAAATTAAGTCAGGACGCGCCTGTGTCGTGTCGGGACTAAATTATTATTATTATTATTATTACAAGTGACTAAATTATAAATCGCCCGTATGGTGGGCGCCAACATGTCCGGAAGGGTCGAGATAGTCAAAAAAGTGTCCCCGGGGGTTTAGTTTGGATCTCGGGGAATTTTTAGGCCTAATTGGCATCCCGGGAGGGTATAATAGTCATTTTGTATTTTTGGGTAATTAAGCCCACAAAATTTCCTAAGATATATCAGCCATTTGAGTTACACTTTTAGGGTTAACAATCACGAAACCTAAGAACGGCCATTAGAGAAGAAGGTAGGAAGCTTTCCAAGCAATCCAATGCCAAGAACTCATCCGTTTGCACTGCCACTACCACCAAAACGTAGATCGCACGATGAGGAACGCAACCATACATTTTTCATCCACAAATCAGAACCTTGAATTCCAGGCAAGTATCTATCTTGCTTTGTTTTTAGTTAATGTCTCACCTAAGTTGGTTTAGGATTGTTAGGAACATGTTTTATGGAAGAAATTGATAATGTAGAGACTTAAGATCATAAACTAAATATATTCTGGACATACCCATCATATGTAAAAGATTATCCACGAATTGGTATGGATTTAGAGGTAAGAAATCTCGAAAAGAATTAGAAGAATGAATGCTTCATGAAAAATTAGGGTTCTTGATAATTATGTTAAATTGTCCCATAAATTCAATGCCTTTGATGAATTTGGACATGTTTCACGTAGGAAATCATGTATATTGGTACATATAACTAGTAGTAATGTTGTTTGGGAGTTTGAGAATCGTTAATGGCATTTTTGAGAAATTTGGAAGATGAAACCCGTAGGTTGAAATTGCAGTTTCTGGGCAAGAACTGCTTGATCGATCGATCGACCCAAGAACATCGATCGATCGACCCCCTTTCCTCGATCGATCGACCCCTCCTGGAAAACTGCATATTTATCCCCTTTTTATTTAATCCGGTTTAAATACATGGGAACCCTTGATTATTATTTATAGAGTATAATGGGTCGTGAGGAGGACCAGTTGGGTCTAAATAGACTCCGTTGAATGAAATTTAATATGGTATGAAATTGTGGATTAACGGGGAATTTCGTTACACATTAGAGATTGTGCGTAAGTTTGCTAATGAATTGGGGGACTCGTGAAAGTCTTAGACCAGAAGGTTAGAGAGGGTATACCTACTGAAATTGTATTTAGCAAGAGAATACTTCGAGAGATGAGAAGTATGTATGAAATAAATTATAAATGGGAATAAAAGAGACAAATCCGTTATGCGAGATAATTGAGGAATTTGTGCTAAGAACGAATAATTATAATTACGGGTCATGGGCACACCTAATTTAGAAATTTTGAATATTTATATATATGACTGTGTGACTATTCATATATTATGTATCCATGTAAAAATCATATCCGAGCTACTTGCTATCACGAAGGTTTCCATGCCAGGACAGTCTTATCTCGATTGAACCTTTATGGGGGATATTGACTCGTACCCTAGAAGATAGTATCCTCGATACAAGCTATCTGAGAATGATTGTCAGATGTTCTAAGAGACGTGAGGGTATGTGCTGACCTCGTTGGACCTGGGACTATGCTTCGCCTATATTTGTTTGTGTATTGTGTTAATACAACTTGAGAGTGATTTAGAACTAGTATTTCCCTTAGTTTGTGTGATACGGGGACTTGATAGCAGAGTATGCCAGCACCATAGATTTATGTGGGTGCCGATAGTATATATACATTATATGAGTGATTGATATATATATATATATATATATATATATATATATATGGAAACTTTCTACTGTGTGTATATGTAGTTAAGAAATGAATAAATACTTCAACTTTATGATAAGTGTTCGGGAACTTTTTAACGGTACGATGTTGCTCTAAGTAACGTAATAAATTTTGAAGAGAACGACTTTCTAAAACTAATGGGATAAAACTTTATGGAAAATAAGAGTTAAGTTTATGAGTTTAGTAGTACGGTAGGCGTGCACAGTAGATGAGAGGCGAGAATTCTCAAGATAGTGTCGCATAATAACATGGTTGTTAGATTAGCCGGTAAACGTTTTAAATACTTGCTAAACTATTTTAAACTGTTTTACACTCGGGGTCTGACCCATATTCTAGCATCTTCTCTCTCTTGTATATATATGTATGTATTACAGGTGCCCAGCTACAGGGGCATCATGCTTAGGTTCTTTGGATTGGACGTGCTGCAGCTTATGTGGAAGTTGCAGGCCTTTATTTTAGACTACCTCTTCATTTATTTAGTTCTTGCTTTAGTTCTTCATAGTTAGGGAATGTGTCGCCTGATTTCCTATTCCGTTTGGTTTTCTGTCAGAGATTTATGTTATTTATATTTTCCAGTATTTAGTACTCATTCGGAGTTAACTCTTGTCAGGATGGTTTTATGTATGGTTAGTTGACTTGGTTTATTTAATCTAGATGGATTAATTCGTTTGTGTTGATTGTTATCCGTAGCACTTATGTGATTCTTAGACTAGTGATTATTTAAAAAGGGTATTCAAGTTGGAATTTGAAAATGGAAATAAGACTTTAAATTGTTTTGTCACTTAGCTTAATTATTTAGGGTGTTTAATTTGGAAATCTTATTTTGCGATAGTGATGCTAAGAATGAACCAACTGTTCACCTTGATTTTAATCTAATAAATGATTGATCACACTGTATTTAATTAGGCGGGGTGTCACAGGTGGTATCAGAGCATCAGGTTCTTGTGTTCTTTAGGATCTGTACGACTTATTTCATTTCCATATTATCATCTTTGATTTAGAGCCCTAATATTTTGAATGTTGTATTCATCTTTATGCGTTGGAAATTCGTGCTTCTGCGATTTGTCTATGTGAATGTTGAACTTATCCAGATTATTTAAACTTTCAGATGGCTCGTCAAGACGAACAAGCTAATGTCGTTGGGGAAGTCAATGAGCAAGAACAACTCACACCTCAGGTGTCTTCGGAGAGGGTATCAATTATCAAATTAGTAGGTATTGTGGCACAGGCAATGACCACTGCAGTCTTACAGTACCGCGACCACAGTATGTAACTTAGAGGAGGCAAAAGACCTAGAGAGATTAGTCAATTTTACATTAATAGAGTTGATAATTGTGCGAAGACACCAAAATCGCGACAACAAGCTCCACAAGACCAAAAAAGCCATTAAGGTAACAAAATTTACGCGGAGAGCCAAAAGCGTCAAGGCCAACAAAGTCGGTGTCAGAATGTAGTCACAAAAAGGTGTTTCAAATGTGGAATGGATGGCCATGAACGTCAAATTTGTTCGGATCAGACTAGAGAGAAAATCCGACTCGACCAGCGAGAACTTTCAAGACTCTGCTATAAATGTGTGCAATTGGGTCACAAGTGGAGGGACTGTCCTCAACTTGACATCGTTTTTCCTCAATTTGTTCAGTAAGGCCAACAAGGCCAAGGAAAAGGTGAAAGCGGGCAATAGAGTCATAAAATAAGACAATTTCAAGGTAGGTGCTTCAAATGTGGCAAGAATGGCCATAGACGTCAGAATTGCCCAGAGGGGGATAGGGCCCCACGGTAGCAGGGTGCCCGTAATGATCCGCAGAGGCCACTCATTTCATCCATCCCAGCAGCCCCAGTTCTACAGGGGCAATTACAGTATGGACGTTTCTATAACGTCCACTAGGTAGCAACACCTCAGGAACCACCCGAGATTGAGGGTACGTTTCCTATACATGGCACTATGGGTCGAGTTTTATTTAATACTGGGGTATCTTCCTTTTTTATAGGTACTCATTTTGCACGGGCTTTAGGATTATTAGACACGACAGAAAGTGTCATGCGTAGACCCGCCACTGGGGAATGGGTCTTTGATTTTCTTTATATGCCGGGGTGTAAACATAGAGATTGGAACCTTGATTTTTCCTGTGAACATGCTAGTGTTAGATATGCATGACCACGATGTCATAATTGACATGCCTTGGCTCGCTGTGTACAGAGCCATGATAGATTATTTCGGTAGGAGTATTGTCTTTGCCATTTCGGGGCAGAAGATGTTTTTGATGGCGATGCCTCGCCCAGATGGAGGATCTCCCACCCATTTGTATTACATGGAGGAGGATACCTCTAAGGAGATTGTGATTCTCCTGAATTCGATTCCAGTCGTTCGTGAGTTTTCGAATGTATTTCAGGAAATAAGTAGGTTATGTGTTGAGGTATTTTGTGGAGAGTAAAACCACAAGAACTAAAATTTTCTGAAGTGAGAATAAGGGCAAGGGTATGGTGCTTGCAAGGGAAAAGGTTAATATAATTTTTGATTTGGTTCAGACAGGTGCGTTATGTCCGAAAGACCATTAAGTAGCCAAGGCGATTGGCAAAGTAGAAGTATAAGTTTTATCCTCGGAGGATGAAGCGTGTTTTATATGACACGAGCGAGTCATTACATTTTTGTTTATTACTAGATTCGAATGTGAGAAGAATTTAGTGTGTATATCTATAGCATTATTATTATGTGTATGTTTTCCTTGGTAAAGTGGGATTGTCTGTAGTGTTCTCCGCGGAGGACAAACGGGTGCATTGTTAGTGATTTATATTCTTTATTGAGAATTCTCGTATTAGTGGTGTGATATGCGAGTACGATATTATACTAATTATGGTTTCATAAAAATGGTTAAAACAATAGTGGGCAGTGATTGCAAGGCTATCGGAGTGGTTGCCTTAGTGCAGCATGTTTTGTTCTGACGAGGCCTCACCTACTAGAGGATCGGACTCGCACTTATATTATCTATTTTAGAGATTTTTTAGGGGATAGTGGTCTCGAGATATTCGATCCCGGTGTGTGTAGGGATTTTGTTGTTATGATTCAGTATGTATTGGGTCTACTATTGAGAAAAAAGATTTAACTCATTATTATGTTTAGTGCTCAGTACTTGGTGTTAGGAAGAGCGCATTGATATATCAATCCATTAGAGATGTGAGAGTTAAGAGTTGTACCTATATGTTTGGGGACATGATTTTGAGAACCCCGATTGTATGTATTCTAGGTTTATGGAATGTGATTACCACCAATACTGAACGATAGTGTAATTGGAGAAACGTTCTTTGTTCAAGTAAAATTACAGGAGGAGAGGTAACTTTTCCAATTAATAGATGGAATAAAGGGGTACATGTTATGGACGGAGGGCCTAACGGACTTTGATAATCGACAATGCTAGGTAGTAGTGTATCGGGGGGGTTCCTTATTTGGATTTCGCTTTGCGAAACATCCCAAGCATGAAACTTAGCGTAAGGATGGAAGTAAGAAGATGTTTGGTCATTAGTCTATGAGTTTGGTACCTCGATCGTAGTAGGAGCAGGTAATTATATCTATAAGTTGGAAGTTGAATTATGATTTAAGTCCAGTGGAGCCGGTGGTGTGGTAAGAAATCATTGAAAGTTTTATTTTATGACCACGAGTTAAGGGGTCGAATCATGATAAGGAGGATTTAAAATTTTTATTTCTAAGGTGATTGAGAGTACCCAAGTGTTGTAATAACGTTGTGAGAACAAGGAAAATAAATAATTGGGTGTTATGTGTGAAGCATATGTGATTCTTACGCTAATACGCACGGTTTATAGGGTGTGTGGGCATCCTGGTTAGCTGATATTAAAATCGTCCGAGTTGAAGGGACGTGGGAATAGACGTGTGGAATAAATGTTTATGGGTTTAACATAATGAAATGGAAGTGGTAGAGTGGATTGAGCGCCGTGTGAAAGATAATAAATCCATATATTTGTGTGCGATCAGAGTAGCACACCGAATCTGGTTGGAAGGCTGTGGGAAGCCATTTACAAGGGGCATTCCTTGAGAAGGGTAGAATTTAACTATATGGAGAACACTCAGAGCGGAGTTGTAATTAGTCAAATGTTGAGAGCGACTGACGCGTACAAAGTGTGATGATGTTAGTATGGTATAAAAGGTCCGAAAGTGCACATCGTGGAAAAAGGTGCATGGGTCGAAACTTTCAGTATATGCAAAGGAAATAAGGGTAGTATTAAGTGTCCCTTAATGTGAGACATTACAAGTAGAAGTCGATGTCGAGCGGAACATAGTGAGTAGTCTCCGCGGGCACTACTCATAAATCGAAATCGTTTGGAACAAGAGGGTCAACCAGAGAATTTTGTGGCTACCGACGATTCCTATAATGGAAGAGGATAGTAAAGTCGGTAAAGTTTCTTTGATGGGTTGCAAACATCAAGGCAAGATCAAGGGTTCACTCGAACATGTGGAACAAGTCGCCCAAGAAGGAAGTGATTGATATCTCTTTGGGGTGATTTACAATATTAATTAGTGTGCCCCGATCTTCCTTTGAAAGGAAGGATCGCACCGGTACATGGTCCTACACAATATTTTTCTAAATTAGGATAAGATTTTTGAATCCCACCTTCAATATGGGATTTCAGGAAGCAGCGGGGATATCGTTTTGTTTTGATCAGGTTGTATCACCCATAATCTGGGGAGTAGGCGAGCGATGATTAACCATTAGTGGAGCAGTGTGAAAGTAATTTTGAATTCATTGTGATCGCTTCTCTTCCACAACGGTTATAGCTAGCAAGTGGAGTATAGTACGATAATTGGGGGAGGATATTACCTAATGGTAGGGATTCTGTGGGAGCAATCATACCTATTTATTGTGAACAAGGTGCTTATTGAGGGTTTGGTGTGGAAAAACCTTAACTTTTTTCACTCTGAATGTTAAGAGATGGGCGGATAATCAGACTTTTAGATTGGTCGAGTTAGAGTCTGGTGACTATGGTGGACTTACCACGACTATTTTAGGTGAACAAGAGTGGTCAGATGTTCATATGGTTTCTCTCAGAGTGGGAGTTTTGTGTTTAGATATATACGAGTAGTTGTCATGCAGTGAAGTGCGACCTCTTAATGATATTGAAATAATGGGAGTCAATAGTGTATAGGATCGTCTTATGCGAATGTTTTTGGTTAGGAGTACAATGTGAAGTGCCGTTAATGAGAGTGTTAAACAAGCTTATTGCGAAGCCGGGGCTATAGTGATTGAGCGTCTTACTATGTAGATAGTTTGCGTACTGATAAGATATCCAGAATTGTTTTACCAGATAGGCCTTATTTTTTGAATTTTTGGACGAAATTCCATTATTAGGGGGAAGTATGTAATACCCCGTATTTTTATGGCTTTAAAACTTAGGGATTTATTGAATTTAATTGAGATAGATTAATTTAATATTAATCCAAAAATTTGTTTTAAATATTTACTAGCGTGACGAGAGTTAGTAATTATTGAAAAATTATTGATTTGTTAAATATTACTTATTGAGTAGAGAAATATGTAGAATTGAATTTATTAAAATTCTCACGAGGGAATAATATTACAATTATGGAAATTAAGTCAGGACGCGCCTGTGTCGCGTCGGCACAAAATTATTATTATTATAAGTGACTAAATTATAAATCTCTTGTATGGTCATTTCAAGTGCACCAACATGTTCGGAAGGGTCGAGATAGTTAGAAAAGTGTACTCGGGGGTTTAGTTTGGATCTCGGGTCATTTTTAGGCCCAATTGGCATCCTGGGAGGGTATAATAGTTATTTTGTATTTTTAGGAATTTATTAAATTTAATTGAGATAGATTAATTTAATATTAATCCGAAAATTTGTTTTAAATATTTACTAGTGTGACGAGAGTTAGTAATAATTGGAAAATTATTGATTTGTTAAATATTACTTATTGAGTACAGTAATATCTAGAATTGAATTTATTAAAATTGTCACGAAGGAATAATATGACAATTATGGAAATTAAGTCAGGACACGCCTGTGTCGTGTCGGGACTAAATTATTATTATTATAAGTGACTAAATTATAAATCGCCCATATGGTCATTTCGAGTGCGTCAACATGTCCGAAAGGGTCGAGATAGTCAGAAAAGTGTACCCAGGGGTTTAGTTTGGATCTCGAGGCATTTTTAGGCCTAATTGGCATCCCGAGAGGGTATAATAGTCATTTTGTATTTTTGGATAATTAAACCCACGAATTTCCCTAAGATATATCAGCCATTTGAGTTAGGCTTTTAGGGTTAACAATCACAGAACCTAAGAACGGCCATTAGAGAAGAAGGTAGGAAAATTTTCCAAGCAATCCAAGGCCAAGAACTCATTCGTTTGCACCGCCACTACCACCAAAACGTAGATCGCACGACGAGGAACGCAACAATACCTTTTTCATCCACAAATCAGAACCTTGAATTCCAGACAAGTATATATCTTTCTTTATTTTTAGTTAATGTCTCACCTATGTTAGTTTAGGATTGTTAAGAACATTTTTTATGGAAAAAATTGATAATTTAGAGACTTAAGATCGTATGTTTTAGAGAAATTAAATATATTCTAGACATACCCATCATATGTAGAGGATTATCCATGAATTGATATGGATTTAGAGGCAAGAAATCTGGAAAAGAATTAGAAGAATGAATGTTTGATAAAAAATTAGGGTTCTTGATAATTATGTTAAATTATCCCATAAATTCAATGCCTTTGATGAATTTGGACATGTTTCACGTAAGAAATCCTGTATATAGGTACATGTAACTAGTAGTAATGTTGTTTGGGAGTTTGATAATCGTTAATGGCGTTTTGGAGAAATTTGGAAGAAGAAACCCGTAGGTTGAAATTGAAGTTTTTGGGCAAGAACTGCTTGATCGATCGATCGACCCAAGAACATCGATCGATCGACCCCCTTTCCTCCATTGATCGCCCCCTCCTGGAAAACTGCATATTTGTCCTCTTTTTTTTAATCCGCTTTAAATATGTGGGAACCCTTGATTATTATTTATAGAGTATAATGGGTCGTGAGGAGGACCAGTAGGGTCTAAATAGACTCCATTGAATGAAATTTAATACGGATGAAATTGTGGGTTAACGGAGAATTTCGTTACACATTAGAGATTGTGCATAAGTTTGTTAATGAATTGAAGGACTCATGAAAGTCTTAGACCAGAAGATTAGAGAGTGTATACCTACTGAAATTGTATTTAGCAAGAGAATACTTCGAGAGATGAGAAGTATGTATGAAATAAAATATAAATGGGAATAAAAGAGACAAATCCGTTATGCGAGATAATTGAGAAATTTGTGCTAAGAACGGATAATTATAATTACAGACCGTGGGCGCACCTAATTTAGAATTTCTGAATATTTATATATATGACTGTGTGATTGTGCATATATTATGTATCTATGTAAAAATCATACCCGGGCTACTTGCTATCACGGAGGTTTCCATGCCGGGACAGTCTTATCTCGATTGGACCTTTATGGGGGATATTGACTCGTACCCTAGAAGATAGTATCCTCGATACAGGCTATCTGAGAATGATAGTCAGGTGTTCTAAGAGACGTGAGGGTATGTGCTGACCTCGTTGGACCTGGGACTATGCTTCGCCTCTATTTGTTTGTGTATTGTGTTAATACAACTTGAGAGTGATTTAGAACTAGTATTTCCCTTAGTTTGTGTGATACGGGGACTTGATAGCAGAGTATGCCAGCACCATAGATTTATGTGGGTGCCGATAGTATATATATATTATATGAGTGATTGATATATATATATATATATATATATATATATATATATATATATATATATATATATATATATATATATACGGAAACTTTCTACTGTGTGTATATGTAGTTAAGAAATGAATAAATACTTCAACTTTATGATAAGTGTTCGGGAACTTTTTAACGGTACGATGCTGCTCTAAGTAACGTAATAAATTTTGAAGAGAATGACTTTCTAAAACTAATGGGATAAAACTTTATGGAAAATAAGAGTTAAGTTTATGAGTTTAGTAGTACGGTAGGCGTGCACAGTAGATGAGAGGCGAGAATTCTCAAGAGAGTGTCGCATACTAACATGGTTGTTAGATTAGCCGGTAAACGTTTAAAATACTTGCTAAACTATTTTAAACTGTTTTACACTCGGGGCCTGACCCATTTTCTGGCATCTTCTCTCTCTTGTATATATATGTATGTATTACAGGTGCCCAGCTACAGAGGCATCATGCTTAGGTTCTTTGGATTGGACGTGTTGCAGCTTATGTGGAAGTTGCAGGCCTTTATTTTAGACGACCTCTTCATTTATTTAGTTCTTGTTTTAGTTCTTCATAGTTAGGGAATGTGTCACCTGATTTCGTATTCCGTTTGGTTTTTTGTCAGAGATTTATGTTATTTATATTTTCCAGTATTTAGTACTCCTTCGGAGTTAACTCTTGTCAGGATGGTTTCATGTATGGTTAGTTGACTTGGTTTATTTAATCTAGATGGATTAATTCGTTTGTGTTGATTGTTATCCATAGCACTTATGTGATTCTTAGACTGGTGATTATTTAAAAAGGGTATTCAAGTTGGAATTTGAAAATAGAAATAAGACTTTAAATTGTTTTGTCACTTAGCTTAATTATTTAGGGTGTTTAATTTGGAAATCTTATTTTGCGATAGTGATGCTAAGAATGAACCAACTATTCACCTTGATTTTAATCTAATAAATGATTGATCACCCGGTATTTAATTAGGCGGGGTGTCACATATGTTAGATTAGAAAATAAGTTAGAAAATTATTTTTGTAAATAGTGTTTTTTTTAGAGATTTGGTGACATTTAATTGTGAGTAATTGAATTGTATGGAAGAAGATAGAGTTCAAATTGCCAATTTCAAGGAGACTTGTTGAAGATTTGTTCTCTTTTTTTACTCTTTTATTATATATGTCTTTGATTATTTGATTATCATGTTTAATATGATGTTAGGCTAAAACCCCTTTCAAGGGGTGAGGTGAACCCTTATTTGATGTTATTTTAATTTAATTAGTTTGATTACTTGAAAATTCTCTTTGAATATTAATTTTGTTCCCTCACCCTTAAATTTACGCCTCGAGAGAAGGTAAATAATTTTCAAGAGAAAATCAAATTCTAAGTTATAATACCCATTTTAAATTCAAACTAAAGATAAGGGTTTCTTAAGTGTGGTATTATTCCTTAAACTTCAACTCTAATTTCATTTTCTATGATTTATACAAATTTTAATCGATCGATCCATCGGGTGATTAATTAAAAGGAGTGTAGATCTATTTTCTAGAGTTGTGGGGAAGTTAAATTTAATTTTCTAAAAGATTACTACTAAAATTACACTTGCAACGAGAGTTGATTTGTAATTTTGATATTAATTTGGGAGAATTTAAATAATTAAATTAATTAATTAGAATAACTAGAATTTGTGGTGTAGTCCCACTCCTTGATCTCTCTCACATTTATTTACCTTACTTTATCTCTTATTTTTGTGTTAGACTTTATTTTTCATCTTAGTCACTTTTTAATTTATAATTTGATCTTCCATTTAGTTTAGTGTTATTTCACCTCATCTCACCCAAGTGTTTTAATATTGAAAAAGCTAAAAAAAATAGAAAAGAAAAATTCCGAAAGGAAAATAAAAAGTGAATTACAATTGAGTTCGTCTCTAGCTTACCCCCTTGATGTGGATTGATATCCTTACTTACCGCTCTACACTTTAGATTGTTATATTTTTAGGTATTTTGAGGATTTTGACTAGAGGAGTTTTTCAAGCAACGACGAAAGATAGCAAAGAGTTTCTTATCTCTGTGCCTTCCACGCAATACAACAAAAATAAAAGGAGTTTTTGGTTACTTATATACCGACGAAATATACCGACGAAATATAATGAAAAATTTCGTCGGTATATAAACTAAATCCCACGAATAAAGGAGCTTTTGGTTACTTATCTCTGTTTTCTCTCTATTTTTGCTCGAAGACTAACAATGTTCTGTTTGGGATTGGTGTGATAAGCATCCAAAAGTGTATTATTTATGTCCCGAATTGTTACATTTTAGTCGATCGTTTTTAATAAAATTGGCCTTATGTTCCTATTTTATCATTTTGCAGGTCAATATGCAGTTTCGGTACAAATAGCGCTAAATCCAGTCAATTGCGACACAATAGCGGTCAAAAGCATGCATCGAAGAAATCAAAGAGACTGCGAAGTGTGAAGTCATATTTGAGCATGCCTTGATGAGTTCCGATGCCCTGAACCATTTAACGAGTTTTTTTTTGTACCAAACCTAAGCTTAAACCGAGCCCTAGCCTTCACCCGAACCCCGTGTTTGTTTAGTTTTTACTTTTATATTTTTCTTAGATTTTTAGTTTGAGTCGTTTTTATTTTTAGGATTTATTTTAGAATTTTCTAGATTTTATTTTCTATTTTCTATTTTCTATTTTATTTTCTATTTTTATTAGTTTTTATTTTATTTTATTTTATTTTATTAGGATTAGTTTTTTTTAGGATTTCATTTATTTTTTTAGTTTTATTAGATTTTATATTTTTTTAAGATTTTAATTTTAGTTTTAATAGATTTTAATTTTTATTTCTTTTTAGTTTTATTTTTAATTTGTGTCTTTTAATTTATAGATAAGGATTTTATTTTTTAGATTTTAATTTTTAATTTTATTAATTTTTTTTAGTTAGTAGTCTATATTTTTTAGAGGGTCACAAACTAACACACATTCATATTCCCCATGCACTTATCCTACACCTTATCTACCTACTCAGACCCCACTCCCATACACTTTACACGCACACAACCAACCCCTCACCCACATCCTACTCATCCACACCCTCACCACACACAAAACCCCCCTCACTCATCTTCTCCAACAAACCACTTTCTCTCTCATCTCATTCCATTAACAACACACACACACCCTCACCATAAACCTCAAACCACCACCATTAACCCAACACCCAGCACATCTCTCTCTTTAAACCATTCCACTAACCCACCAATTAACACTCCATTGCAAACCAACCACCACCTCCATACCCATCGGGGACTTCAACCCGACCACCTGACTGCCCTGCCGTCGGCCTTAATCTGGCCACTACCCTTACCTCCTCAAACCCAATTATAAACCTGATTTTAAGAAACCCAACACCTCACCAACCCTACACCTTCTATCAAACCTCCGACCCTTAACAACCCCAACCCGGACTATGGTCAACTTCCATCAACCTCTACCCACCAGACCCGACTGGAATACCCTACAAACTCGAAACTCGACCAACCTAAAACCCATTTTTCATTACCTCTAACTTGGAAACCTGAACTCAGTCCACAACCTGATTTCAACCCGACCCCAACAAAACTTATCCTTCTCTATAACCACCTTAACCATTGAACATACCTGCCATTTCCACGAAACCAATCTTCCATAACCGAAACCCATTTCTTTAAACCAAATCTTCTCCTTTAAAATAGGAACCAAAGTTACCTCCCAAGACACCTGTCACAATTTCAAGAAAACTCACATATATTTGACTTGGTTCTTAAAATACCAAGAAAATCTCCCAACAAACACCAACATCCTGGGTTATAAAAAAGGGCATCTGCTCACTTTTAAAAGAACTCTGAGATACACAAAGAGAAGAGACACAGAGAGAGATATATTGTATATTATGTAAAGTTTAGGATCATAAAAAAAATAGAAAAAAAAATTAGTTTAGTTTAGAATAAATTGTTAGGTTTGTTTTTATTCTTTTTGGTGTAATCAAGGGCGGGATTTGTGAGAAGATTGAGACGCATTTCATGAACGCGATTCGATAAGGAGACTTGCGAATTTTATTCTATTTCTCTATTCAAATTTATGTCATCTTTTGATATTTTATTGATTGTGGTTTATGCACATATGAGAATGTTTGGCTAAACACCCCGTTCAAGGGGCGGGATGCACTACGAATGATGTTAGTTTAATTAATCAATTTCATTAATGCTATAATTTTAGGAAAATTATTTTTAACTGTCACCAATTAATTTATGTAACGAGAGTCAGTAAATTAATCGATACAAATTAATGTTTGAATTTAGGAATCGAACTAGAGATATATTTTTTTCGATATTTGAATATTAATTCGGTATTGAAATTTGAGGATTGATATTGTTTTCGTTAAATTGATCCTAGCAGGTAATTTTCTGAAAATAGTATGATTCTTAATTTTTCATTGTGTGACATTTTTAAATTAATTTTCTGAAAAAGATTTTATTAAATTTATAATTTTAACGAGAGTTAGATTATAGATTTAATATTATCTCGAAATATTTCACATTAATAAATTGACAAATTAAAATAATTGATTATGCGGTGTAATCCCATCTCTTGACCCTCTTAAATTATTTCACACTCAGTTGCACATTCTTTTTCATTATTTAGTCATTTTATGGTTTTAGCATTTAGTAGTTAATTTTTCCCTTGAAATTGTTTTTAAAAAAAATAAAAAAAATAAAAAAAATATTTTCATAAATATTGGATTGCAAGTTTTCACATAAATTGTTTCACCTTAAAAGTTGGATTGATACCCATACATACCGCAATACGAGTTATTTTAGACAAGTTTTGTAGGTAATTCAAGGGATTTTGAGAGTAGCTTTTGAAGACAACGATATACCTCAAAAAGCTTCTTATCATATTGCATAATAACGAAAGAGATACACCCCATTAGGAACAACTTTTTCTTCGCCTTTTACTTCTCTCCTAGACGGTGGAAGGCCAGGGAAAGGTGAAAGGCAATGAGAAGGCGTGGTTCCACGTTCAATATGCTCACGTTCACGTCTCCGATGCTGAGCAAATGAAGCATTGGAGATTCCGATTTCAGATTGCTCCTATATAACGATAGAAATTTAGAACGATGTGATGTATATAGAGATAGAAATTTAGAATAATTTGATGTAAAGAGACATACATTACAACGAACATTATCTGCAAGGCAAGGTGTTTGACACGCTTGAGTAAAAGTAGAATGTGGAGATAGAACGCGATCAGCAAGGCTGGATGTTTCACGTACCCTATCCTGTTGTAATGTAAGTGGAGTTAAACTACTACGAACGTGATCAACAAGGCTAGGGATTTGACACGACTGAGCAAGAGTAGAATGTGCAGATAGAACACGTTCAATCTGCTCTCGTTCACGTTGTTGTCACTAAGCAAATGCAGCCTTTGAGATTCCACTTTCAAACTATGCCAAGAAAGGGAAAAATGTATTAAAAGTGAAACAATGTTTTACCTTTTCGAAGTATAGTTTATAAAAAGTGAAGAGGCTTTTTCGAACATACCCCATCTGAAATAACTTTTTTTTTCCTTTTCGCTTTCCTATACCTACATCGGAACTTACCACAATGTTTTGATTTTGTGCCTCGATTCGAATAGTATTTATCTCAGATTCATCTCGAATAATAACACCAAGGTGTCTACGTCGCGTAAATTCAACCTATGATGCCAAAAATAATTAGTATCAATCACAAAAAAATATACATGTAAGATTATACATTTAAGAAAGGAATAGACGTATCCTTACATCTTTCAACATGTCAGAACACTTCCAGACTTTAGTTCTCTGAACAAAAGAAGCAGAACCCACGAAACCCGACCTATTAATAAAAAAATGTAAATAAATTGTCCGAAATGTACAAACCCAAACCTAAGAATGTAAATATGTAAATACAAATCCAAACCTAATAATGTAAATACGTAAGGCAAGTTTCACAAAAGACAAACCATTTTAATATCTGAAACCATGAAACCCAACCTATTAATACAAAAGAGTAAATAAGTAAATAATTTAGCCCATGAACCTACGAATGCAAATACCTTAATAAGTAAATACTTTAGCCAAGCTTCACAAAACCTCCATTATGTAAATACCTATAAATACCCACCTAAGAATGTGAATAAGTAAATACCCAAATAATGAATCTATGAACCTAAGAATGTAAATAAAAATGTAAATACCTTAATAAGTAAATACTTTAGCCAAGCTTCATAAAACCTCTATAATGTAAATACCTGTAAATACCCAAATCAGATGTGAATAAGTAAACCTAAGAATGTGACCCATAGCAATAAGAATGTAAAATAAGAATATAAATACCTTAGCCAAGCTTCACAAAACCTCCGAAATGTAAATACCTGAATGAAAAATGTAAATACCTGTAAATACCCAAATCAGACACCCACCGAAGAATGTGAATAAGTAAATACCCAAACAATGAAGTTATGAACCTAAGAATGTAAATACCTTAATAAGTAAATACTTTAGCCAAGCTTCACAAAACCTCTACAATGTAAATACCCAAATTAGATACCCAAATCAGATGTGAATAAGTAAATCTAAGAATGTGACCCATAACAATAAGAATGCAAAATAAGAATGTAAATACCTTAACCAAGCTTCACAAAACCTCCATAATGTAAATACCTGAATGTATATAACAATGAAGCTATGAACCTAAATGAAGCTAAGAACCTAAATGAAGCTAAGAACCTTGATATGGGAGGTGAGAGGAGAGACGTGAGTGGGCGGTGAGAGGTGCGATGTGAGAGGTGTGAGGTGAGCATGTGATTGAGTTGGTGAGGGACACATAAATCGGGGGAAAAGGAGAAAAGGTGTGGTGGGAAACCATATTATTTTGACAACAATGGTGGTATTGATCTCGACCATCCATCTTGGAAAAATGTGTAAGGAGGTGACATCGATCCGCATCGTTAAAAATGTGTATATTTTTAAAAACGAAGCTATTATATATATGTAATTGTTAAATGGTATTATTGGTATATATTGTATATTCCCACATAACTTTTCATGTATGAACCAAATACAAAATTTTGATTCCCAATAAAAATCCATAGGTTAACCAAACAGAATAAAAGGTTCGTTTGGTGCATGCCATGACAATATTTGTCATGGTAAAATTTTTCATAGACAAAATTTGTCAAGAAAAATATTTCTTTTCCACATTAGTCTATCAAATACCAAATGAGGTAAAACAAGTTTTTTAGGCAAACCATTTTAATAACACATTTTTAAAACAAATTTTTTATAACATTTTCATAAAAGAGTTGTTAAAAACATTAAAACAGTTTTTAAAAACTATTTTAAAAAATCTGTCTACAATAATTAAAAAACCGTTTTAAACATTTTTAACAATTTTAAAAAACTGTCTTAAACATTAAACATTAAAACTGTTTTAAAAAACTATAAAAATATGTTTTAAACTTTTTTAAACATTTTTAAAACTGTTTTAAAAAAACTGTAACATTTTTAAAACTGTTTTAAAATATTTTTTTTTATTTAAAACAGATTTTATTTAAAACTGTTTTTTTGACAATTTCTAAAAAAAAATTCATAATATTTTAGTACGAAAAAATTAAAAAAAAATACTTGTAAGAATTGATAAAATTGTGTGAAAAATATTTCTCACTCAAAAAGCAAAGCAAAGTTTGCCAATATTTATGGCAAATTTATATATAAGAAATATTGTATATTAATAAATAACTTGTATGTAAATTTTTGTATCAAACATATTAAATTATAGATAAATATCTCATTTATCAACTTATTTATTATTTGTCATAATAAATAAAAATAATCAAATAAATAAAAAATAAAAAAAATTAAAATTCTGATAAAAAAATTTCTAGGTAATCACAATAGTGATCATAATCCATTAAAAATATAATGGCAAACGAAACGGAAGGTAGAGTCTCTAAATCAGGATAGCTTTCACCTAGATCAGCTTCTAGCTAGGCTTAGGCCGGCTCTTCTGAAAAATGATCTAAAATAAAAATATTTTAAATTCGGGTGCATCTATACGGGATTTGACGGCAGATGCATTGGCCGAGTGAGACGAGACTTACTAGGGTACTGAGATGGATGTTTCTTCCTCTATAAGATGAATGTTTCACGTGGAATTAATTGTCATCAAAGGAAAAATAATTTAAATTCGGCAGTGGTCTCTGTCATTCAAAGTTGACTATAGTACGGTTTTTATTATCTATTGAAATTTTGGTAGTTGACTTTGATAAAGGTTTTTCCGTTTAGATTATTAGCAAAACAATCTATTGAAATTGCAGTATGAAATCCAAAATATGAATTTAATATGTCAAAAATATAAAATTATATTGTAATTTAAATTTAACATTAATTTAACTCATTTATTATAACAGTTAATATCAAAAGTTGGTTATTTCTTATTTTTACAAAATATACACGATTTAAAAGTTAATAACATGTATTTGTTTATTTATTTTGTTTTTTACTATGAATTCTTTTCAATTCTTATTTAAGAAATTCGGATATAACCCTAGGTTATTTGATATTTTATAAGTATGACATATGATAATCTCAAGTGTTAGTTGCATGTATTGTTGGCATAATCCTTACCACTACTTATCTTTTTTTTTTGATAAATAGTAAAACACTGCAACTCCATATTATATAATTATTTAGTTTATGTGCTAATTTATTTATTTTATTTGCAATTGAAAATGCCAAAAAATAACAATAAAATTTTGACAAAAATGACCAGAAAACCAAAAAGACTTGAAAATAAAAATACTAGAAGCAAGAAGTTTATCAAAAATACCGAAAAGAGTGAAATACCGAATGATGTGGTATTGGTAAGTGTTTTTAAGAAACCGAAAAATCAAAATTGTTGAAAATGTACGATAAAAAAATAGTATGGTATTGATATTGACTAACATATCGACCAAATTGATCGATAATCTCCCTTATATTTATTTATCGCATTCAGACGAATAAATTTGAATTAATAATCAATAGTAGATAAATAATTAAATAGAAATAAAGTAAAAAACTTATGCAATGGGGACACTTACTTCTTCCTTTTTTGCATGTCTTATATTGTGAGTGTTTTACATTTTGAAATATTTTTATTTGCCTATTAATTATATTAAAAGTCACTCTTTCGTAAAAAGTTTGAACTTCAAACAAGAATTTTAATTTAAAACGGAGCGAATATATGCATGCAGACTTAGGTCTTTGAAAGACATAGTTTGTGTTTTTAAGCTAACAATATAATCCTAAATTAATGAGAACTTTGAAGTAATGAGGCAAATTTTACATAACCATTTTTTTTTATAATTTTTTTTATTGTGATTAGTTTTTATGTTAAAATTTTCACCATCTGCTTCACCAACTATAGTCTCAATGTCATATTTAATATCGTAGCCTATTATTTGAGATTTTGTATTCTAAGCAACCTATTCAACTAAAATATGTAATGAAAGTATTTGAATATGTATTTCAATAAGCGGATTCGAATCGCACATTTGAATATCTAAAAAATGACTATGAATATACATAGTTTATACAATCATTACGGATAATTGTATTCGGTGCGGAGTATTCATGTTTGCGAATATTCACATTCGTTGAATATTTAAATTTAAATTTCATAATTTATTCCTAATTAAATAACTTATATTTATAAATTAATTTTATAATGAAAAGATTTATTCCATTGATTTAACACAATCTTAGCCACTTATTTTGAGTCTAACTAAAACCAATATCATAGAAAGTTGAGTTAAGAAAATTTTACTTGTTTATTTTTTTGGTAGAAAACAGGAAGATAAAGCAACAGCAACACACAAAGGAGGGGTTCTAAATGAAAAATAATCCCTCCTCATCCAACTCACTATCGAGCATCCTCATTTCTTCTGGAGCCTCATCGTACTCCACGTACAGTCCCTCCATATTTATGGCCAGATTCACCATGCAGTCTGCCACAATATTACTTGCTCTCGGTATGTGAATAATTTTTGCCTTCAGTTCCTTCACCAGGTCCTTACAGTCCTCTACAATATTGTCTAGAGGGTGATTTTCGGTGGTCTCCCTATTGATGAGATCAATAGCTTCAAGGCAGTCATTCTTAAGGCACACTCCTTTCCATATTTTTCTGAGGCCAATGTTTAGGCCGTGAAAAATTCCTTCCAGCTCTGCACGCAAGGGGGTAGCGGTGCCCTGGAGTTTCCCAACGAACCCCACAATCCATTCCCCATCCTCATTCCTCACTATTCCACCAAATGAACCGGTACCACTATCGTGATCAAATCCACCATCCGTATGGATAATAAATCTACCTGCATAAGAAACCGGTAACCGTGTGAGAATATTATGACTTACCCCACTAACGGTTGCACGCTTTAGGTTATGGGCTTCAAAAAGGTTTTTTAAGAAAATTATCATTAAGCGGGAAGTCATTTTTGGGGACTCGTTAACCTTATTAAAAATGAAGTTATTTCTAGATTTCCAGATATGCCATAATGTAATAACAAAGCTTTTGTACCTTTCATTATTTGATTTGTCCCAAATATTTAGGCTAACCCAATCGTTAATATTACCTGAAAGATTATGATCATATGGATGGTCAAAGCCAAGCGTAATCCAGATCTCCCTTGCGTGACGACAGTCTTTGAAAAGATGAATGTTATCCTCAACAAGCCCACACCGTGGGAAATCTCCATTAGATGTAAACCCTCTTCGCATGCGATGTTCATTAGTAAGGAGTTTACCATTAAGAAGAAGCCAGAAAAAGTTTTAATCTTAGGAGGTATGTTAAGTTTCCACAACTTTTTCCAACCCTCCCAAGTTTGTTGATAATCGTTTAATTCCACAAGGGATTGATAACACGAGTTAATGGAAAATTTACCATTTTTGTTCGGATTCCATGGGGGTTTATCCTCAAGAAGGCTAGTATGAGGGAGAGGAATCACTACACAAAAAACAGGAATCTGACACAGTTTAAAATCGTACCAGATCAAATCTGGCACGGTTTTGAACTATGCCAAAATCAGGTGTTCCAAAATGGCCATTTTTTTCTGGCACGGTTTAAAAGTGTGCTAGATTTTACCAAACAGGAACACTTCTGGCACACTTTTAAACCGTGCCAGAATTTGATATTTCTGGCACACTTTTAGTACAGTTTTGAACTGTGCCAGATTGAGCACATTTTGATAAACTTTTGGCACAGTTCAAAACCGTGCCAAAATTTGATACACTTTTGGCACGGTTTTGAACTGTGCCAAATTTTTGGATAAAAGAAAAAAAATTATAAATAATATTACAAAAAAAAAATCAACATTTCCACTATTTTTCGTACCTGTTTTAAAATAACAAAAATTCATTAATAATATAAAACCAACATGGCAAAAATAGTACATCAATACAAATAGTCCACAACAACACTAATACACATCAAGACAATAAGCCCACTAAAAATTAATGGCTCAAATTCCATTAATAGAAAATTCATGTGAATACATATGAAATTCATCTCAATACATGAGGAATTTTGAATTTTATCTCAATTCATGTCAATACATATGAAATTCTCTTCAAGCAGCACTAACGTGTTTAACTCCTCGTTTATCAAGCAGTGGTTCACCTCTACATGCACAACCATCAAACTTCCAATGAGTTCCAACTTATAAAACAAACAAACAAAAAAGAGTAATTAATTCTTATCATTTGACAAGATTGAAGCCCAACAATTTAATAAAGACTAACATATATTCTTTCAATCACACAAGATCTGAAATCTATTGCACAATTGAGTTAATTATTAATAAGCCCATTAATATACTAACTAATTAATAATTACAATTGACATTAATTACTTATACTAACGAATCAAACCAAAATAATTAAAATTATATCCAGAGTAGAACCGAGTATTCACATTGCGTGAGTATAGAAGGTTGCAAGGTTTCCTGATTTTTATAGATTTTAGCATACTAACAACTAATTTTGGGGACAAATTATTTTTTAACAACAACAACAATAATTTCAGCATACTAACAACTAAACTAATTAACTAATCTATTAAAAAAATTAACAACTAAAAACTAATTAACAACTAAAAATTTCAGCATGCTGATCAGATCTATTGAAAAAAAGTAACTAATCAGATCTATTGAAAAAAAATAACATACTCAAAGGAATGTGCTGCCACTGCACTGCTTCGTGGATGAAAAGAGGGTTGTGTATTGCCATTGCTGTGCTTCAAAAGGGGGTTGCATTTGCGAGTGAGGGAGAGAAGAGAGGGCAGGGGCTGCCAGTGCTCTGCTTCGGCAGGGGACTGCCGTTGCACTGCATTTGCAAAAGAAAAATTCAAATACAAATACAATGTATGGTGCTTTTGATTTTGTTAGCCTCAACTTAATCAACCTCATGCGTGTCCATAATCTTGTCTTATCATTAGTATAAACTCTAAATCACATAACCAAAACAAACTTCATGTAATTGAACTCATGTTGATTAAATTTCCATTTTAAGTTGCAAGCGGATAACATGAGTTAATCATGCATCTCATACAAACATTGTTGAACCTTCAGAAATATATGCGAAATGTCTCATAAGTACATGCACATGTTACAAGGAACTTCAAAACATTAATTAGTGTGTGTATGTTATCAAAATAGACTTACCGCCCAGCCGGTAGCCATACATTCAACACCGTTAAAAAATATTCCTACACTAGGAAGGGGGAGTATGCCTAAATACATTTTATGGGCTTTTCATAACGAAGATGGAAAGTTCATTACATGGTGGGGGTATGTCTAATTAATTAACGTGTAAGGGGTATGTCTAAATACATAATTATCTAAGGAGTACATTAAAGAAATGCAAAGAATATGAAAAGCAGTCCACTTTTAAAACAAAAGAAAGGAAAGGAAAAACAAGACAAATTCACTCCTGGCATGAAGAAAACAAAGTGAGAAGGATAGTTATTTAAAATTGAATAAGTGATATTTAAATAATTACTAAACATGAATTTACCATTTTTTCCTTTGGTTTAATGATAATAGATTATGCATCTCAAATTCATTCCTTTATCCATCTAAGAATATTTTTCTGCCATGTAACCTTTAAAAATGATTTCAAGCACTAGTTAAACTAACACATAATGGCAATACAACATGAACCATTAGGTACCATATTTTCGTAAGTTATTTATCCTCCATGCCCATAAGACAAAATACAGAACACTCTGAATAGGATATGGTTATTAAAAAGGGTACTATAATTGGACTAAGGAAACATACACAGACTTACCTGTGCTCTAAGAAAATTCAGTTTTTGAAGATATTCTTCTTTCATCTTTTGAGTACTACCATCAGAAGTGGGATAAATACTTGGGCGAGCATCCAAATCTTATTTTTTCTATGCTCACAACTGTTTCGACATTCTTGAAGTTCTCGTTGTAGCTCTCCATTACCCGCCTCAAGAAAAAAATATCTTGTGCTTCAGAATATAAGGGAGAAAAAGGTAATTCAAGATCCAAAACTAATAGATTTTGAGCAAATACTGATAATTATCAGAACCAATCATACCTGAAGTTCCTCAAATGGTGGAGTAGAATACCTATAGATGTAAAGCAGCTGATATTGCAACTGTTCAATTTGGTTCCACCTTCTTTGATTTGAATTGGCATTAGATCAAGTTGATCTACAAGTTGAAAGGAATTAGATAAGTATATTTATAGTAAGTTGCAAACTCAATCAAATGGTTTAATGGTTAAAAAACATTTGCAGAACACAAATGCCTAATCAAACAACGAGAGTACTAATCAAACAACGAGAGTACACTGACTCTAAAAAACCTCTGCTCCAAATTGTTAAAATTAGTGCATGAATATGACATAGAAGAAACTTTGCAATAAATGACAACTTTTTTTTGCGTGTTGTATAGTTGTGGTATAAATTTGATTGGGATTGGAACAAATTGAATTGCGAAAGAATATACCTTCAAACTCTTGCAAGAATATACCTTCAAACTCTTTAGCGCATTTAAACCATCTCCACCAAATGATAAATGCAGAATTATGTGTTTAAAGTCTCCGAATTCCCCCAACTCTAGAACGATAGTTTTTTCAGTACCAACCCAATGCATTTTATCCACCATGTGATGGTAGTATTTGGAATAATGAGCATTAAAATTTTTGAATTGCTAAATGAGGTAAAATATCTAATACCCCATACAAAATCAAAAACTCCCAAGTTAGGTAAAAGGAATAAGCTTCATCTCATCATAGTAAATAGAAAAGGTTAGATCGCTAAAGAGGGAAATTCTTTTAGCTCAACCAAGAATTATGAGTCGACTCTATCGAAATGCAAGTATAACTCTTAATCGAGACAAATATGATATCAATTAGCTTCAAATTTAACACAAGTGTTAGACAGACCATTCATATCCAACAACCTAAGACTATTTAACTGAGTTTTCACAGTCATTAATTCCTCGTCATGATTTAAACCTTTAAACAACAAAGAAGATGAAAGATAAGTAAAATTAATCATAGCCTGAGAACTTAAGTACATTAAAAAATTGACAATATATTAAAAAATTGACAGTTATCCTAGTTACAAGTCACGACATTCATCCATATTAGTGAAAAACTGATAGTATATTTCTTGTAGATTCACCATCTACATGTTCGTGTCCTATACTTTTAGAACTTATCGTGTCGACGAGCCTATGGTTCATTCGGGGTCTAATGAAAGTCAGTAATAAGCAGCAGCCATAAAAGAGTAGAAAATAAAACTGAACAAACCTGAGATAAAAAATCATTTCATGTACCAAAGCAA
The DNA here is from genome assembly GCA_949130495.1 of Sambucus nigra. Lineage (NCBI taxonomy): Eukaryota > Viridiplantae > Streptophyta > Magnoliopsida > Dipsacales > Adoxaceae > Sambucus > Sambucus nigra. Next base: position 104,746,788 of record OX422220.1, on the reverse strand, counting down.
GAATATCCAGCTTGAGAATTTTGGTTCAAGAAGCCATCTGGAAACCCACCTTGTGCTCCCTGCGTAACATAATCCACTGCATATCCACTTTGAGATGTCTGCAAACACTAATGCAACAAAATATCAGTGCAACAAATGTCTAAATGATCAATTATGATAGTAGAACGACTTGAAGCGTTCTATGACTTCCACATGTGTGTAGAAGTCAGCAACATTATATGGAACGTGTGATCCTTAGCTTTTAACATCATCACCCAATAAATCCTAAATGATAGTCCGAAATAAGTGTAAGTTAAAATCTAAAATTACGTCCAGAAATAACAAACTCGAATCCAATTACCCGAGACATGCCACCAATAGAGAACCCTTCACGAAATGGTCGGCTTGCTCCTTGGGCAGTCATCTATCATGCATAGAAAAAGTGTTATGCCTTAGATTATTTAGAGGTCCCTTTCGAGGATAACAATACCAGTGACCAAGTTTCATTTCTCATGAGAGCTAAAAATTCATCAGTCATGGCAGATTTCCAGTGTTGTTGATGTAATGCTCTATCAATTCAACTAGGTTCTTTGGAAGTGATATAAACCTTAGGCTTGAAAATACCTGCCTTAGCTCTAGTCCTCGTGGGGTGAATATTATGAGTTGTTTCTCGCATAGAAGAACAAACTAGAACATAAACAGAAATAATAGGTAATAAAACTAGTTTATTAAAATCAAAAGTTTGGTCATTAGAATTAGGAGCAGATATCGAGGAAGGACTAAGAGTAAGATCAAACTAGGGAGAGTCTTGGAATCTAAAAGGTATACATATATATAAATGAGGAATGTATATATATCTAATCGAGGATAATATCAATTAAAGCTTATGTGATAGCTTATGGTATAACATATTATATCACACAGGGTAGGTGTTAGTTTGGGTGGTTTAGTTTAGTTAGGCAGGGTAGCTTAACTAGATGGTTTAAAATGTATGTGATAGGTGTGCACTGTTAGAAAAAGGGTGAGGTGTATTTCATGAGAGTGCAATACCAATTTAAATATGAGAGATTTCATATTTTATAATATGGCATTTATCCACTTGCTAAAACATTTTCAAAACTCGGGCTCTGTCCTGTTTCTCTATTTTCCCTCTCTTGCTATATATGTATTTATATTAGGTGTCCAGACATATGGACGCTTGGATGATGATTCCTTCGAGTCAGACATTGTTGCAACAACTGTGGATGTATCCAGGTTTCTTTTAAACGCTTCTATTCTTGTGATATAGATAGGAAGCATTGTGGAAGTATTCGGGCCGATAGCCCAATTGTACTCATTTATTCTTTTACCTCCTTTTAGTGTGACATTTGATTTGGTTGTATTATGTTAAACCGATGTTCGGTTATTTTATTTCATTTCAGTTTTTGTGTATATAAACTGTGTGAATGTTTTAATTTGTTGGTTTGGTTAAAAATATTAGTTAAATAAAATTTTGACGCCAGCCTAATAAATTATTAGTAATTGAATTGACTTTCGACAGTGATGATAAGAATGAACCATATGAGACTCCTATTTTAATTTGGTATAGGATTGATCACCCAATATTTTATTAGGCGGGGTGTCATAGATGGTATCAGAGCATCATGTTCTAGTGTCCTTAGGAATCTGTGCAGACGTACTACGCTTTCAGCGTTGCTTTCGATTTGAGATAGAGTCTTATGATTAGGATTGTTGGTTCCTATTGTGAGATTTCGTTCTCCTACCATTACTTAAGATTATAGTAAATCTTTCTCATGCTCATTTGAGATTCATGTGCTGATTGATGAATGGCGACCACAAAAGGCCGTTATGAGGGCAGCATGAGGCATGGCTTAGTTGGAACTGTAAGTTGAATTCGGGGACGAGGACCATAGTTGAGGTCACTCCTTTTGTGGCATTGGCATGAATTATGCAACGACTACTAAAGTGTAGTAGTTATATTTATCCACGTACCGCTATAGTAGAGAGTGGTGCTAAACTTGAATTACCCAATGAAGTAAATTGGGAAAAAAGTTTGAAAGGGTCTTTGATAAGGACCATACGTTGAAGTTGAGTCATGCGGAGGCAGTGTAGCTTTATTCAGTGGTAGTATAGGGCTCAGAAGCTTTGACTTAGAGCGGGGTATAGGAATGCCCAGATGTGAAAATTTTAGGAAAAAATTTCACTCGTAGGAGCAATATCGAAATGGTGGGAACATTAGTCACCATATTTGGGGGAGCAGAATGTTTTGCTCAAAGAGGAATCTTATAGATGGATTTAACTACGAGTTCTTTTAAGTTGTCAAAATGAAGAGAATGCATTTTCTGAATTTCTCACATGGAGATCGGTCAGGGGTCGACAGTGAACAAAGTAGCTTTTGGCTCGGTTAAGGCAAATGTACTATGTCTGGGAAGCCGTTTAGAGTAACCATGGTTTTGGCAAAGTTGTTATTATAAGTTTCACCTCAGATGAAGGAGGTATATTTTATGTGACAAGATTGAATCACGGTATTTTATTAGCCCTAGATTCGTGTGTGTAATTCGAGTTTTGTGGCAGTATCGGTAATATTATAGAGGGTATATCTATATATTTTTCCGCAGTAAAGGGGTTCTATTTCCTTCATTTGTTGCGAAAAATGGGTGTTGGTATTTTGAGCTTATATTTGGTTTGCACTGCTCATTTTGTATGTGTTATACGAGTATAGTATTATTCTAAGTATAATATATTTTTGATTGATTAGAGCGATAACAGGCTAATGATTGCAAGACTGTCTTATCCGCGGTTCCAGGTTGGAACTCACCTGGATACAGGTTGAGCTCGCCTTTATTATATGTTTAGATGGAACTTCGGTGAGTAGATATTTCACTAGCATGACTTTAGTGCATGGGGACCTTATAGATATGATCTAAGGTATGCAAGATTTTTTATTTTATATGTTTTACGCTGACATAACTCCATAATCGACAAACTTAAGTAGTAATGTATCAGAGGGGTTCCTTGTTTGGATTTCTCTTGCAAGACACTCCACGCATGAACCTTAATTACGTCGGGACTGGAGAGATGTTATTGTATGCTAGGATGTTGGTTTTGGTGATATTAGCAGAGAGTCATGTGATGATTATGGGATAATAAATAGTAGATGTGCTCTGGAAAAGCGCTGTAAATATTTTTCTTACCGCATGTGGGTGAGGCAAGCTAAAGGAAATTGATTTGAGGATTATAGACAGTCCTTGAATAGAAGGAAAATTCATAGGAAATATGTTTTGGGTATGATGTTTGTAGAACTTGTGCAGAGTATAGGTGACCCGATTAGTTAGACTTTCCATTTCGTCGAGATGGAAGGACATAGTGGTAAAAGCGTGTTAGTAGGGTTACGAGATAGGATTTTAGCGGTCCCGATTGTATGCCTTAGGCCATTATATCTCGATGACCGACGATGCGAGGGAGTAGTGTAATGAGAGGGTTCCTTGTTTAGTTTTCGCATTGCGAGACATCCCACGCATGAAACCGAGAAAATGTCGAAAGTTTATAGAGGTCTTGGTCACTAGGGATATAGTTAGAATATTACTCATTTTACATGTGTAGGAAACACACCGATCTTAGGACTACTTAGAGATAAGTCCAGTAGGGCAAGTGGCGTTGATATAGGAAGAATGGAATTTCAAATTATTCGAGTTAGGAATACCCAGGTATTAGTATCAGGCCAGGGAAATAAGGCCCATTTTTAGAGAGAGTGTTACATATGGGATGTTTACAATGGTTGTACAGAGAGACACGGCTTAAAAGGTGTGTTGGCACCTTGGTAAGTGGTTTTATATATCATCTGAAATAGAAGGGGCGTAGTATATAAAGCTGAAGAATATGATGTGGGGCAGTTATAAATGGATTTGCATTTGAAGTTCGATGGATTGAACTTCATAGGAGGTACGCAATAATCCAAGTGTATAGGTGCAATAAGAGTTAGCACGCCCAAGCTAAGTGATGAGACTGGTGGCAGTAGTCAAGTGCTAGTGTAAATTCCTTTTTGAGGAAAATTAGATGTCCTGATAAAGATGAGTGGACGCCTAGAGTGGCGGATCTCCGATGGGATAGATACGTTAGAGCTGTAATTATAGGCTCATTTCCTTTATATGTGGTTATAGAAGCACTAAGTGCGACGTGACGTTGTTAGAGTCAACCTTACGACCGAGGTAGTGTTGTAACATGTGGAGATTTAAATAGATTGTCGTTAAGCTAGTGTGTTAGAATATAAGCCTTGAGATAGGTGCTATATGGTAGGGTACCATTAGGTAGTACCATTCGACTTCGGTATACTAGGACGTAGTATAATTAGCGATCCTAGGTTGGTAGTACAGGTTGTATCTAAATTTCGAGGATGAAATTCCATTGTAAGGAAGGAGGTATGCAATACCCCGTACTTTTATAGATATTTAAATTACATAAGTGGCGTAATTTGGTTATTAGAGGAAATTACTCTGAATAGCAATTTTGGAATTTATAAGTATAAATCTAATAATTGAAAATTTTAAAGTAAATAGTAAATATTACTTTTCAAATGCCGGATTAATATTTACATGGATTACATCTTCTTACGAGAGTAAGAATATGGGTTGGATTATTTTATTATATGTCACGGGTAGGTGAAGCGACAAAGGATAATATTTTATTTAGAAAACACGCGTATTGAGATGTGTTGGGTTTAAATAGATAATTTTAGTTAAGTGACTTAGATGGAGATTTCAAGTGTACGGTTAGTTTAAGAATGGCCAAGATAGTCAGAAAAGAGTATCTGGGGTTAGTGTTTGGGTTCCGGGGACTTTTAAACTAGTAGGGACTCGCAATTGAGTATACGAGTCAATTTTGGGTATAATAAGGGATAAGCCTTATAAAACCTTATAACCCTCATTTATCTCACAATTCATCCATAATAGAGAGAAAGAGAAGAAAGAAAAGGAAGAAGAGAAGAGAAGAGAAGAAGGAAGAAAGGGGATTCTCGAACCAAACTCCGCGGGATTCGACTCGAGGTCATCGAATTTTATCCACGAGACAAGTTCTTACTTTATTTACTCTTTTAAGTTTGTATCTCATATTATAGTTAGTAATGACAAACTATATGATTTTCGGGTTTGGATTTATTGAATCAAAACGGGTGTTTCGAAAGTTGAATGGATAAAACTCGGATAATATTCGATTTAATAAACTTAGGAATTAATTGAAATTGATTATTGGTTATTGGTTCTAGGATGATTAGAACAGTTTTTATATGTGAATATATTGTTGGTTGAGGTTGGATAATGATGGGAGAGAAGATAAAAATCTTGGAGGTGTATTAATGGAGGTTTGGGCATTTGAGAAGAAGGTGAATAGTAACTCAACGTCTTTTCAAATCGATTCGGACAGTCAAAGAATCGATTCAGCTCTTGGTCAAAAAATAAAATTTGTTGATCTTTTCGTTACCGTCGTGTGGTCACTGACCGCATATTTTTTTAATTTATAATGATTTTTCTACGGAAGGGTGTCCGAGATCGAAATCGTTAGTCAGAAATTAAGGCTAGAATTATTTGGAGATAAATATTAGGGGTTCTCAAATAGAGTGTTAGGATTTCTAAAGGACTTGAAGAGATATAAAAACTTTCAGTTTGTAGAAATTAATTCGAGTTATATTTTAAATGGAGATTGGGATGATTTTCGGATTTTGAAGATTTAAGCAAAATTATCCTAACTGTCAACTCTGGACAGGCTGAATTGATTAGGATTTGGATCGAAGCAATTAGCATAGGGAGACTTATCAAACTGTCTCAGGCTGAATCAATTTGGATTTATACCGAATCGATTCGCTGGTCCGAATCGATTCGCAAATGGGGCGAATCGATTCGCCTTAAAAGATATTGGAAATTTTATTCTTTTAAGTTTAGGGGAAGTTAACTATAAATTTGGAGCTTATTTTTTGAGATTCTAGATATAACATTAGGACTCCTAGACGATGAAATTGAGGGTGATTAAACCTTGGATCGAAAGAGGGAACCTTGAGTTAATTTGTGTGCAATCCGGGATATATATTTAAAGAATGTTTAGGGCAAGTAACATTCAAGAGAAGTATTCGGCGAGCGGGTATAGATATATTTATGCGGGTAGAATAAATATGGGCCGATTTGAGGAGAGTAATTCCTATAATGTGATAGGATGGAATCTAGGATATGGGCTAACGAGGATTGAGCGGCGATCCAGTACGTCTATTGAAGACAATTATTATAGGTGATACGATACCTATGGAACTAAAATAAGTCAATAATATACTTATTTCATTATCATGAATTGGTATATTTGGGATTATATATAAATCCTTAAAAATGATTAAGGTGCGAGTTATATATTAAGTAAGAGAATACTTACAGGTTTAGTATTTTAAGTGTGCGAATACTTATATACTATTATGAATGGGAGCATTCGGATATTAGCTATCGCTATAAGAGTTTGGCAATTATAGCCATATATATTGAGAAGTGATACATATTATATACGGGAGTTGTTACTATATTTATATATGATATGATAAGAAAATAAATATATGTGTGTGTGATTGGTATATTTGTATCTTAGAGGCTGGTTCCACAGGCTTCCCTGGGCATAGGGATGGACTGCCAGATTATATATATTTTTCTCTAGTTCTATCCAGGGAGGTTGCGCGATGTCGGTGAATCTCCTGGCTTGAGGATCAGGGAGAGTATATCCCTAGGTCATATCATCCCGTATACGAGTGCAATATTTTTATTCCATTTTTAGGAGGGAATATGACCGCCTCCACCGTTGAGTATTTTTACCATGACCATGAATGAGTCTATCTTTGTACCGTGGTTGATTGAGTAAACTCGGATGCAGATAGGCACTATGGGACTACATCCTTAAGTTATATCTCGATGGGATGGATATTATACTTATGACTGTAATAGGTATAATTATACTGGTTGCGTATAGTAAATTGCTTATATATGAAGACGAGATATTATATAGCGTTAACTTATGTAAAGAGTAAAATGAATAAGGTTTTATTTTCATTCCAGGAGATTTTATCTGAATTCAAATTGTGAATCGTTTATTAAAGTGAGAACTATATATATATATATATATATATATATATATATATATATATATATATATATATATATATATACGGGATTTAATATACTAAAGTGAAAATGGTATTTCAAACTAGGGAGATTCTTGGAATATGAAAGGTATACATATATATAAATGAGGACTGTATATATATCTAATCGAGGATAATATGAATTAAATCTTATGTGATAGCTTATGGTATAACATATTATATCACACAGGGTAGGTGATAGTTATGAGGATTCAGATGATGGGTGGTTTAGTTTAATTAGGTAGGGTAACTTAACGAGATGGTTTAAAATGTATGCAATAGGTGTGCACTGTTAGAATAGGGGTGAGGTGTATCTCATGAGAGTGAGATACCAATTTAAATATGAGAGATTTCATATTTTATAATATGGCATTTGTGCCCTTGCTAAAATATTTTCAAAACTCGGGCTCTGACCTGTTTCTCTATTTTCCCTCTCCTGCTATATATGTATTATATTAGGTGTCCAAACACAGGGACGCCTGGATGATGATTCCTTCGAGTCAGACGTTGCTGCAGTAGCTGTTGATGTACGCAAGTTTCTTTTAGACACTTTTATTCTTGTGATCTAGGTAGGAATCATTGTAGAAACATTCGGGCTGATAGTCCAATTGTACTCATTTATTCCTTTACCTTCTTTTAGTGCGACATTCGATTTGGTTGTATTATGTTAAACCGAGTGTTCGGTTATTTTATTTCATTTTAATTTTTATGTATATAAATTGTGTGAATGTTTTACTTGGTTGGTTTGGTTAAGAGGATTAGTTAAATAAAATTTGGACGCCAGCCTAATAAGTTATTAGTAATTAAATTGGTTTTTGACAGTAATGCTAAGAATGAACCATATGAGACTCCTGTTTTAATTTAATATAGGATTGATCTCCCGATATTTTATTAGGCGGGGTGTCACATGTTTCTTATTGTTCTCCTTGTTAATATTAGTTAAAAATTATTCATTTTTTAAATCATTATCATTAAGAGTTTGATTAGAATCAAGACACTTAATGTAAGACACAACTAGATACTCAAAATCCTCGTTTATTTTATTTTCGGGAAAAATAACATTGAGAACCTCGTCGAAGGACGTCTCAATTACATTTGTATCAGGGAAAGGATAACCAAAAACAAGTGAGGAGACTTGAATAGGATAAATAACAGGGTTAAGTTGAATCTGAGTAGGTTGGACTATATGGCATTCCAATTGAGGAGAGTCATGTCAACAACTTTGATTTTAGCAGACGGGTTCGATGGTGTGGCATCTGTCTAGATCATGTAGAGACTCATCCCCAGTGTCTGTAAGTCGAAAGATTCTTTGAAGTCACTTTCCTCAGAGTATTCGATAATTATCACGGCTTTTTTAATGAGAGGTTGCACTTTATGTTTGCAATCTTTAGCCCAGGAGTTACTATTTTGAAGAGGATTTTCAGTCCTGATTTCATCTTCTTGTCAACATGGTTGTACCACAATTCGGGGAATAATCCATAGAAGGGGAAGTTTTCACCCTTCTCAACAAATCTTCCATTCAAAGAGTATTTTGTAAGATTATTTTCATCTTCCAAGCATCTTTTTTGCCTCAGTTGATGGAGAGTTTTGAGTTTATCCGGTGAGGGTTGGTAACCCAGACCACACGAGAGAAATTCCTCTTTCAGTATTATGGGATCAAGAATTCCTTGCTGGTGTCGCCCTAGCCCTATTCTAGGAATTAAATGCATATTTTTAAACATCTGAATCACATTAACGTTGTTATGAGGCATGTGTTATAGACAGACTCGGTCTTTGAAGTTATCCCCTACTGCGGATGAGCAGATTGATCTTAAAACTAGATAAAATCATGTCAATGGTTCCATGACTACTAGTGTTGTCATTGTCGATACTATCATAAAAAATGAAGTTCTTTGCTAAAGGTCAGGTTGAATGGACACCTTATTGATTACCCCCAATAAATCTTCAAAGGATATCATTCCACAAAAATTGGCTATTAAACTATCTTCTTCCTGACTTGGTTTATCATCCGAGCTGTCAAAATCATTCCCCCATCTGGTGGAGATTATGTCTTCTTGACAAGAGTAATAAATACACTCGACAATCTCAACAACTTCATCATAAAAATATTCTCATTCAACAGGGAAATGCAGGAGTGAAGGGACTAACTGTCCTTGAATCTTCAAAGTGGTGAGCAACTCAGAGATGCTGTAGATTTCACTTATTTGTCGATACATATCGGCCATGGTCTATACCATATCATTTAGACTGGTCTCTTTAACAGGCTCTACCCATTCGTCTGATTCCTGAGCCCACTTTCGAGTTTCCATGAATAAATTGATATACTTCTAACAATCAATGGACAATTTAGTTACAAATTTCAGCCCAAACTTTAAGAGTTGGTCTAACACAATAGGTAACTTTATGCCTCCCCCCTCAGATTGGGTGCGAATGGAGATTCAGGCCCTTGTGAGGAGTGAAAAAGCTTGATCGGGGAAGCAAATAGGGTGTAGGAGAAAATATGGAGAAACCTTGAGAGGTTTAGGTGAGACTTTGGGGGTGATGGATGTTTTGATGGGAACGATTTGAGTAGATGGGTCAAATTTTGGGTCACTTTATAGAAAGATAACATTTATATGTGCTGGAAGTGGGTTATTAGTGGTATTGGGTTTAGTATTAACTATTGCGGAAATGGTACCCTGATCGATCAGGATTTGGATCACATTTCTGAGGTGAAAGCACTGGTCGGTGGTATGTCCTACAGATTGGTGGAAATCACAACGGGCATTGGGTATAAAGTTTTTAAGGAGTGGATTTGGTAAATGATGGGGGTCTAATGGTTTGATGATATTTTTTTATTAGAAGAGCTTGGTAGACTTTGGACAGGATATAAGGGAGCTCGATGTATTCTTTTTTGGTAGGATCAGGGTGAATTTCTAGGGCCAAAGTGGTAATGGGTTGAGAAATATTATTGATGATTGAGATTGTAACACTATAATGAATCTCATATTTTCGGGGAGTGAACTATTCGGTTACTTTCTTTGGTTCAGAATCCATTTTGGTGATACCTTCCTCAATTTATACACCAGCCTCTCGAAGGGCTCAAATATGAGGCAATAAGTTCTTCTTCATAACAATGCCATGTTCCTCCTTGAAGGTATTTTTGGTCATGGTGGCATATTTCTCTCTCCAACTTCCTATGAAGCTACTAATTATTTCCCTAGGGTTTTGCTTAAGAAGATCTAGATCTTAGCGCGTAACCTCTAGCTCCTTATTATACTTCTATTGTTACATGAATTCTCGGGTGACATCCTACCAACTATGGATCCTGGATTCTTTGAGGGACAGAAACCACCGAAGGGCATTTTCTTTTAAGGTCTGCTGAAACATCTATACCATTATCTCTTCAGAGACACCAATGAGGGTTATGGCCTGGTGATAGCTTCGAAGATGCACAACTGGGGGTCTACTTCCCCCAAACTTCTCGATGTTTGGCATTTTGAACTTCTCTGGTAGTCTAGCTTTGGGATAAAGAGACATACGGGTATAGTCCATGTAGTTCCCGAATATCTTAACTTTGTTGAACTTCTTTGACAGTAGTTTGAGGTCTTCCTTCATCTTATTCAATTCCTTCTCTTTGGGATCCACGGGTTCTGGTAGATTATTCCCTAATTGGGCAAGATTTAAATTGGGAGTTGTGCCAGCCGTGGCCCATTGGTATGTGGGGCACGCCAAATATACTGGTACTCTTTAAGGATCCAAACAGTGTCGCGAGTATCTCGACCCATAGCATGAGGAAAGAGAACTTGATTTTTTTAAGAATCTGGACTCGGTGTCGCTGCATTTCATAGACCTCAATTCAAAGGTTATCAATCTTGGCTTGAGTTGGGATAAGATGGTCATTAGGTTTTGCTGAATATTCGGAACTTAGTTAGTGTTTTCCATGAAGCGCTTCTGAAGGTAGATCCCAAACTCGGACGAAGTATTTGAAGATGTTGCGGAGATTTGGGGCGGTTTGGTAGAAGACCGGAGCCAATAAGGATCTAGGCCAAAATCGGGTATGCGATTGCTCTGAGAGGGAAAACGGTTCGAATCTATATTTTGCAGGAAAGCGAGAGAAAGTTTTTGGTGGTTTTTGAAAAACAAAAGGAGGAAAAAGTTTTTGGTATATTCTTTTTAAAAGGAGGGGGGAAGAAGAGGAATCTGAGCATGAGTATTATTATTTATATTATTATTAGGTTTTCACTTGTATTAGGTTTGCTTAAATGCTAGAAAAATTCTGGACATCACCCGAGCCTAGGAAAATAGGGTTTAAAAATATGTAAGACACGATTTGAATTTTTTCCAGGCTTATGGACAGGGTCCTATTTTGAAAAAAGGAAAAAAGTGCACAAAAATTCGAGCGGTATGCCAACCCAGAATTTTGGTAGAGTTTCGCATGGTAATCGACAAACTAAGTATAAGTGTCCAAGGTTTGACACCTATATGAGGTTTATGCACCTTGTTAGGATAGTGGAAGGGTTCCCCCTTTGACATGACTTCCACGATATACCTCTTTCCAATAAGGGCGATCATTCATTGGTACGTGTAGAAAAGACATTTGATATACTTGAGTGAACATGAATTGCCTCATGATATACCTCGTGGGGATGGTACTTGTGAGAGCGAATTCGATATACTCGACGTATGTGAACGAGTTACCTGCAAAATACTCCCATCGTGAGTTTGGTCAAGCAGTACGATGCGAGGGGAACCCTTCGATATACGTCGAAGGTACAAGACCAATGGAAGGTGAGAGTCATATTGCTTAGGATAACTGTGCCCCGTAGGGCCATCGCCCATCATAAAGTGACACCCTAGTATGAGACAAAGTTTTGGTTAATATTGCCATGCTCTTGGTGATTTAATGTGGAAAAATGCATGTCTTAATTAGTATATTTTGGAGAAAGTATTTTTATTTTTTTATTTAATTTGCATGATGAGTAAAAGCAGTGCTATAATAATAAGGGAGCATATAGAAGTGTTATGAAAAGTAAATCTGGCATGAAGCATGAAAACTATACCAAGCATGGTGACATATAAGCATGGATATATACATGTGATTGAGTGACGTGTGAATATTCGCAAGTGAGTGCGTGTGGTAGTGAGCATATACATGGATCAAATACAAGTGGTGTGTAATATGTGTAAGTGAGCATGGAGATATATACAAGTTTGAGAAGTGTGGGTGTGTGCTAGTGGAGCCTAAGCATGGATAATATAAGTGGTGTGTGAAGCATGTGAGTAGAAGTAAAGAGATATACAAGTGTAAGTGTGTGAAGTAAACATGGAGAGTATTGTTGATACGAGAAATCGGACACATGTCGTTCTCATATCAGCATGTCAAGTATAGAATAGAAATAAAGCAAGTAAAGAGACAAAACACAAGATATAGTGTGGTTTCGCTACTAAAATGAGCCTATGTACACTTTGTTGCCATACTCTCATTATATATGCATTGCAGTACAATTTTACAATGATGTAATTGGCATACAAGATAGATGAGAGAGAATAATACATATCTGTAGTGGTTCTGGGTGAGCCGGAGAGATGACTACGAAGCAGATGAGTGGCCCCCAAGCTTTATTGGGGCTGCGTGGAGAGTTCGATGGGGCTTTGATAAGTCTAGTAGTCTTGGATCTTGGGATCAAAACACCCTATATCGAGGTATGGAACTCTATTTATAGGAGGTATGTGTGTTGTGTCATGTGCCCTAAGCACATGACATATAGTAAGTCTGGATGGTAATCGCTGCAAAGGGCAGTGGCTGTGAGTAGGTGTGGGAGCGGTCCAATCCGGTCCCCTTTTTGGCTATTTTAAGTGTCGTACCAATTCATTCGGTCCTATATTTAAGAAGATCGCATTTGGACCAATTTGATCGGTTTGGTCTTTTTATTCGATCTAGGATATTTTTGGTCCGGTTCGGTTAATAATCGGTCCCCATTGGCACTGTTTTTCTCAATAAATATAGCAACATATAACAATGTAACAGAAAAACAACAAATATAAAATCAGTTCAATGTATAAAATCAGTAACAAAATATAACAGATATAAAATTAGTTCGGTGTATTTTTTTAATTTCACAACAAATCACAACAAAAATATAACGTTCAGTTCAGTGAATTTTTTTATTTTCGTTTAATTTCTTTGTTAAATTGAAAACAATGTGTTCGTTTGCCGAGTTCAGCAAATCATTCGATAATCAGTTCCTAAAGGCTAATCATTTCAAGAACCCAAAAAAACAACAAATAGTTAAATTAACGTAATATACCGTTGGATTTTTAGCCACTAGCACCAGCATAGTTATTGTGGAGTTGAGGTATACCGGATCTGATGTCATTTCCATTTGTGTTGAGGTGCGTCGGAGTTGAGGTTTCAAACCCGAGTTGAGTTACTGTGGAGTTGAGCTGGTGAGGTGTGTCGGACCAGAGATTTGTGTTGAGGTGAGGTGCGCCGGAGATGGAGCTGGTGAGGTGCGCCGATTATCTTTGTGTAAATGGGAGAGAGAAAGTTAGAGAAAGAGAATGAGAGAGAAGAAAAGTGAGAAGTGAAGAGGTGTGTGACTGTGTGTTGTGTCTTTTTGTTATTTACTAAACTATCTAAACAAACATATATAATATATATATATATATATATATATATATATATATATATATATATATATATATATATATATATATATATATATATATATATATATATATATATATATATATATATATGTATATATATATATATGTATATATATATATATATATTATATATGTATATATATATATAATTAATATGTATTATATAATACCAAATTAATCGGTCCGGTTCGGTCCTAAGATCGAATTTAAATTGGATATTTTTTATCGAACCTAATATATTTGGGTCTCTTATTTTAGGACCGATTTATAAAAAATCCTATAAAGTATGTCCGCTCCAGTTTGGTCCAATCGGGTCGGGGTTTTTTTTGTCCACCCCTATCTGTGAGTGAAGGGGATGCGCCTGTTAGGTGGGCAAATGTCGTAGGTGCCGCACCCTATATTATAAAAGGCTGCGTCCTGTACATGAAGAGCCCATCAGATTTCGCAACCTATGAGATTCAGTGTATGCTTGTCAGTAAGTCCGCGATAGGGAACTATATTTGTCATATCAATAAGCCCCCAAGTCGTAGTGACAAGGAGTGATTTGGTACTATGGCTTGATGTCGTGACTGCCACGGTGTCTAATCTCTGCATCTATTTCCAAAACAACGTTGCGTCTTCTCGCGCCCTCTTATATAAATGGTTCTGGACGTGGCCCTCATTACCTTTTCCAAATCCTTCAAAGTGAATCTAGAGCAAATCTGTGCCAGTTCTTCCTTTGAGTTTTTCAGCAAGCATCAGCCAGTGTTGAAAGGCTGTTAGAGGCTGAGCAACCATTTCCTCCCATTCCCAGGTAATTTTTAAATAAAAAATATCCTTGGTAGCTTTTGTAATTCTCATTTTTTTCATTTCTTTTGATTTTTGCTCGAATCCATAACGACATGAATTGTGAAACCTGTTAATTTGGCAGAACTCATAATAAATAACTAATTTTGAAACGAATCGTCTTCCATATGGAAATGTAGTGATAAATCCATAATGATTGTTCCAAACCCTTGAATTTGTGTAGGATCCAGGGTTTGGACTGAGTTTGTTGGTTTGGGCTTAGGTTTTCAGGCTTCTCTATTTATGTTTGAATTAGAAACTTGGATTCTGTAGGTTAAAAACATATCACGTACCAAACCTATTCTTGATGTTCTTCTTCTTCATGAGTAAACCCTTTGAATTCTAGGTTTTCAAGTTTTAGATAATTTCTAACATTAAGCTATTTGTGCATTTGGTCACGGCAGGTAGCACGACTTGTGCCATTTTGCTTTAATAACATGCCAATACTTCAATGATAATAGTCCCTTTGACTTTAGGGTTTATTTTTAAACTGATTGTCCGCGGCGCATTGACCTTTGAACTGTAGGACTATGGCATATAGGATCATACCATAAGTTTATTTTCCCAATTAAATAACATGCCACAGCCTATGACTTGCTGCAGTAACATGCCAATACTTTAATGATAATAGTCCCTTTGATTTTAAGATTTAGTTTTAAACTGATTATCCGCAGCCCGTTGACCTTTGAACTGTTGGACTATGACATATAGGAGCATACCAAAAGTTTCTTTTCCCAATTAAATAACATGTCGCACCTGTAGCTTGATATTTAGGATTCTAGACTTGAAACTTAGTGTAGTTGGGTGAAATCCTTGAAACCTCCATTTTAGTTTTCAAACTTTTGTACTTGTTTTGTGTGACACCCCGCCTAATTAAATATCGGGTGATCAGTCCTTTATAAAATTAAATCAGAATATCCAGTTGGTTCAGATTGTGCATCACTGTCGAAAGTTACTCCGCCTAATTAAATATCGGGTGATCAGTCCTTTATAAAATTAAATCAGAATATCCAGTTGGTTCAGATTGTGCATCACTGTCGAAAGTTTTATTATTGAAAACTAATCACTTAATATTTAAAAAGATTGGTGTCAAAATTTTATCTTATTAACAGTAATCGCCATAAAAGGAAAATAATTAAACATCACCATTCAACACAAAAACGTAAGGAAAGAACTAACTCAAATAGTACGAAGGGCTAGCGTAAACACATCCAGATAAAATCCCACACTGTAATCCAATAATACCAAATTTAAAGTCTAATAATAGATAAAAATAACTCTAAATCTCTGAATGTAAAATAGGAGGGACGACATGTCCAATAGACGTAAATAACTGATGGATGAGGAGAAATAGACTCATGAGCATTTACTAGCAACATCCTGTAGCTTCCACAGCAGCTATAGCTCGACAAATGAATGGAATCTCCTACGTCTTGTGCCCCTGTGGCTGAGCACCTAAAATAATATAACAAGAAAAGAGATTTGCAGAAAAACGGGTCAGAGCCTGGGTAGTAAACAGTTTAAATATAACAAGTGCTTAAATTGGTTAATTAGCACAGATGTTATTCATTTTAACTTAGCGTACTCACTTGGGATGCTCACCTTTCATCTAATGTGCACACCTATCGAGCTTAACTTCCCATATTAGTGTCGATACTCTATCTGACTATATGTAGTATAGCCACTATGCCGGATAAAATATCTACATAATTCGAAGCCAATATATTTCTATTATTTAGGAATAGGTTTAAATGTGTCTTAACTCATTCTCATAGCATTCTTAACTCTCAACTGGTGACCCAATACGTATACACTTTAATAAAGTAGTCAACATGAAACACAAAATAGGAACTCAGTATACATATATAAAATCACACAACGTATACTTACAAACATATATATATCCATACTGCACACATGGTTAAGAAACCCCTAGTGCTAGGAATACTCGGCTATCTAGCCCCGTTGCAATGCTCACGCATAGAGGACAACATGTCCAATCTCTCAAGAGCTAATAAAACATATACACGTATTGGAGGCAAATATAGTCCTAAGATGATGGGCTACTCATATACCTATGCACCCATAAGACCATCACCACTATCGTTCTTGCAGATAGCCCGTACCTAGGTTCCATGCTCTAGTGGTAGAACATAAGATATGGTCATCCGCAATGCACTAACCTCCGTTCGATAGCCAGTAGCTAGGTATGTCATACACTTAATATTCCAAGTAATAATCATGCTCACAACTTATTTAACTTAATAGGCATTCACGCAACCCAATTACTATAATACGTAAGTAATATTAACGTCTCTACTCTCCATGATATCCATTTATATATAACCTCTCTAGGACTTACATTCTCTCCTAGGTTTCCATACAAGTTCAATACCTCGAGTATCATTACCCCCTTAATTCCCTAAATTTTTTGATTTTAAGTCACTCGTTACTCACGTAGGTTAATACACTCACTTGGATAAACCTAGGATGATTTTTAACTTAACCGGACCCTAAAAACCCATTCTAGAATCTCGTTAGAAGTTAAGGAATTCTCGTTTGAATGAAGTTTCCACTTCGAACGGACTCCATCATTTCGTTAGAAGTTTGTTATAATTCTCATTGGAAGTCTCGTTCGAACGAGGTCATTCGAACGACCTGGGAAGACTTTAAACGAGAAGTCAGGTCAGACCCCTGTTCTTCCCCAAGTTCGATTTTTCCAACTTTAAATCCTCAAAATCAATCCAAAACTCATTCCAACCCTAATTTAATGTTTCTAAACTATTTCTAGTCACCATAGGACCTCATTAATTCGAATTAGAGCACAAATCCTTACATGTATTCAGAGGGAATTCACCAATTTCTTAAATCTCTAAAATTCTCATAAAAAGAACCCGATAAATTTTTATTATTCTAAATCCTTAAATTAACTCATTTTTTAACATAAAACCTTCAGATGTATTAAAATACAAAAGGGCAATTCCTCTACATGCAAACCCATCTCCCACCATTGTAGTGCTACTCCCACTACCTTGAACGTGGCTAGTATCTGACTCTGCACCTCCGTGCACTCATGCATCCCTAAACGCCTCTAGATGTCCTTCTTCCATTGGCTCGCTACCACCATATCGGAGCTCCCTGTAAACTCCGAAGGATGCACCTTTTGGAAGGCATCCCTAACACGTTCCCAAGCAGACGGGACGGCTTGAGCCTAAACTGGAGCCACCATCGGTCCCTGAGTTGGTGTCTGCTGTATAACTGCCAATGCCACATTTATCGTTTGAGCTACAATGGAGGCAACTTCAGTGGCATTCATCACACCCTGAGCTAGTGCAGGCTGAGGCTCGGGCTGGGCATCCCTGGGAACTCTCTGTTCACGTCGATAAGGCATCTGAAAGGAGAGAAGAGTTTCATAAATTTACAGTTATTATCTCAAAATAACAGAAGAACGTAAAATTCATAAAGAGTACAATAATCCTAAAATATAGGGCTCTATATCAAAGGACGCTACGCGTAAACATAATAAGCCGTACAGATCCTAAGGACACTAGAACCTGATGCTCTAATACCACTTGTGACACCCCGCCTAATTAAATATCGGGTGATCAGTTCTTTATAAAATTAAATTAGAATATCCGGTTGGTTCAGATTATGCATCAGTGTCGAAAGTTTTATTATTTAAAACTAACCACCTAATAATTAAAAAGGTTGGTGTCAAAATTTTATCTTATTAACAGTAATCACCATAAAAGGAAAATAATTAAACATCACCATTCAACACAAAAACGTAAGGAAAGAAGTAACTAAAATAATATGAAGGACTAGAGAAAACACATCTAGATAAAATCCCATACAGTAATCCAATAATACGAAATTTAAAGTCTAATAATAGAAAAAAACGACTCTAAATCTATGATTGTAAAATAGGAGGGACGACATGTTTAACAAAAGTAAATAACTTATAGATGAGGATAAATAGACTTTGAAGCGTCTACTAGCAACATCCTGTAGCTTCCATAACAGCTACATCTCAGAAAATGAATAGAATCTCCTAAGTCTGGTGTCCCTGTGGCTGAGCACCTAAAATAATATAACAAGAAAAGAGATTTGCAAAAAAACGGGTCAGAGCCCGAGAAAAAATAGTTTAAATATAGCAAGTGCTTAAATTGGTTAATTAGCACAAATATTATTCATGTTAACTTAGCGTACTCACTTGGGATGATTACCTCTCATATAATGTGCACACCTAGTGAGCCTAACTACCCATATTAGTCTCGATACTCTGTCTGACTATATGTAGTATAGCCACTATGCCGGATAAAATATCTACATAATTCGAAGCCAATATATTTCTATTATTTAGGAATAGGTTTAAATGTGTCTTAACTCATTCTCATAGCATTCTTAACTCTCAACTGGTGACCCAATACGTATACACTTTAATAAAGTAGTCAACATGAAACACAAAATAGGAACTCTGTATACATATATAAAATCACACAACGTATACATACAAATATATATATATATCCATACTGCACACATGGTTAAGAAACCCCTAGTGCTAGGCATACTCGACTATGTAGTCCCACTACAATGATCACGCATAAAGGACAATAGATTCAATCTCTCTAGAACCAATAAAACATATACACATATTGGACCAAGCCGATGGTCTACGCACATACATACGCACCCATACGACCGTCACCACTATCGTTCTCACAGATAGCCCGTACCTAGGTTCCATGCTCTAGTCGTACGACTCAAAATCCCCCGAAGGCACACAAGATATGGTCGTCCACAACGCACTAACCTCCATTCGATAGCCAATAGCTAGGTATGTCATATGATAAGCACCCAAAAGAGTACAATTTATACCCCAAATATTTGTATTTTAGTTGCTAATTCTTGGCAATATGGGTCTTATGTGCTTAAATGTTTATCTTGTAGGTCAAATGTCCGTTTGTGGTGTTCAAATGCGTATTTCAAGGCAATTGTGTGGATTATGGAGCAAATTACCAATCCCCCGTAACCTTACCCGAGCCTAAACCTAGCCTAAACCTACCCCAAACCCTGTGTGTGTCTAGTTTGTCCCCTTTTAATATTTTTTAGATTTTTATTTTGAGTCATTTTATTTTTAGTATTTATTTTCTATTTATTTAGTATTTTCTAGGTTTTGTTTTCTATTTTTCTATTTTATGTTTATTAGTATAATTTTATTTTATTTTGATTTTTATTAGTTTTTAGTTTTTATTAGGATTAGATTTTTTAGGATTTCATTTATTTTATAGTTTTATTTAGGATTTTAGTTTTAGTTTTATTAGATTTTATTTTTATTTTTATTTTATTTCTTTTTAGTTTTGTTTTTAATTGAGTCTTTATTTTATTTTTAGAGTAGGATTTTATTTTTAGATTTTAATTTTTAATTAGTTAGTATTATATTTTTTAGGTGTCCAAATTAAACACACACACATAACCCATACACCCACTTACCTACACACTATCCTACACACAACCAAAACCCTCATCCTCACCACACTCCCATACACACCCCTACACCAAATCATCCCCTACCCATCTTCAACCTCCCACCTACTTCTCTCTCCTCTTTTCTCCATTACCAAACAACTCCTTCACCCTTATCTTTCATCCACAAAACCACAACCCCCTCCTGCCTAAACCCATTTGAACCGGAGCAAAAAGAACCAAGCCTAAAACCGTTTTCCATATCGCCCAGTTCCCATCACCGCCGGCGCCACCTCGTCCACCCATTCTGGTGCAAATCGAACCCATCCCCGGCCAAGATCCGAACCTCAGCTCTTTACTCGTGGTTCAAAACCCAAACCCGAGGCCAGCTCCTGTTACCACAAACCCGTCGGCAGCAACCTCACAAAACCCCATACCCACCACCAGCGCCCCACACCTTAACCCTTCTCATCCCAACCTTCCCCAGCTCCGGCGAGCTCACAAACCCGTTAACTTATCAATCCCAACCTGAGGCCTCCAACCCGACACCCATACCAGTTCCAAGCCTTAACCCACTTCTCCCCTTTCTACCCAAAATCGTGCACCTACCAATATAAACCTAAGAAGCCAAACTAAAACATAACCCACATGCCATTTAAAACCCATTTAAACTAACCACTTAAGCCTTTTTCCATAAATGCCCTCAACTACCTATTTTAACCCAACTTCCCAAAATACCCTCATTCACCCCACTTTTCACATGACCTCACCTCTTACCCATGCACATGTGTGCATAATTCCCTAGATACCCTCACCCAGATACATTCCATATCCCATACACCCTTGTCTTCTCATTTTTACCCCCATGATCCATACCTACTATTTAAGGATAAGAATACCATTTTTGAAGGTAGATCTTTAGAATATGAATTGGTAGAGAGAATTCTAGTTATAGATAATTTAATGTAGAAAATAAATTAGAATAAACACCATTTTATAAATATTTTATTTTTGTTAGATATTAGTGAGGTTAAATTTTGTAAGAGATTTAATTGAGTGATTATTTAATTGTGAATCACTTAGATGCTTAATTGGGGGATGTAAATGGCAAATTCAAGGATTGAAGTCCAATTTCACTCAAAAAGATTTGGTTTTATTGTTCTTCTCTTCTACTTTATTTTATTTGCCTTTGATTATTAATTTGTCAAATTCCATACCATGTTAGGCTAAATCCCCTTTCAAGGGGTGGGGTGAACCCTTATTTGATATTATTTTAATTTAATTAGTTTGATTACTTGAAAATTCCCTTTGAATGTTAATTTTGACCCCTCACCCTTAAATTTAGGCCTCGAGAGAGGGTAAATGATTTTCGAGAGAAAATCGAAATTCTAGTTATAATACCCATTTTAGATTCGAACTAGAGATAGGGGTTTCTTAAGTGGGGTATTATTACTTGAATTTCAACTCTAAATTTATTTTCTAAGATTTACATAAATTTTAATTGATCGATCCTAGCGGGTGATTAATTAAAAGGAGTGTAGATCTGTTTTCTAGAGTTGTGGGGTATTAAACTTAATTTTCTAAAAGGTTACTATTGAAATTACATTTGCAACGAGAGTTGATTTGTAATTTTGATATTAATTTGGAAGAATTCAATTATTAATTAGAATAGCTAAAATTTTTGGTGTAATCCCACTCCTTGATTGTTCTCACAGTTATTTACCTTACTTTATCTCTTATTTTAGTGTTAGACTTTATTTTTCACTTTTAGTCACTTTCTAGTTAGTTGTTTTCATCTCACATTTTAGTTTAGTGTTATTTAACCTCACCTCACCCAATTGTTTTAATATTTGAAAAGGTAAAAAAATAGAAAAGAAAAATTCTCAAAAGAAAATAAAAATTGAATTACAATTGAGTTTGTCTCTACCTTACCTCCTAGATGTGGATTGATACCCTCACTTAGCTCTACACTTGAGATTGTAATATTTGTAGGTATTTGAGGATTTTGATTAACTTGGCTTTCAATAACGATGACATACAAAAATCAAGTTATCATCATACACATAATATTCTAAGTAATAATCATGCCCACAACTTATTTAACTTAATAGGCACTCACGCGACCCAATTACCATAATACGTAAGTAATATTAACGTCGCTACTCTCCATGATATCCATTTGTATATAACCTCTCTAGGACTTACATTATCTCCTTGGTTTCCATAAAAGTTCAATACCTCGAGTATCATTACCCCCTTAATTCCCTAAAACTTCTGATTTTAAGTCGCTCGTTAATCTCGTAGGTTAATATACTCGCTTGGATAAACCTAGGATGATTTTTAACTTGACCGAACCCTAAAAACCCATTATGGAATCTCATTAGAAGTCAAGGAATTCTCGTTCGAACGAGGTCGTTCGAACGAACTCCAACATTTTGTTAGAAGGTCATTGGAATTCTCGTTGGAAGTCTCGTTCGAATGAGGTAGTTCGAACGACCTGGGCAGACTTCGAACGAGAAGTCAGGTCAGACGCCTGTTCTTCCCCAAGTTCGATTTTTCCAACTTTGAATCCTCAATACCAATCCAAAACTCATTCCAACTTTAATTTAATGTTTCTAAACTATTTCTAATCACCATATGACATCATTAATGCGAATTAGAGCACAAATCCTTACTTATATTCAAAAGGAATTCATCAATTTCTTAAATCTCTAAAATTCTCATAAAAAGAAACCAACAGATTTTTATTATTCTAAATCCTTAACTTAACTCATTTTTTAACATAAAACCTTCAGATTTATCAAAATACAAAAGGGCAATTCCTCTACATGCATACCCATCTCCAATTTCTATGATTCTCCACAAATTAGTCAAATTAAACTTCATTTTCTTTGCAACAAGTTTATATCATCTAATCTAAATCAATAAGAACAATATAGTGCTAAAAGAGGAGTAAGATAAACACTTCCCTTGGAATGGACTTTTGATTCTTGGGTTAAATTTGGCATGAGGTTGATCCTCTCGTCGCGATCTACACTTTGGTGTAATTCTTGATGAGAAATCTTGAGTTCTTGGCTTAGTTCTCCTATGGGGTCTTCTTCCTCCTTGGTGCTCTCTCACGTAGGTTGAAACTGACAGTAACCTCTAACCTACGTAAATTTTGATTAAAATCTATTTTTCGTTCATTTAATTACTCAAAAATCCCAAAAGACCAAAATACCCCTCTGGGGTGTCGTGTTGGGCTAAAATGACCTGGATTCCAAATAAAAAAACTCGAGTAGTGTTTTCTGACTATTTTGACCATTTCGGACACACTGGCGTGCTCAAAATAGTCATTCGAGTTATATAAAAAAAATTACCTTTTTAACCCCCAAATATATAATAGTGACACGACTCATACGCGCGTCCCAAATAATTATATCTTAATCGAAGTGTATCTCATCCCCGACCATATTATTATTTTCAAAACCATCTATTACGTTACTCACTACGTAAAGTTCAACATAATTATAATTTGACATAATTATTTTCGATACTACCAACTCTCGTCACGCTAGTAATTATTACCCTTAAAATCGGATTAATTATAAAATAAATTTTGTCTATTAAATTAATTAATCCCAATTTCCATAATTTCATAATAAAATAAATATGCATAAAAATATGGGGTTTTACATCATGTTGTTCCTGTCGCGACCCCTAAGAGGCTTCTTTAACCATATTGGCTACGGCACCTAACAGCAGATTCTTTATGCTTTTCAGGTCTTGCTGCGGCCATATGAGTTGGAATCCTGACGAATTTCTAAAGAAATTTTGGAACACACACTTTGGCATTTCTCCTCCTGAGATCCATCTTTGCGTCCTTTAAAGACATTTGGACCTTGCCTACTCAAAAACTTCCCCAACTGTGTCGTTCTATACTCTGAATCTGCAGACTCTACTTGTAGGGAATCTACTTAGGCTACGACAATGAAAAAAGAAGCCAACTCTAGTAACCACCCTGTTGATCCTGAGGGCGCGGAAGTTGGGCCTTCTGAGGCTAGAGATGCACCTGCGGGCCTATCTGCGCGTAGTATCATGACTGAGGAATGGGCTAACCAGGTTACCGCGGCCTTTGAGTTTCCAGACAATGTAGTTTGTTCATCTCCTTATGCGGAGAAGAGGCCATGCTCTGTGGTTGATGATGATGAGGTTTGCTTCCCCCTTCATGATTTTGTATACGGACTGCGGCTGCCTGTTCCTGTCCCAATTAGGAAAAGCTATAGTGAAATGAAGTTGGCCCCAGCCCAATTAGATCCCAATGGTGGGAAAGAAATTCTATCATCTTTAGTCGTTTGGAAGGAAAAGTTTAAAATGTATATAACTCCCGCGGAAATCTTCCACTTTTATAGACCAAAGAAGAACTCCATTATGTTTTCCTGGTATTACTACTTTCCCCCTTCGTAACAATCAAAAAGGTTTTGTATAGTGGAAGACCTTTCGGTGTAAAGAACTAGAAGGGTAAATATTTTTACATTTCTGGAGAAGGGTGGGAAACTCATCCAGGAGAGATAGAGAGAGAAAAATCACATCGAATGCCGCAATAATGGTGACAACCATCCATTCTAGGTTTGTAGTGTTGTATCCTTTGAATCATGTCGCGTCTAGTTCTTACAGTTGTATTTATTTTGTATATTTTATTATGTTATACTAATATTGACCTCTTATGCAACACTTGATAATTTACCCCTCAGTGAGAGGCAAGAGAGAAGAGTAAGAAAGGTTGCGGCCTATGGTGCCAAGGATGAGAATTTCAACACTCTGGAAACTTTTGCTTCAATCTTTGAGGGAGGCTACTTCTGCTTCTGGTAATTGTATATGCTTCAAGTATATACAATTGTGTGAAGTGTATAAGTGAGTGAAAAGTAATATATGCATAAAGAAGAGATGAACATAAAGTAGGTGTATACAAAAAGTAGATAAAGGAGAAAAAGGGACATACTGGTAGGAGCATATGCACACATGTAGAAAAGAATAACACCCATGTAGAATTAAAGTCTAGTCCTCTTAAAAACTAACGTCCCCAGCGGAGTTGCCACTGTGGTGTAACGCCTCATAATTTATGGGTTTTTATTTTTATTAATTAATTCGGTAATTGGTAATTTACTTGTGTTGTAAATTAATGAGAATTAATTAATTTGGTTATTTAAAAGCGAGTACATTTAAATAAATTGATGGGTGTAAGTTCATTTTAAAATTTATTATTCGGATGGCGATTTTGAGTGCGAGGTTGAGTCCGGTAGGGTTGAAACATTCCGAAATGAGTAGCCATATGTATATATTGGGTTTCGGGACTTAATTAGACATAATTGAGCTCCAAATTAAGAGTTTGGGCCCTTTTTAGGAGGCCCATAGGCCCAAAAACGGGATTTGAGTTTTAACCCTAATTGGGTAAGGGTAAGGCAACTTAAAGTCATTTTAGAAGACTAAAATTATGGAGCTCTTAAAAGGAGAGCCATTAGAAGACAATTTGGAGATTTTGGGAGATAGCTTTAAGAACAAGAAGGGATCCTTGACTTTAATCCAACATTCTCATCCAAAAGTTTTGATATACAAATTGAGGCAAGTGGTTTAATTTGCAATTATTAATTTGCATTTATCTATTCATATTGAAGGAGGTGGGAATCAATTAATATGTTAGGGTTTGTGTTCATGAAAAATTGGAAATTTCTTTGATTAGGAATTATAAATCTGTAGAGGTGTTAGGATTTAATTAATTTGACGCCTAATTAATGGAATTACTGAGGTTAGATTCAATATAATAAAAGTATGGATTTAAGATGAATCTGGGGATGTTTTGATAAAGAAATATGTACATAATGAAGGACTTAAACGTTTTAATGGCGGATTGGGTTTCTGGGCAGATTAGAGAAGGAGATGATACCAGGGTCATTCGAACGACCTGGTATCGCATTCAAACGAGAGCCACTATCATTCGAACGACATGGCTTGTCGTTTGAATGACCTGTTAAGCCTATCAGATTTTTGCTTCCCCTGATTCAGACCTGTTATGTATTTGAGATATACACAGTTCCTACTCTAGTCAATTCTGCAACTTTGGTGATGATTTAGGATTTTAATTGGTGAATGTTTACCCATGAATTAATTGGAGGATTAATGATTTTGAAGATTTAAGTTTCATGATTTAGTGAATTGCAACCTTGTTAATTGAATGATGGATTGAAATTAATAAATTTCGGGTCGCGAGATAGAAAGTCCGAGTATAATTGGTAGGGTGACACCTAAAATAATAAAAAATTAATTAGTGTTTAATCAATTTAAATGAAATCGGACTATAGACTTGCATGTTTTAGGCTTATGTATGGACATAGTACACCGGTAACCTAGTTGTCTATATATATACAGTGATGTGTAGTATATATATGATATATAAATATTTGTGTGAATAATATTTATAGTAAAGCATACCAATATTAATGCTATCTTAGGAGGTTGCGCGATGTGGGTGAGCCCCCTGACTAGCGAATGCAGGGAGAGTATATTCCCTAGGTCATAGTGTCTATTATTAGGGGTGGGCCATTATGGTATGGAACGGGCACTTTCGGGGGAAACTATGACTGCCTCCTACGCATTGGGGGATAGCATTTATATCATACATGTGTGTGAATGTTGAGATATGATACATATATATAGTGCATAAAACTATACGAATATATATACATGGTGTAAATGTAAAATTAATATAACTTGTGAAACGGTTGTATAATATTAAATGAGATTTGGTCTAAATAAGTTAATGTGAATAATAACTTATAACATGTATGTTAAACTCACACGGGATATAATGAAAAACTGTTACTAAAGACGTTTAATACAAGATTAAACTATTTAAGTAACTCCGAACTGTTTTTTTAGGAAACTATTTTCTTTAAATCAAATCAGGTTAATCACAAGATGTGTTTAATAAAATATGCACGAGATCAGTTCAAGATTTTTTAACAAGTTTTGAAAAACAAAACTAAGTTTAAATCAGCACACTATACAGAATGAGATGAGGAGATGTAGAAAGATTAATGACAAGAGATTTTTAAAGTGGTAAAACCTCACCCAACTGAGGAAACATCCACGATGACTTCTAAGTCACAAACTAAAAATCCACTAAAACAAAATATAGAAGTTACAAACTATATAACACACATGCACACAAATCAGTCCTATACAAGTTAAGGAATGTACCCACTGGTTTCCTTCTAACTGCTTTGCAGTTCTGATTGTTGATGTGGCTCTCCCAGTTTGCTAACTTCCACTTTGTTCCAGTCTTTACATTGACCCTTATTTAAAGATCTTATTACCAACACTTTCAGTGTTGTAGTGTTGTAGTGTTTGTGATGGTGCTCTAACACATGCATGCACTCACTCACACTTATTTATACAAACAGTCCTATCAAATTACAGTTAAGATCTATATGCTGTGATTTTCAGTTTCTCTCTTCCTAGGAAACAAAAACCTTATTTGACCTTTAAAATGATCTAAGAATCCACGGCTATCTTGCTCGAAAGACGGTTCAAGATCTTAATCAATTTCAGGGTTTTGAAATTAAAAACCACCAAGTGCGATTCCAATTAGGTAAAAGGTCTTGTTTCAAAAGAACTGGAAACAAAAAATGATTTTGTTGATTTTGAAGATAAAAACATTTATA
The DNA here is from genome assembly GCA_949130495.1 of Sambucus nigra. Lineage (NCBI taxonomy): Eukaryota > Viridiplantae > Streptophyta > Magnoliopsida > Dipsacales > Adoxaceae > Sambucus > Sambucus nigra. Next base: position 104,718,999 of record OX422220.1, on the reverse strand, counting down.
GAAAATAATCAATAAAATATTTCTCAAGACGAGAAACTAAGAATGCATATCTAAGTGTAATATAACATAAAATGACCAGATCTATGATTTCTATGAACCAGAAATACAGATCTAACCTAATGTTTAAGTTGGATACAAGATCTTAAAACCAAGAGGTTAAACCACGAAACAGGTTTCAATACCAACACAAAAATAACTCTCAAACACTCAGGGTTGTTGTTTGGTATAAATGGTTTTAGAAAACTGAATTAGGGTTTGAAATTATGTTTGGATAAATTAGGGTTTCTAACTCTCTCTCTTCTCTTTGTTCTCTCTCTTCTCTCTTCTCTCTTGTCTCTTCTCTATTCTCTCTTCTCTCTCTACTTAGACGAAGTGCCAAAAGTATCTCAAAGGCTGAGGGTAAGCCTCCTTATATAGGGGGTTGAGAAGGATCGAGAATGCTATTCAAAATCAAGGGCTGGGATTTGGTCTTCCCAAATTGACTTTGATCCAACGGTGGGCTAAATGGCTTCTGATTGGTTAAGAAGGGTTTCACAGGGATTGGGATTGGACACATGCAGAGTGTTGACAAAACCAATCCAAGGGATGAGATTTAAAAAGTCAACTGAGTCTATAAAGAAACACAAATCGAATCGATATCAAGTTGACAGGTGTAGGGCTGATATGGAACCTCACACGCGCGTCTCAAAATAATTACACAGCTACCTTAAAGTCTCAAGCGCTTTTGGATCCTACCCAAACGAACTTTTATGAATAAAACAATAAAATCAGTATTTACAGATTGACCCCAAAATCTTTTTAATCAAATTTTAATTATGAAAAAAATCATTTTATAAATCATTAAAAATTCCCAAAAAATTATTAAAAATTATTTTAAGAGAAATTAACACACACAAAACACACACAAACAATTTAATGTGATATATGAACAATGTATGCAATCCTAATGTGTGTGAGTGTTTGTGAATATACCTTCAATCAATTAAACAAGAGGAATAAAGAGTAGACTAGAGTAGAGTCTGAGGCTTTTTGGATTCTAGGGAATTGACTGAGTTTTGTCACTATTTGTAAACTAGATGAGCACTTATACAATGTAGACTCAAGTGAGTCAAGAGTATAAGGTGGTTCAAAACATCCCCCTTTGGAAATATGAGACAAAATCTCCTTTGAGTCATCTAGGACTCGTAGGGAAACAAAGAGATAAGAAAAAACCTATTCCTATACAAAAATTCTAACTACCCATTTCCTAGAAACGAAAATTATATAACTCAACTAATTACAAATCAATACCCTATAACATCAATGGCATAAATTACTGCAAAGAATACAAAGATCAAGCATTTTAGAAATATGTAAAAAAATGAACTCATAAGACTCAAATTTCTCCCCCATTTTGTCTCAAATGGACAAAGGCAAAAAATATGCAAGTCAAGGAGTTTATTCAGCACAAACCATTCCTATCGATTTACGCAAATCAATAAATCTATTGAAATCCAAAGGTTTGGTAAACATATCTGCGAGTTGGAAATAAGTAGGAAGATAATTTATTTCTAATTCCTTAGTGTAATACCCCGTATTTTCTATGGTATTTATTTTTGGGGATTTATTGAATTAAATGTTTATTAATTGGAAATTAATCCGGAGAAAATATTAACGAGATGTGAGTTAGTATTTTATTATAATGTGTATACTTGGCATTATATGAATATTTGTAATATTGAAATTGTCGTGAGATTTAAATACGTCAATTTGGGAATTTTGCTTGACGCGTGAGACCGCCACGTCATGGTATTTTGTTATTAAATTAAAAAGTGAATTTTTGTTCCATTAACCGTATGGTCATTTTGAGTGCGCCAACGCGTCCGGAAGAGTCGAGATAGTCAGAAAACACTAGCCGGAAGTTTAGTTTGGGTCCCGGGGTATTTGTGGGCCATACCGGCATCAAAAAGGGTATTTTGATAAATTGCATTTTTGGGAATTAAAAAGTGACGAAAATAGAGATTACAATCTGACTATTTCCTCAACCCACTTAACCCACTAACCACACTATATGCCATTATGGGCTACGGGAGAAGTTGATATATCATTCTAACTTACCAAAAACCAAACATACCTCCATACCTCCATTGTCTTCAACCTTGGGAAGAGCTTGAGAGAGAGAGAGAGAGAAGGAAAGAATTCTGCAGAAAGAAAGAGAGAGGACAGACTTAACTTCAAGATTCAACACCAAATTCTGAGATAAATTAAGGCAAGTGATTTAAACTCTTTTGATTCAAGATATGTTCCCATGTTTAGGAATTTTCGAAGTTGATTTTTGGAGATAAATTAGACCCATGAATTGAAAGTTAAAGGCCATGATTTATGTAGGAATTGCATGTAGTATATTCTGGACGAATTTATATGTTTTAAACAGAACCTTGATGATCTAAAAGTGAAATTAGGAGAAGTTTGATGATGTTCTTGAATGGAAGAATTCTGGAAATTATTTTGATGTAGTTTTGATCTAAACTAAGCTTTTAAATGATGAATTATGGGACTTAGAATGTTAATACTGTTATAGGATGTTAGTATAATGTTAGAGTAACCTTATCTTGGAGTTTCATGCTTAAAAATGGAGTTTTGGGTCGAAACTGTAACTGCAAAACGAAGCAGTCCGTAACCATACCTGTGCAATCGATCGATCGACATTCATCAGTCGATCGATCGACCACCATCGATCGATCGAAGGTAAAGGTCGATCGATCGACCTTCCCAGAATGAATAAAGTTTTTTTTCCTTAATTGAATTTTAATGGTGTTAACCCTTGATTAGTATTATTGGAGACATTATGAATACCCTTAACCTTAAGGAAGACCAGTAGGCATGATTATGAGATTGGACCTTAATTGGAATTTAATTTGAGGAATTATTCTAAATAAATGAAATTCGTTATGTGAGATAATATTTGGGTTAATAGTGCAAATTTGAATGATTTGATGGAATAAGGTTTGGGGCAGAAGTAAAGACCTTAGGTATATGTGGGAATTATCGGAACTTAATAGTCTATTTGAGATAAGTTTTAAGTTTAAGATATTACGACGTGAGACGTGACGACTATTTAATTTATATATTATCGGGATACTTGAAACATATGAAATTGGAATAATGGTAAATGATGTAGAGTATACCTTTATTAATATCGAGATATCTAAGATGTGTGAATGCTTAGTATATAATTTTATGTGTATGACATACCTACCATACTTGCTATCACTGGAGGTTACGTTCGCTTAGGGCCTTCTTATCCTTGTGTGCCCGGATTTAGATAGGTACCTCGAGGACATAATTCAAACGAACGACTTATTTGTGAGTTAATGAGCCAGCTGACTATGGAGCGTAGGTATGTACGTGACCATGGATATGATTGAATTATGTTCGCCTCCATTTTTTTTTGTGTGTGGTGTTTATTCCAACAATTCCTGAGAGATTCAGAATTTGTAATCCTTATGTGCGTGATGTACCGGGATGGATAGCAGAGTATGTGTGCACCGTAGCTTAGCCTTGGGTGCTTGTATTGTATAATTAAGATGTGAAAATATACGGTTAAATGAGAAGGAATTTACTATGTTAAATTGTGAGTATAATTATGGTAATGTTTTGAAAAGATAAAAAGGGAACTTTTATCAATAAATGGTTTTGTTAATGATTGGGAATCCGGGAATTAACGTAGAACTCTCTATTCAATTGTTAAGGTTGGTAAATAAACGTGAACCGAGTAGTATTGTTAGAAGCTCTTTAGATAGTTATGAGATAACACATGAATGGGTACAGGAACGTTAGGAGTGCACAGTTAGACGAGAGGTGAGTATATCATGTGAGAGCACGTCCTAACATGTACTTTGCATATACTGTTTTAAATGTTTTTAAAGCACTTGCAGGTTTTTAAAATATCTCCACATTCGGGCTCTGACCCGTTTGCTTTCAAATCTATCTTTTTGTAAAACCATTTTAGGTGCCCAGCCACAAGGTCACCATGCATAGGATTCTCATTCTGATGACGAGCTGTAGCTGCTTGTGGAAGCTACAGGGATTTGCTTTTAGACGCTTATATCATTTGGATTCCTTATTCAGTATTCCTCAGTTGTAGGGCATGTTGCCCAAATTCTATTAGATACATTTCCATTTCAGTTTTTCAGACTTTGGCATGTATTCATTCAGTATTCAGTATTTCAGTATTTACTTCAGTGGTGGGATTGTTTTATGAGGAGTTTTTCCTCCAGATTTATTTATATCATGTGACGGTTAATCTATTTACTTCATTATGGTGAATGGTGTTTTATTCTTCTTTACAGTTGTTGCATGTTAATCAGACTTTAATTAAAATTTGGCAACTTACTTTTTAAATACTAGGTGGTTAGTAATAATAAAATGTTTTCGACAGTGATGCTATTAACTGAGCCAATTTGGCGTTTTGATTTAATTTAATAAAGGAGTAGCTACCCGGTATTTAATTAGTCGGGGTGTCACAGGTGGTATCAGAGCATCAGGTTCTAGTGTCCTTTAGGATCTGTACGGCTTATTATGTTTCCGCTGAGCTTTCTTTGATATAGAGCCCTAATACTAGGAATGTTGTATTAATCTCTACATTGGGAATTCGTACTTCCGCGATTTGTTTATTTGAATGATGAACTCATCCAAATTTACTTAAATTTTCAGATGGACCGTCCTGAAGAACTAGCTAGAACGGTTGAGGGAGTCAACGGACAAGATCGACTCACACCTCAGGTATCTCCAGAGAGAATATCAACCGCTGAGTTAACAGGTATCGTGGCACAAGCAGTTACCACTGCAGTTCTACAGTACCAAGAACGCAGCATACAACTTAAAAGAGGCAAAAGACCTAGAGAGGTTAGCCAGATGCATGTGAATAAAGCTGAAAAATGTACGAAGACCCCGAAATTACGACAACAAACTACCCAAGACCGAGTCAGTTCTGGTCAACAACGTGGTGAAATGGAACAGTTTCGAAAGAAGAATAAAGTTCCAAGTCAGCAAGGCCAACACCGACAGCAACAGGGTCAGAGGGGGAGTAACATCAAAGGCCGATGTTTTGCGTGTCGCGAGCATGGCCATCACCGTTATGAATGTCCTAATAAGGGCAAGGCCCCACAGCAGCAGCAGTAGGGTGCCCGTAATGACCTACAGGTGCCAATTTCTTCAGTCGCTCTCCCAGCACCAGATCGGGTATCAGCCCTACCAATCTTTCCAGTAACTCCAGTGCAGCAGGGGCAATTACAGTACAGTCATTTCTATAATGTCCGCCAGGCAGCCGCCCCACAGGCGCCACCCACTATTTGGGGTATGTTTTCTTATCCCTGAGACTTTGGGTCGATTTTTGTTTGTTACTGGATCAACGCATTGTTTTATAACTACTTATCATGCGAAGACCTTAGGGCTATTAATCACAGTAATTGAAGACTATACACGGGTAGATTAACCACGGGAAATGGTTCTTTTCTTTTTATGCCGGGGAGTGGGGGTAGAGATTAGAAGTTTTGTATTACCTGAAGATATGTTAGTATTAGAGATGACCGAGTATGATGCCATTATTGGTATGGATTGGCTTGTTGCGTACCGATCCATGATTGACTGTTTCAGTAGGAGTATTATCTTTGCTATTCCCGGGAGGGGATGTTTTTGGTGGCAATGCCTCGTCCTGAGGGAGGATCGTCCACTCATTTGTACTACAAAGAGGAGGATACCTCTGAGGTAGTTGTGATTCCTTTAGATTCGATCCCGATTGTCAGAGAGTTTGCCGAGGTATTTCAGGATATACCTGGATTACCCCCAGTCGTGAGATAGACTTTGTTATAGACTTATTGCCAGGTACGTGACCATAGCACGCGCACCATACCATATGGCTCCAGCTTAGATGAGGGAGTTACGAGATCAGATTAAGCAGTTGTTGAGTCAGGGGTTTATACGGAAGAGTACTTCACCATGGGGTGCCCCTGTGTTGTTCGTAAAGAAGAGAGATGGTTCACTGAGATTGTGTGTGGACTACCGGGAGTTAAACAAGGTCACGATACGGAACAAATATCCGTTGCCTCGAATCGATGACCTATTTGACCAGTTGAGAGGAGCTTCTTGCTTCTCAAAGGTTGATTTGCGATCTGGTTACCATCAGTTGCGTATCAGGGAGGAGGACGTCTCGAAGACTGCGTTCTTATCGAGATATGGTTCCTACGAGTTTCGGGTTATGCCATTTGGTTTGACCAACGCTCCAGCAGCATTTATGGACTTGATGAATAGGGTGTTCAGGGATTACCTAGACCAGTTTGTCATTGTCTTCATCGATGATATTTTGGTTTACTCCCAGACAGAGGAGGAGCATGACGAGCACTTGAGACTAGTTTTGCAGACACTGCGCCAGAATGAGTTGTATGCAAAATATGAGAAGTGCGGGTTTTGGCTGAAGGAGGTTCAGTTTTTGGGGCATATTATTTCCGACCGGGGAATATCGGTTGATCCGGGGAAGGTATCCGCGGTGAGGGAGTGGGGACAGCCCACGACACCGACGGAGATCCGTAGTTTCTTGGGCCTAGCAGGATACTACAGGAGGTTTATTCGGGGTTTCTACACGATAACGGGTCCCATGTCACACCTAGCCCGTAAAGGTGTGCCGTCCATTTGGAGTGATGCCTATCAGTTGGCATTTGATGAGTTAAAAGACAAGCTAACCTCAGCACCTGTGTTAGCATTGCCGAGACCGGGAGTTGAGTATCTTGGTTACACCGATGCGTCCTTGCAAGGACTTGGAGGTGTACTGCAGCAGGAGAGTCAGGCCATAGCTTATGCTTCCCGTAAGCTTAAGCCTCACGAGAAGAATTACCCTACCCACGACTTGGAGTTAGCGGCAGTGGTATTTGCCCTTCGTATTTGGAGACACTACCTGTTGGGGGAGAAGTTTCAATTGTTCACGGATCACAAGTCCCTACAGTACCTATTCACGCAGAAGGAGTTGAATATGCGACAGCGGAGGTGGCTTGAATTCGTGAAAGATTATTAGTTCGATATCCAGTATCACCCGGGGAAGGCTAACGTGGTGGCAGACGCGTTGAGCCGTGGACCGGTAGATGAGGTGGCAGATGTGTGGAAGGCCAAGTGGAAGGAATTGGGACACCAGGATGCAGTGGCCCGATCATTCATGTCTGTGATGACTGTTACACCGCAGATTGTCACGAAGGTGGTGAAGGCACAGGCAAATGACTCGTTATGTCAGGATCAGATAGTTCGATTATTAGCAGAAGGAGCCGAATCCTATACCGTTAGCTCAGACGGGGGATTACGCTTCAATGGGAGATTGGTAGTTCCGGAGGGGGAGGAATTGCGGTATGAGGTGATGGCAGAGTCTCACGGCTCACGGTTCGCGGTACATCCCGGAGGGGACAAAATGTACTAAGATATGAGACGCCAGTATTGGTGGAGCGGGATGAAGAGAGATATTTCCGAGTTTGTCTCAAAATGCGCCACTTGTCAGCCCGTAAAAGTGGATCATCAGAGACCGACAGGACTGCTACAGCCATTAGAGGTCCCGATGTGGATGTGGGAGAGCATCTCTATGGACTTTATCACGGGATTGCCTACGTCACAGAGAGGTCACGACGCCATCTGGATGATTGTTGACAGGTTGTCAAAAGTCGCTCATTTTCTACCCGTAAGGACAGACTACACTGCGGGACAGTATGCTCAGCTCTTTATTGCAGAGATAGTGAGACTTCACGGTGTGCCCTTAAATATCGTGTCGGACCGAGACAAGATATTCGTTTCACGGTTTTGGGAGAGTTTTCAGCAGGCCATGGGCACGGAGTTGAGGTTGAGTACAGCGTACCACCCGCAGACCGACGGGCAGACCGAGCGCACAAATCAGATGTTGGAGGACATGCTACGTATGTGCACCATTGACTTTGAGGGAGGATGGGAGCAGTACCTTCCACTGGTGGAGTTTGCCTACAACAACTCCTATCAGTTCACCATTGGCATGGCTCCATTTGAGGCATTGTACGGTAGACCTTGTCGTTCCCCAGCATGTTGGTTGGAGGTGGGGGACAACAAACTACTTGGGCCGGAAGTGATTCAGGATACTTTGGCAAGGATAGAATTGATTCGCAGTCGCATTCGGGTGGCTCAGGACAGACAGAAGAGTTATGCTGATGCGAAGAGATTCTTCAGAGACTTCCAAGTGGGGGACCAGGTTTTGCTCAGGGTTTCTCCTATGAAGGGGATTATACGTTTCGAGAAGAAAGGGAAGTTGGCACCGAGATATGTGGGACCATTCCCTATTATTGAGCGGATCGGACCAGTTGCGTATAGACTTGGGTTACCGGAGCACTTACATCGGATTCACGATGTGTTTCATATTTCCTCGCTTAGGAAATATCTTAGAGATAATTTGGCTCATTCTCTCATTGCTGTGGAGGATATTGATCTCCAGCCGGATAGCTCCTACGAGGAGGGGCCTATTGCTATTCTGGACCGAAGTGAGCGGAAGCTGCGGTCAAAGATAGTCCCGTTAGTGCGTGTTCAGTGGCGACATCATAATGTCGAGGAGTCCACATGGGAGCGCGAGGATGAGATGCGCGAACGTTATCCAGAGTTATTCCTACCAGGTACTTACTAGTTTCGAATTTCGGGACGAAATTCAGTTATTAGGGGGGGAGTATGTAATACTCCGTATTTTCTATGGTATTTATTTTTGGGGATTTATTGAATTAAATGTTTATTAATTGGAAATTAATCCGGAGAAAATATTAACGAGATGTGAGTTAGTATTTTATTATAATGTGTATACTTGGCATTATATGAATATTTGTAATATTGAAATTGTCGTGAGATTTAAATACGTCAATTTGGGAATTTTGCTTGACGCGTGAGACCGCCACGTCATGGTATTTTGTTATTAAATTAAAAAGTGAATTTTTGTTCCATTAACCGTATGGTCATTTTGAGTGCGCCAACGCGTCCGGAAGAGTCGAGATAGTCAGAAAACACTAGCCGGAAGTTTAGTTTGGGTCCCGGGGTATTTGTGGGCCATACCGGCATCAAAAAGGGTATTTTGGTAAATTGCATTTTTGGGAATTAAAAAGTGACGAAAATAGAGATTACAATCTGACTATTTCCTCAACCCACTTAACCCACTAACCACACTATATGCCATTATGGGCTACGGGAGAAGTTGATATATCATTCTAACTTACCAAAAACCAAACACACCTCCATACCTCCATTGTCTTCAACCTTGGGAAGAGCTTGAGAGAGAGAGAGAGAGAAGGAAAGAATTCTGCAGAAAGAAAGAGAGAGGACAGACTTAACTTTAAGATTCAACACCAAATTCTGAGATAAATTAAGGCAAGTGATTTAAACTCTTTTGATTCAAGATATGTTCCCATGTTTAGGAATTTTCGAAGTTGATTTTTGGAGATAAATTAGACCCATGAATTGAAAGTTAAAGGCCATGATTTATGTAGGAATTGCATGTAGTATATTCTGGACAAATTTATTGTTTTAAACAGAACCTTGATGATCTAAAAGTGAAATTAGGAGAAGTTTGATGATGTTCTTGAATGGAAGAATTATGGAAATTATTTTGATGTAGTTTTGATCTAAACTAAGCTTTTAAATGATGAATTATGGGACTTAGAATGTTAATACTGTTATAGGATGTTAGTATAATGTTAGAGTAACCTTATCTTGGAGTTTCATGCTTAAAAATGGAGTTTTGGGTCGAAACTATAACTGCAAAACGAAGCAGTCCGTAACCATACCTGTGCAATCGATCGATCGACATTCATCAGTCGATCGATCGACCACCATCGATCGATCGAAGGTAAAGGTCGATCGATCGACCTTCCCAGAATGAATAAAGTTTTTTTTCCTTAATTGAATTTTAATGGTGTTAACCCTTGATTAGTATTATTGGAGACATTATGAATACCCTTAACCTTAAGGAAGACCAGTAGGCATGATTATGAGATTGGACCTTAATTGGAATTTAATTTGAGGAATTATTCTAAATAAATGAAATTCGTTATGTGAGATAGTGCAAATTTGAATGATTTGATGGAATAAGGTTTGGGGCAGAAGTAAAGACCTTAGGTATATGTGGGAATTATCGGAACTTAATAGTCTATTTGAGATAAGTTTTAAGTTTAAGATATTACGACGTGAGACGTGACGACTATTTAATTTATATATTATCGGGATACTTGAAAGATATGAAATTGGAATAATGGTAAATGATGTAGAGTATACCTTTATTAATATCGAGATATCTAAGATGTGTGAATGCTTAGTATATAATTTTATGTGTATGACATACCTACCATACTTGCTATCACTGGAGGTTACGTTCGCTTAGGGCCTTCTTATCCTTGTGTGCCCGGATTTAGATAGGTACCTCGAGGACATAATTCAAACGAACGACTTATTTGTGAGTTAATGAGCCAGCTGACTATGGAGCGTAGGTATGTACGTGACCATGGATATGATTGAATTATGTTCGCCTCCATTTTTTTTTTGTGTGTGGTGTTTATTCCAACAATTCCTGAGAGATTCGGAATTTGTAATCCTTATGTACGTGATGTACCGGGATGGATAGCAGAGTATGTGTGCACCGTAGCTTAGCCTTGGGTGCTTGTATTGTATAATTAAGATGTGAAAATATACGGTTAAATGAGAAGGAATTTACTATGTTAAATTGTGAGTATAATTATGGTAATGTTTTGAAAAGATAAAAAGGGAACTTTTATCAATAAATGGTTTTGTTAATGATTGGGAATTCGGGAATTAACGTAGAACTCTCTATTCAATTGTTAAGGTTGGTAAATAAACGTGAACCGAGTAGTATTGTTAGAATCTCTTTAGATAGTTATGAGATAACACATGAATGGGTACAGGAACGTTAGGAGTGCACAGTTAGACGAGAGGAGAGTATATCATGTGAGAGCACGTCCTAACATGTACTTTGCATATACTGTTTTAAATGTTTTTAAAGCACTTGCAGGTTTTTAAAATATCTCCACATTCGGGCTCTGACCCGTTTGCTTTCAAATCTATCTTTTTGTAAAACCATTTTAGGTGCCCAGCCACAAGGTCACCATGCATAGGATTCTCATTCTGATGATGAGCTGTAGCTGCTTGTGGAAGCTATAGGGATTTGCTTTTAGACGCTTATATCATTTGGATTCCTTATTCAGTATTCCTCAGTTGTAGGGCATGTTGCCCAAATTCTATTAGATACATTTCCATTTCAGTTTTTCAGACTTTGGCATGTATTCATTCAGTATTCAGTATTTCAGTATTTACTTCAGTGGTGGGATTGTTTTATGAGGAGTTTTTCCTCCAGATTTATTTATATCATGTGACGGTTAATCTATTTACTTCATTATGGTGAATGGTGTTTTATTCTTCTTTACACTTGTTGCATGTTAATCAGACTTTAATTAAAATTTGGCAACTTACTTTTTAAATACTAGGTGGTTAGTAATAATAAAATGTTTTCGACAGTGATGCTATTAACTGAGCCAACTTGGCGTTTTGATTTAATTTAATAAAGGAGTAGCTACCCGGTATTTAATTAGTCGGGGTGTCACACTTAGTTTCAACTAATATGCATATGAAGTGATGTCTAATTTTTATATGTTTAGTTCGCGAGTGTTGAACAGGATTTTTAGAGATATTGATCGAGCTTTGATTATCACAATAGAGATGTAGTTGTTCTTCTTCAATACCATAATCACTTAACATTTATTTAAGCCAAAGTAATTGGGCACAGCAATTTCCAGCGGCTATGTATTCAGATTCAGCTGTTGATAAAGAGGTGCAATTTTGTTTCTTACTACTCCAACCTATTAGATTATTACCTATATAGTAACATGCTCCTGATGTGCTCTGACTATCATCACTACACCCAACCCAATCGGCATCAGTATAACCTATTATAGTGCTAGGTGTATCATTGGTGTACCAAAGTCCTAAATTTAGAGTGCCTTTTATGTATTTTATGATTCTTTTAACACAAATTAAATGGCTCTCTTTAGCATTGTTTTGATAACGGGCACATACGCAAACAACGTACATAATATCAGGACGCAAGGCAGTAAAGTATAGCAAGGTTCCTATCATACTGCAATAGAGAGTAGGATCTACGGATTTAACATCCTCATCCTTACATAGTTTGACCGTAGTACTCATGGGAGTTTTAGCATCTTTTTCACTCTCAAGGCCGAATTTTTTAACAATCTTTAAAGCATATTTCAATTGCGAAACAAATAATCCTTCTGAACTCTGTTTGACTTGAAGACCCAAGAAAAATTGCAACTCCCCCATAAGAGACATTTGAAATTCTTTATGCATAATTTCATAAAAGGATTTAACTTCCGAGGGAGATGTTGATCCAAAGATGATATCGTCAAAATTAACTTGAGCTATAATAAAAATGTTTGTCAAAATGTTTGACAAAAAGGGTTTAATCATTTCCACCTCTCTTAAAACCTTTGTCTAAGAGAAAATAGGAAAGGCGCTCATACCAGGCTCTTGGCGCTTGTTTTAGGCCATACAAAGCCTTTTAAAGACGAAAGACATGATTTGGATATTGAGGGTCAATAAACCCTTTTGGTTATTCTACATAGGTCTCTTCAGTCAATATTCCATTAAGGAAGGCATATTTGACATCCATTTGATAAAGCGTAAAATGTAAGTAACAAGCTATGGCAAAGAGAAGATGAATAGATTCTAATCAAGTAACAGGAGCAAAAGTCTCGTTAAAATCTATTCCATCAATTTGAGAGTATCCTTGACCAACTAATCTGGATTTGTTTCTAATGATTATCCCACTTTCATCATATTAATTTTTAAATATCCAATGTGTGCCAATAACCTTTTTGTGATTAGGCCTACGTACAAGATACCAAACATCATGAATGAAAAATTGAGGAAGTTCTTCTTGCATTGCATAAATCAAATGAGGATCATTCAATGCATCATTGACATTCTTTGGTTACACAAGGGAAACAAAACATACATAATACGCATAGTTTCTTAATTGAGATCTTATACGCACAGGCTCACTAGGGTTACCAACAACGTTATCTATGGGATGGTCTTTAGAAACCTAGTTAGGTACTTCAGGTGTCTTAATTGGTAAAGAATCATCTATTTTTGGAGAGTCACTTTCTAAAACATTTTCAGACTCTTGCACAATAGTTAGTTCACCAGTCTTACTCTCTACAGTAGTGTCACTTACAGTAACATTTATGGATTCCATTAAGGTCTTAGTGCGAAGATTATAGACACGATATGCTCTACTATTAGGAGAATATCCTAGAAATATAGCTTTATCTCCACGAGTCTCAAATTTGGATAAGTGTTCTCTGTATTTGTAGACATAACACGTACTACCAAAGGTTCCAAGGTACTTAATATTGGGCTTCTTCCCATACCATAATTCGTAAGGAGTTTGTTTAGAATTCTTTCTAAGATAGACCCTATTGATAATGTGATAAGCAGTACGAATAGATTTTACCCAAAAATACTTAGGTAAAGTCTTGGCATGAATCATAACACGTGCAATCTCTTTAAGGGTAAGATTCTTTCTCTCAGCAATACCATTTTGTTGAGGAGTCTTAGGAGCACTAAATTCATGTTTGTAACCATTATAGTCACAATACTCTATAACACCAGTATCTAAGAATTCTCCACCTCTATCACTACGAATTTTATTTACTTGAGTGTCTTTCTCATTTTCAATTCGAAGTAAAATCTTCAAAAAGGTGTGGAAAATGTTAGACTTTTGTTTTAAGAAAGCTACCCAAGTAAATCTGGTGAAGTCATCAACTATAACAAGAATGTAACTGTGTCCACAGAGCCTAACATGGATGAGCTCCAAGGGTTTAGAGGTAAGGATATCTTTGACTTTCTTATGAGCTGCCTTAAAAAATTTTCCTTCCTGATATGATCCACAAACAATATTATAAATAGGTTTGATCTTAGGAATACCTCTAACTATTTCTTGTGAAGATAATCTACTTAAATTTTCATAATTTATGTGGCCCATTCGATTATGCCATATCTCATTGTCATCCATTCTGGCAATGTTACAGACCTCAGTACTATTCTGGACAGTATAACAATTGTCAGGAGTCTTGAGTCCTGTAATTATGCACTCACCTTTTTCATTTAAAATTTTATAATTATTCTTTGAAAAGGTGACAGTATGATTTGAGTCACAAAATTGCGAGATACTAAGTAGATTAGCCGTAAGACCTTTTACTAGAAGAAAATTTTCAAGTAAAGGTAATCCTTCTTCTTGGAGTGTTCCTTTACCAATGATTTGAGATGATACACCATCACCAAAAATAACTTTTCCTCCAGCAAAGATGGTTTTGTTTAAAAGTTTGGTATCATCCCGAGTCATGTGCTTTGAACATCCAGAGTCTAAATACCAACCACAGGGAGTGTACTCATTTTTTGAAGCAATAATCACAATGTTACACTTCATCTGGGGCAAGGTTCTAAAAAACGCGGGGCGCGATCGAGGCGTGGAGGTCAAGCCTCAAGCCTTAGAAGCCTAGGCGGGTTTAAGCGTAAAAAGGCGTGAAAAGGCGTTTAGGCCTTATTAATATATTTTAATATTTTTACACCATAACAAGGCTATTAAAATACTAAAATTGTACATATCATAAAAATATGTCTGAATATATGAAAATTAAAATACTATTTGATTATTTTGGATGAGATAATGGTCCGGTTAGTTAAAAAATTCTTTAAAAGGCGATATCGTTTCACTAAAGTATTGTTGTTTTTAGAAAAAAGTGCCCCTTAAGAGTTTTACTAAGCATAAGGCGTAAAAAACGTAAGGCGAGGCGTTTTGCCCAAGCCTTAAGCCTCGGCGTGCCTAGGCGGAGCCTAGGCGGGTTTTTTAGAACAGTGATCTGGGGTAATAGCTCATCTTTTCTAACCCAAATATCTCTTATTTTCATTTTGCGCTTATTTGCTCTCATTTGATAAAATTTGCGAGCATTAGATTTTTGTTGAAAATTGTTTTGCGCATGAGGTTGAATTTTATGGAAAGTATGAGAATTTGGTTTAGAAAAGTGTCTAGCATTCCTTCTTGGAAATGATCTTTTAGGTTTGGTCTTTCTTTTTCTATAGTTAGAGTTTTTTTCTGGTTGTCTAGGCAGAATATAATTGTTACGACTTCTCCTAGAATAGTTAAAGTTTTGGTACACAGGAGTATTATAGACAGGGTTGACTAAAAGTCTAGAGTAGCAACCTTCAATAGAATGACCGTATAAGTCACAGCATGAGCAATATAAATTGCTTGAAGATGGTATCTCCTTAGGAAAGTTTCTAAACATAGTCTTCATGGAATTTTGGAGTTGAACCTTATTCCTAAGGAGTACAGTTTGAAAGGAAGAATCACTCTACCTAATCGGGGGGCAGACATATATAGCCTTAGGTGGACTTTCACACTTAGAGCAACTTGATTCCCCAATATCAAACTTTGATTATTTTTCATCAAACTCATTTTTCAGAGAATGAAATTCTGGGCAAGTTTCTATAGGTCTTTTGCCTCCTGACACAAACTTAATTGGTTCAGAGTTTTTAGTTTGTGTCTTCAAATTTGGGCAAAACCCTATTCCAGCTCGATCATCAGAATTGGTTTTTGAATCAGCAACAAAACCATCAAAATAGTTTGAATTATTTTCAAATTTTGCAATTTTTTTTAAAACTGTTGTTGTCTTCTCTTTGGATTGTTCCAATTCTAATAATGTCCCTTTATATTTTTTCTCCAGAGTTTCATTTTCTTCAATCAAATTCTTTAATTTTTGATCAAAAATTTTGACTTCAGTTTCATGAGTTAGACATTGGGTAGTATACTCTTTAGCGTTAAATTTAACCATCAGACTTAGGTCTTCTAATTTCTTAGTGAGATCTTTCACTATCTTCCCTAGTCTAGAGCTTTTCTTGAGAGTTTTTGCATAAAGTGTGTGAATGTCAGGGAGGTCTTCAGTGTCTGAGTTACTAAGTGTAGTTTGTGAAGTGACCCCTAAGGATTCATTTCTTAAACTCACGCACCCATTGACATCATCATTATCGCTTTCCCTTTGACTCACACACCCCGTGGTAGAACTAGCAATATTCTCAAAAATTAAAGCATCTAAACCAGTAGCAGCATGATTCATAACAACTGAAGTAGAGTTACTGTCATCATTCTCATGCATAGGCATATTATCATTATAGATTATCTTAGCAAAGAAAGACATGCAAGGATCAAAAACATCAGATGTTCCTCATTTTCAGAATCACTTTAGTCATCCTAAGTTTTGCAAATGTTGGGCCTAGTATGTCTATTGGACGTGTTCAATTTCACTTTACAGTCTTGTGTTATATGCCCTAATTTTACACATCTAAAACATTCAATGTTCTTGAAGTCTTTGTGAGGTCTCATGTCCTTGTGATGTTTGTCTTGACCTTTCTGATGAGGTTTGTAGTTAGAATGAGTTGGATAATTTGGCTTGCCTTGTCTGTTTGCCATTTTATTTCTAAATTTGATAATTTTCTTAAACTATTTTGACATCAAGGTAATTTGATTATCCAAACTATCTATATCACATTCCTCATCAGAGTCATCATCGGGGATAGTAAACTCAGGTTTCATCAGCTTAGAGGAAAACTCAAATTGAAACTAGTCTGTTTCCTATGGGACTGTGTCAATTGCTTCTTAGATTCTAATTCCATCTCCACATTTATTAGTTTACTACTGAGTAATTCAGGAGTGATATTTTGGTCACTTATTTCCTCAATAGCATATCTTTTGTTATCAAATTTCTTTGGTAATGACCTTAGAATTTTAGAGACGATAACATGTCTGTCATAAGTGATCCCATTAGCATGAAATTTGGTCACAATGTCAGTCAATTTCATGTAAAAGTCATCAAAGGATTCAGAGTCTGACATAATTAGAGAGTTATACTACCGGACAAGCATTTGAGTTTTAGCAGCCTTAACTCTAATGTCACCTTCATCTGCAGTGATCAGTGTATCCCAAGCTTCCTTAGAAATGGCACAAGATGAGATCCTTTTGAACTCATGTTCATTTATGGACAGAAATATGGAATTCTTTCCTTTGTTATGGTTTCAAGAAGTTTGCTTCTCTTCTTGTGTGAATTCACTTAATGCTTTCTTAATCCTCTCTTTACTTCCTTCAGTGACTGGTTTAGTAGGATAAGTATATCCATTTTCAACAATATCCCAAACATCATCTCCCAAGGTTCCTTATATGAACGCAACCATTCTTACCTTCCAATAAGCAAAGTTGTTTCCATCAAAGAGAGGGGGTCTGGCCAAGTTCCCAAATCTTTCATTTTTCTCGTCCATTGTTTGATTTCAAGAAAACAATTTCAGAAACCCAAGATCTTTTAAAAAAAAATTCAAAGCTCTCATACCAATTTAAAAACTATTACTAAAACCGTTTAATACAAGATTAAACTATACAAGTAACTCCAAACTGTTTTTTGAGGAAACACTTTTCTTTAAATCAAATCAGGTTATTTCAAGACGTGTTTAATAAAATATGCACGAGATCAGTTCAAGATTTGTTAACAAGTTTTGAAAAAAAAATTAAGACAGTTTAAATCAGCACACTATACAGAATGAGATGAGGAGATGTAGAAAGATTAATGATAAGAGATTTTTAACGTGGTAAAACCTCACCCAACTGAGGAAACATCCACGGTGACTTCTAAGTCACAAACAAAAAATCCACTGAAACAAAATATAGCAGTTACAAACTATATAACACACATGCACACAAATCAATCCAATAAAAGTTTAGTAATTTACCCACTGGTTTCCTTCTAACTTCTCTGCAGTTCTGATTGTTGATGTGGTTCTCCCAGTTTGCTAACTTTCACTTTGTTCCAGTCTTTAAGTCGACCCTTATTTCAAGATCTTATTACCAACACTTTCAGTGTGGTAGTGTGTAAGTGTTTGTGATGGTGCTCTAACATATGCATGCACACACTCATGCTTATTTATACAAACAGCCCTATCAAATTACAGTTAAGATCTATATGCTGTGATTTTTAGTTTCTCTCTTCTTAGGAAACAAAAAAATGATTTGACCTTTAAAATGATCCAAGAATCCACGGCTATCTTGCTCGGAAGACGGTTCAAGATCTTAATCAATTTCAGGGTTTTTAAAATACTTTTGAAATTGAAAACCACCAAGTGCGATTCCAACTAGGTCAAAGGTCTTGTTTCAAAAGAACCAGAAACAGAAAATGATTTTGTTGATTTTGAAGATAAAAACATTTATAGAAAATAATCAACAAAAGATTTCTCGAGACGAGAAACTAAGAATGCAGATCTAAGTGTAATATAACACGGATCTATGATTTCTATATACTAGAAATACAGGTCTAACCTAATGTTTAAGTTAGACACAAGATCTTAAAACCAAGAGGTTAAACCACGAAATAACTTTTAATTCCAACACAAAAATAACTCTCAAACACTCAGGGTTGGTGTTTGGTGTAAATGGTTTTAGAAAACTGGATTAGGGTTTGAAACTGTGTTTGGACAAATTAGGGTTTCTAACTCTCTCTCTGCTTTCTCTCTCCTTTCTCTGTTCTCTCTCTTATCTCTTCTCTCTTCTCTCTCTACTTAGACGAAGTACCAAAAGTCTCTCAAAGGCTGAGGGTAAGCCTCCCAAATTGACTTTGATCCAACCGTGGGATAACAGCGGTGGGTTAAATGGCTTATGATTATTTAAGAAGGGTTTCACAGGGATTGGTATTGGATACATGAAGAGCGTTGATAAAATCAATCCAAGGGTTGATATTTAACAAGGCAACTGAGTCAATAACGAAACACAAATCGAACCGATATCAGGTTGACAGGTGTAGGGCTGATATGGAACCTCACACGCGCGTCTTAAAATAATTACAAAGCTACCTTAAAGTCTCTAGTGCTTTCGGATCCTACCCAAATGAACTTTTATGAATAAAACAATAAAATCAGTATTTACAAATTGACCCCAAAATCTTTTTAATCAAATTTTAATTATGAAGAAAATCATTAAAAATTCCCAAAAAATTATTAAAAATTGTTTTAAGGGAAATTAACGCACACAAAACACACAAACAATTTAATGTAATATATGAACAATGTATGCAATCCTAATGTCTGTGAGTGTATGTGAATATACCTTCAATTAATTAAACAAGAGGAATGAAGAGTAGAGTAGAGTAGAGTCTGAGGCTTTTTGGATTCTAGGGAATGGACTCACTTTCGTCACTATTTCCAATCTAGATGAGCACTTATATAATGTAGACTGAAGTGAGTCAAGAGTATAAGGAGCTTCATATAATTTTTGGGAAAGTAGTAGAATATATGTGACAAGGCTATTTACGGGGTGGTTAACTAGGTGGATCATGTATAGTACGTTAGGCGTGCACATTAGTAGAGGGGTGAGGTGTCCCCAAGAGAGTGTACGACACTAATTTAAATATCAAGAGCATACTTGCATTTTAATTTCCTGCTTTTAAATTCACTTGCTAAATATTTTAAAATGTTTTGGGCTCTAACCCTTGCTATAAAATATTTTTAAAACCTTTTAGGTGTCCCACCATCGGGGCTCCAGGCCTGATTATTCCTACAGGGTGCGTAGCTGTAGTATATGTGGACGTTGCACGATATTTGATTATATGCATGTCTTACTCTCTCTCTAGATAGGGACATTTCAGTTGTACTATTGGGCTTGTTCTCTTATATTCAGTTTTGGCATGTATCGGTACTCTTTTATACTTGCACTTTGTGGATTGCTTGTATAGTCGATGTGGTTCGGCTAACACTTTTATTAGTTGTGTGGCATGATCAAATTTTTTATTCTGTTGGTTATCTTGTATCTCTTTTATATTGGTTGGTTTCGATTTAAATCATAGGATGAAATTTGGCATCAGCTTAATTAAAGACAAGGTGATTAGTAATTAATAATTTTTACGACAGTTATGCTAAGAATGAACCAGATGAAATTCTTGTTTAATTTGATATAGGACTGATCACGCGGTATTTTATTAGGTGGGGTGTCACAGATGGTATCAGAGCATTAGATTCTAGTGTCCCTAGGATCTGTGCGGCTTACTTTAGTTTCAGCTTCGCGTTCTTTGGCATAAAGCCCTATTATTAGGATTATTAACTCATCTTTATGTTTATTATCTATCTCTCTTCTGTTATTTTTTGAATTGTAATAATGATGAACTAATACAACTCGTTTTACATTTCAGATCCCGCCCAGGAGAGCGAGAGGTAGACCCACGAGGATAGCCGCCCGAGGAGGAGAGGTTGAGTCTCCCAAGGAGCCTGAGGCACCGCAGCCCCATCCTCCACAAGGGTTCATAGCCACCATAGCACATGGCTCTAGTGGAGAAGGTCCACCTAGGGTTGAAAGAGCTGCATCGGGTTCGAGAGGCCTTCCAGAAGGGCCATCCTCTAGAGTTCTAGGGTAGTGCGGATGTGATTGCAGCTTACCAGTGGAGGCATGATTTGCAGAGGTATTTACGGATGGTGGAGTGTAGCGAGGTGCAGAAACATATGCTTGTGATGTTTAGGCTGATGGAAGTTGCCTTGTAGTGGTGGGAGTCCACTACCACTATTGTAGAGAGGGAAACTATGACAGTTGAAGAGTTTTGGGTGCGGTTCGATCGCAAGTATTTTCCTTTGGCCATCGAGCCTAAGATGAGTAGGAGGCTTAGGGAGATGACTCCGGGAGACCGGTCTGTTTTCGAGTATGAGGAGGAGTTCACTCATTTGGCCACTTTTGTGCCGGGTGAGGTGAGCAACAAAGAAAGGAAGAATGCTATGTTTATTGATGGGTTAGCTTGGAGGATTAGGCAACATCTGATTGGGAATCCGACTTTAGTGACGTACACTGACGTGGTAAATGTGGACTTACTCCATTGTCAGGATCATTGATACGACACAAATATTGCATATTTCCACCCTATATCTTTATGCATTCTAGCACTTTTACGGTCCTTAATGCCTATATTTATGCTCATTAACCAGAAAACCTTGGATTTGGATATATATATATATATATATATATATTCTTTACAGGGGTTAATTATTCTTTTGTAGGTATTGGAACATTAAAAGTGAGATTCAGGTTCATTTCGGAGAAGTTCCGTCACTGGATGCTACTTTAAGGGAATTTTAGCCAATTCACATTTCTTCTCCAGCTCATGGTAATTCCATTGATGCGTAGTTCATCGAGTTAGCATCGTGTGGCCACAAATGGCGTGTCGTTTGGAGTTCAGACGAGGAAGTTAGGTCCATTTTCGTAATCAACCTTTTCTCCTCATGTTGGACCAAACAAGGCTGAGAAACAGAGTACTGGTCGACCTCAGTTAAAGGCTCGGTAGACTGCGTTTTTGGATTTTTCCATGGAAAAGAGACAATGGGCTTTTACTTGAAGGCACGGTCAACCGGTCCCCTGGCCACGGTCGACCGCGATCGTCAGATATATTCTCCTTTTTTTTTCTTTTTCTTTTCCACTTAATATATAAACCAATTTTTTATTTCTATTTTCAATATCTTACATTTCACATTAGGTTTAGGGTTTGTCTTGAGAGCTTTGCCTTATTCTCCATTCCCTTTGGGTGTTTTACCCATTTTGATTTATGTAAGTTTATTAATTTAAGTTGTATTTCCTCATTTTCTTGCTTTGTAGTTAATTTACTTGCTTTCTAATTTAGTTTACTTGATTTATTTACATGCTTTCATTTATTTCTTTCGAGTGTAGTTTTATCGCGTTTATTTACCATGTTTATTTATTGAGTTCTTAATATGCTTTCTAGCTAATTTATTCTAGGTTGTGTCAGATTGAACTCACTTCGGGTTGACATGTTGCTTTGCTTTGGTGATGGAGTTTACGGGTCTATTTCGAGTGCGTTGTCCTAGTTATTATGTTTAGGAGATTTGACGTGGCATATCATGTATGCTCCGTGCTTACGACCTTGCGTGCGTAATTTCCGGGGTATTTATTGATGCCAAAATCTTATTAGGCTTTTATGCAAATTTAGGGGCGTGACAACTCTTGATTCAATTAACTGTTGAAACGAGACACAATCTTAATAACTCGTCGACCCATGTAACCATTTTATACTAATTAACTAGGGTGAGGGATATTCGACGCAACCTATAGTTTTTATCTCTTTTATTAGTCTAGTTTAAATACACTAGCCCAGATTAATCATTTCCCTTTTTCCATTTTTTTCTTTTCATTGTAATTATTTTTTTCACTTTTATTTTATGAATATTAAACCTTATAAATTCTAGCAACTCGTCTCTGCGGATTTTTGATACCCGAACTTGGCCGCTATACACACCCATTGAGTGTAGTCGTAAGTTTAGGTTTTTATATTGAGGTGGTGAACAGAAAACAACGATCGGCGCTTAACGCGCGCCGCTTTTCACCCTTAATCAAAATGGCACCGTTATCGGGGATCGAACCCGGGTCACCTGCGTGACAGGCGGGAATACTTAGTCAATTCACATTTCTTCTCCATCTCATAGGAATTCTACGAATGCATAATTCGTCGAGTTAGCATCGCGTGGCCTTAAATGATGCATCGTTTGGAGTTAGAACTAAGAAGTTAGGGCCATTTTCGAAATCAACCTTTTCCCCTCATGTTGGACCAAACAAGGCTGCCAAACAGAGTATCGGTCGACCACGGTTAAAGGTCCGTTCGATCGCGGTTTTGGATTTTTTCGTGGTAAGGAGACAGTGGGCTTTTACTTGAAGGCGCGATCGACCGGCCCCCTGTCCGCGGTCGACCACGGTCGCCAGATATTTTTTGCCTTTCTCCTTTTCTTTTATTTTTCTTTTATTTCTAATTTATTTCTTTACCACTTACTAGATAAACCAATTTTTGGTTTCTATTTTCAATATCTTACATTTCACATTAGGTTTAGGGTTTGTCTTGACAGCTTTGCCCTACTCTCCATTTCCTTTGGGTGTTTTACCCATTTTGATGTTTGTAAGTTTATTAATTTAAGTTGTATTTCCTTATTTTCTTGCTTTGTAGTTAATTTACTTGGTTTCTAATTTAGTTTACTTGCTTTATTTACATGCTTTCATTTATTGCTTTCTAGTGTAGTTTTATCGCGTTTATTTACCGTGTTTATTTACCACGTTTTTAATATGCTTTCTAGCTAATTTAGTCTAGGTTGTGTCGGATTGAACTCACTTCAGGTTGACATGTTGCTTTTCTTTGGTGATGGATTTTACGGGTCTATTTCGAGTGCGTTGTCCTAGTTATTATGCCGAGGAGATTTTATGGGTCATATCATGTATGCTCCGTGCTTACGACCTTGCGTGCGTAGTTTCCTGGTATTTGTTGACACTAAAATATTATTAGGCTTTTATGCGAATTTCGGGGTGTGACAACTCTTGATTCAATTAACTGTCGAAACGATATGCAATCTTAATAAATCGTCGACCCATGTAACCATTTTATACA
Source organism: Sambucus nigra (assembly GCA_949130495.1). Classification (NCBI taxonomy): domain Eukaryota; kingdom Viridiplantae; phylum Streptophyta; class Magnoliopsida; order Dipsacales; family Adoxaceae; genus Sambucus; species Sambucus nigra. The sequence goes on along the minus strand of OX422220.1, from coordinate 104,695,435 downwards.
AATTAACTCGAGTGAGGGATATTCGATTCAACCTATAGTTTTTACTGCTTTTACTCGATGCAACCATTTCCTTTTTGCATCTTTTCCTTTTTGTTGTAATTATCTTTTTCACTTTGATTTTAGGAATATTAAACCTTATAAATTCTAGTAACTCGTCTCTGTGGATTTTCGATACCCGAACTTGGCCACTATACTCACCCGTTGAATGTAGTCATAATTTTTGGTTTTTGTATTGAGGCGGTGAACAAAAACTAAGGATCGGTGCTTGACGCGCGTCGCTTTTCACCCCTATTCAAAATGGCGTCGTTGTCGGTGACAAGTTTATTTTAGAATTTATTTGATTTAGTATTTCATAGTATTTTCTTTCTATTTGTATTTTTATCTAACATTTTTTTAGGACTTCTACATTTGAGCACCAAGAAATGCTTGAATTTTTCCCGCGCGCATCTGCTTTGTGGAATTCTCCACTTCGAGCCATTTTTGGGGTAAGCATGTCTTATTCCAATTCTTTCGGTAATCATTGTTATAATTCTCAAAATTCCCGTAATCCGTTGACTTTCGATCAATACTTAGAGCGCCAAAAATTACAAATTCAAAAGTGACTTTGGGTGAGTATAACGAAAGTCAAAACTTGGGTTATTGGAATTTTGAGGATGATGGTAATGATTTTGGGCCTCCTTATAATAGGAATTTTGAAACGAATTGCAATAGTTTTCAAAATTCTTATAATAATGAGTTTGAGTATAGTTCCGATAATAATTTTCAAACTCGTCATTTCCAAGAATCCTCACCCCGGCCTATGACTTTCGGCGAGGGTTTGCTCATACTCGAGAATGAGAGGTATGAAGAACGTTATCGGGAAGAAAATCGTTGTTGGGAGCAAGACTTGGATTTATTATTTGAATCCGACGACGATTTCTCTTCCGAGTCTTTTGAAGTCGAGGAATGTTTTGAACCAAATGAGGATTTTGTGCCTACTTTGGAACAAACAATTATTCACCTAGGCCATCGCATAATAGATATTGAAAGTGAGGATAAAATGGATGTAGTATCCATTTTCAATGAAATGATTTAGTCTTTGGATCCCAAAGAAGAAAGTTTCATTGAAAATGATCCTATCTCCTTTGAAATTCCAACTTTGAGTGATGATGACTCATCTCTCGAGTTTGAATTTCTTTCCTCCCCCTTTTCATTCTCCGTTATCACACCGTCACAAGTACCCAATGAATCGGTTTCAAACTTTAATGTGTTAAACCTTTTCGCCGATGAGGAGTACTTTCTTGAGTCGCCTTTCATGATCGCATCTTTTCCTTCGTGTGCACCACCTCCCATTCTACTTTCAAAATCCTTGGGAGGATATTATCCTTTTCTCGATCCCCACATGTTTTTGTCACCCGTTCAATCCAAATCCCCCAACGCCCCTCCAAAACTTTTAATTGACGATGATTCACTTCTTCCGCCTTACACATGCCTTCCGTTGTTCAAACAGAATTCATATTTTTTGGAAGGCATGCTTGAGAGTGAGGGTACACCGGTCACCCTCCAAAGTCAAATTATTTTCATGGTGGAACCTCAACTATTTAGACTTCTAGTGTACAGTTAGTGTGAAGCCTAAATAGTAGGTTGTATATAGTTAGCTTTTTATTCTTTTTATCTTTTCTTTCTTTTTTTAATTTAGTCTATTGTAATTAGTTAACTTTTTGTTATTTGTTTTTTCTATGCTCGGTACTAACTTGTTTTGTAGATTCTTTGGACTTGTTCTTATGGGGATCACTCCAACTTTGGGTAATATCGCTCTTTTCCTCTCTTTTTACTTGTTTCTTAATTCACATTGAGGACAATGTCAGGTTTTAAGTTAGGGGTGTGGGATATTCTATCCATTTCTTTATTTAGTCCATATTTTTTCTCACATGTTAGTTACTTAGTATGATTTTCTTAGAAAAATTCAAAAATTTTAAAAAGATTTTCTTTCTTTTTATCCTTTATAGGGCATTTTTCCTTTGTTTCCGATGATAAATTTTAATAATTGCCCGATCCAATTGACAACTCAGCGATGCATGTTCTCGATTTTAGAAGTTATTAGACTTTAGTCCCCAATCATTGATATTATGAATAACTTCATGAATTAAACTTTAATCCCATGAGCACATGAACTTTTCTTGTTTTATTGATTTGGTTTAAGATTTTTATAACTCGATAATCTTTTGTTTCATTGTATATACTTACACCGAGTAAGCTTTGTACCTTTCGTCGTTTGTGAGTGTTATACACTATTCTTTTCTCTTTGAAAACGTTACAGTCGTTGGTAATATCTCTATTCTTTCATTTGATGGTTCATTAATTAAGTTCATATATGAAATGTGTTACTTGAGCATGATTTTCAAAATATTGTTTTGACTCGAGAATTGCGTAAACTTTATGAAATGATCATATAGGCCATCTTTGTTATATCACCCATATGACCTTGACCTCACCTTTTATATGTTCCCTAGTCAACCCATTTGAGCCTAAATACTAGCCTTTTCGTTTCATAACCCCAAATCCCATAACCAACTCTAAATTGGAGTTTTAAACCATACATACACCTTCCATACCTTTGTTTGTAATGTCACTTGGGATTGAATGATGTTTGTTGTTTTGCGGTTGTAATTTAGGAATATGAGAGTGAGAAAAGTAAAGAAAAGAAAGTGTAGTGAAAAAGAGAAAAAGAGAAAGCAAAAAGCAAAAGAAATCATGAGAAAAAGAAGAAAAGAAAGATAAAGTTGTATATGTTGTATATAGTTCAATAAGCTTTGATTGCTCTCCAATTGTTATATTTAATGCTTGATTATGGAACTTGTTTTCCATTTTTTGATATTGCCCGCATTTTCCAATTATGTCGATTTTTCATCCCGAACACTTTGAATCCGTACATACATATCCTTCGTTTCGTACCCTAGACAAGCCTACATTGCAACCCTATTAAAGTCCTATGTGATCTTAGGATGCATTTAATTTACAAGTCATAATAGCTTTTATAATGTGTGAAAATGCATTTCACCTCCTTTAATGAGTAGTATCTTTCATTGAGATTACATATTTTGCATTTTCTATATAGCGTTTATCATTTGTGACATGTTTGCGGCCTAGTTTCCCTTTACATTTACTCCTTATGTCCGCATGCCCTGTGTGTTACCTCCCTGTTTCGAGCGAATTCACTTGATGAGTGTAATGCCCGTGAGGATTGAATATATGCTTGCTTTAATGTTTATCTGGTTTATATAAGTTCTTTCCAAATCGTGATTTGCATGTGCTCGCTCCCCTCCCACATTTTAAGGTTTTAATTCTATGAGGTGCATTCTATAATGTTAATGATTTGGACTTGTATGTGAATGCATTCACTTTGCTAATAATGTGTATAAAATATTTTTTGTTATTTTTGGGCATGTCGCATGTGGGTTTGGGAATATTTTGAGGAAACCATATGATGTTTGTGGGTTTCATCCCTGAAAACCCTCACGAAACGACACTCGTCCACTAGGGCAACCTAGGGGTTTAACGGCTTATTGCATATGTTAAATGCAATCGTGTTTCCTACGAAAATCACATTTATACTTTGATACATATATACATCTTGTACTTCTTTCTGTGGACTGGTTTTGTTTGTTTCATTACTAGTCTAAGTTGGGGGGGGGGGGGTGATACGACACAAATATTGCATATTTTCGCCCTATATCTTTATGCATTCAAGTACTTTTACGGTCCTTAATGCCTATATATATGCTCATTAACCAGACAACCTTAGATTTGGATATATATATGATTTGCAGGGGTTAATTGTGCTTAGGTAGGTATTGGAACGCTAAAAGTGAGGTTCGATTGCATTTCGGAGAAGTTTCATCACTGGACGCTACTTTAAGAGCATTTTAGTCAATTCACGTTTCTTCTCCAGCTCATGGGAATTCCACGTATGCGTAGCTCGTCGAGTTAGCATCGTGTGGCCGTAAACGCACATCATTTAGAGTTCAGATGAGGAAGTTAGGGACATTTCTGTAATCAACCTTTTCCCCTCATGTTGGACCAAACAAGGCTGAGAAACAGACTACCGGTCGACCGCGGTTTTGGATTTTTCTGTGGAAAGGAGATAGTGGGCTTTTACTTGAAGGCGCGATCGACCGACCCCCTGTCCGCGGTCGACCACGGTCGCCAGATATTTTTTGCCTTTCTCCTTTTCTTTTATTTTTCTTTTATTTCTTTTCCACTTAATATATAAACTAATTTTTGGCTTCTATTTTCAATATCTTACATTTGACATTAGGTTTAGGGTTTGTCTTGAGAGCTTTTCCCTACTCTCCATTTCCTTTGGGTGTTTTACCCATTTTGATGTATGTAAGTTTATTAATTTAAGTTGTATTTCCTTATTTTCTTGCTTTGTAGTTAATTTACTTGCTTTCTAATTTAGTTTACTTGCTTTATTTACATGCTTTCATTTATTGCTTTCTAGTGTAGTTTTATCGTGTTTATTTACTGCGTTTTTAATATGCTTTCTAGCTAATTTAGTCTAGGTTGTGTCGGATTGAACTCACTTCAGGTTGACATGTTTCTTTTCTTTGGTGATGGAGTTTACGGGTCTATTTCGAGTGCGTTTTCCTAGTTATTACACCTAGGAGATTTGATGGGGGCATATCATGTATGATCCGTGCTTACGACCTTGCATGCGTAATTTACGGGGTATTTATTGATGCCAACATCTTATTAGGATTTTATGCGAACTTAGGGGTGTGACAACTCTTGATTCAATTAATTGTCGAAACGAGATGCAATATTAATAACTCGTCGACCCATGTAACCATTTTATACTAATTAACTCAGGTGAGAGATATTTGACGCAACCTATAGTTTTTACCGCTTTTATTAGTCTAGTTTAAATACACTCGCCTAGATTAATCATTTACCTTTTTGCATCTTTTCCATTTTGTTGTAATTATCTTTTTCACTTTTAAATTCTAGCAACTCGTCTCTATGGATTTTCGATACCCGGACTTGGCCGCTATACTCACCCATTGAGTGTAGTCATAAGTTTAGGTTTTTGTATTGAGTCGGTGAACAGAAAACAACGATCGGCGCTTGACGCACGTCGCTTTTCACCCCTAATCAATCATCGCTTCTATCTTAAGGGGAGCAAGAGGGGTGGGTAGTCGAGCCAGCAGGGCAAGGACAACGATGGTTCTTTTTGTGGTGCACAGCAGGGGTAGGATACCCGTCCGGGGAATCCTGCTAAGAGATTCTGATTTGGAGGACAGGGGTTCAGGTAGGGCCAACAGGGCCAAAAACAACATCCTATTCCTCAGGGCCAGGGGAACAATAGGGGTGTCCATCAGGGCCAACAGTCGGGACAACCTCGTCAGGTCCATCAGGGCCAGGGACAACAGCGTCAGGGCCAACAGGGCTGGTATTAGGGAGACGGCGAAAAATGCCATTTTATTTACAATCATGCAGGCCACTTCAAGAGAGATTGCCCACAGAGAGATAGGGGTCCTCAGTAGGGTGCCCCATATGGTTATCAGGTACAGGGACCTCCGGCAGTGCCAGCTCCCTAGATTCCACAGCAGTTAGGACACTTGTAGTATGTATTTGTGTACAACATCCGAGATGTTCCAATTCCCCAAGCACCGCCAGTGCCATCGGCAGTAGAGGGTACATTTACTATATATGGTCATGATGGTAGAATCTTTTTTGATACTAGTGCATCACATTAACTTGTTAGGAACCATTTCTCTAGAGTGGTTGGGTTACTAGACACGACTGATAGTCTACTCATGTGCATGGAGTCACCAATAGGGGTGGATTGCTTATTCACTCGATTTGTAGGGGGTAGACATTGTTATTGGGGGATTGAGTCTTTCAGTAGACCTCTTGGTCTTGGACTTAAAGGGCTATGATGTTATTTTGGGTAGAGACCTATTAGTCGGATATAGGGCAATGGTCGATTATTATGAAAGAGCCATAGTGTTCGGCATCCCAGGGTCGAAGATGTTTTTAGTGGTGATGCCCCTTCTTGAAGGAGGATCGCGCACTCATTTTTATTACCTTGAGAAGGATACCTCATAGGAAGTGGCGATCCTGATACAATCAATCTCGGTTGTGAGGGACTTTGGGAATGTATTCCTAGACCTATCGAGGTTGCCACCAAGTTGGTAGATTGAGTTCATCATTGATCTAGCATCGGGTACTAGGCCGATAGCCCGAGCGCCTTACCGCATGGACCCTTCGGAGATACGTGAGTTGAGGGAACAGATTCAATAACTCGGAGTACATCGCCATGGGTCTCATGTGTTGTTCGTAAAGAAGAGAGATGACCCACTTCTCTTATGTGTAGATTATCGGGAGCTGAATAAGGTAGGATTGATGATATTTTCTATCATCTACGAGGGGCGACATATTTCTCCAAAATTGATTTATGGTCGGGGTACCATCAGTTGAGGATTTGAGAGGAAGACGTCCTAAAAATTGCTTTTCTATCGCGGTATGGTTCTTATGAGTTTCGAGTAATTCCATTAGGGCTCACCAATGCACCGACGGTATTTATGGACCTTATAAATCGAGTTTTTAGAGATTTTCTCGATCAGTTCGTTATAGTGTTCATAGACGACATTTTGATATATTTGTGCATGGAGGAAGAGCATGATGATCACCTCCATATGGTCTTATAGACATTGTAGGATCACTAGCTATACTCCAAGTTTGAGAAATGTGGGTTTTGGCTTCGGGAAGTGCAGTTCTTGGGCCATATTGTGTCGGAATAGGGTATTGCTATGGACCCAAGAAAAGTGTCGACGGTGAGGGAGTGGGTCCATCCCACGACACTGACTGAGATTACAAGATTTTTGGGGTTAGATGGGTACTACCTCCATTTCATCAAGGGGTTCTCCAAGATTACCAAACCGTTAACAAATCTAACTCATAAAGGGGTGCCCTTTGTATGGAGCGATTCGTGTCAGTTTGCGTTCGACGAGTAAAGGACAAGATGACGTCGGCCCCCGTATTGGCATTACCAAGGGTAGGATTGGACTATTGCATTTATAATGATGTATCCTTGCAAGAACTCGGAGGTGTGTTACAGCAAGAAGAGCCGGCTATAGCTTATGCATCCCGAAAGCTAAAGCCCCACGAGAGGAACTACGCCACTCATGATAGAGAGTTGAATGAGCTAGTCTTTGCCTTGAGTATGTGAGACTATTCATAACGGAGACAAAGCCTATGCAGTATGTGATCCGTGATTTGTGAGACTATTCATAACGGAGATAGTATTCATAACGGACATAGTTCACTCACAAATCACGGAGCATTACCTTTTGGGAGACAAGTTCACCTTATTCACGGATCACAAATCACTCCAAAATTTGTTCACTCAGAAAGAATTGAACATGAGGCAAATGAGGTGGTTGGAGTTCGTGAAAGATTACTAGTTTGATATTCAGTATCATCCAGGAAAGGCCAATGTAGTTGCGAATGCATTAAGCCGACAACCCAAGGAAGATTTGGCAGCAGTTTGGAAGGAGAAATGGAGCGAACTTAGGCACGACGATGAGATTTCCAGGGCATGTATGGAGGTTCTAGCAGTCACACTCGAGATTGTTATATAGGTGATGAGGGCTTAGGCATATGATCCTTTCAACCAGGACAGGGTGATACATTTGCTAATAGAGGGTGCAGAGTCCTACTCCATTAGCTCAGAGGGCGGTCTACGCTTTAATGGGAGGTTGGCCATGCTAGAGGAAGAGGACTTGAGACACTTCATTTTGAATGAGGCTCATGGCTCTAAGTTTACGGTATGTCCCGATGGGGACAATATGTACCTAGATATAAGGAGGCAGTACTGGTGGACGGGAATGAAATGAGATATTGTGGAGTTTGTCTTAAAGTGTGCCACGTGTCAGCTTATGAAGGTAGATCGGCCACTTGAGATCTCGGTGCGGACGTGGGAAAGCATCTATATAGACTTCATTACGGGTTTGCCTATTTCACAGAGGGGTCACAATTCTATATGGGTTATAGTAGATCATTTGACCAAGGTGGCCCACTTTTATCGATCCGTACGAACTTTGAGACTATGCAGTATGTGAGACTATTCATAACGGAGATAGTTAGATTGCACAGGGTCCCAATCAATATAGTCTTCGACAGGGATAAGATTTTTGTATCGCATTTTTGGCAGAACCTACAAGAGGCTATGGGCACCGAGTTGAGGTTGAGCATTGCCTATTACCCCCAGACAGATGGACAGATGGAGCGGGTGAATTAGATGCTCGAAGATACGCTACGGATGTGTATTTATGATTTTGGGGGAGGTTGGGAGCAATACCTTCCATTGGTAGAGTTCGCGTATAACAACTCGTACCAATTCATTATTGGCATGGCCCCATTTGAGGCGTTTTACGGGAGACCTTGTCTCTCACCAGCTTATTGGTTAGAGGTGGGGGACAACAGACTATCGGGGCAAGAGATGATTCGGGACACGTCCTCCAAAATTAAGTTAATTCGGGGGCGTATCCGTATTGCCCAATATAGGCAAAAGATCTACGCAGGTGCAAATAGGATACATGTGGAGTTGGATATCGGGGATCAGGTATTAGTGAGGGTATCTCCTATGAAAAGGGTGATAAGATTTGGTAAGAAAGGGAAATTTGTGCCAATGTATGTGGGATCATTTCCTATAATTGAGAGAGTCATACCGGTAGCATACCATTTGGGTTTGCTAGATCATCTTTAGCATATCCACTATGTGTTCCATGTTGCATCGTTGAATAAATACAAGAGGAGTTAGAGGGAGTTTTGGCATGTCCCACTTGAGGAGATAGACTTGCAGCCCGATATTTCTTATGAGGAGAGACTAGTAGTTATCTCAGATCGTAGTGAGCGCAAGTTACGATCTAAAGTTATACCTATTATCCGTGTTCAGTGGGATCATCATAGTGCCGACGAGTCCACTTGGGAGAGTGAAAAGTACATGCAGGAGAAGTATCTAGAGCTATTTACTTTGGGTGCGTCCGAATTTTGGGGACAAAATTCCCTTGTAAGGGGGGAAGTATGTAACACTTAGTAATTTGTGGGTTTTTAGTTTTATTAATTAATTCGGTAATTGGTAATTTACTTATGTCCTAAATTAATGAGAATTAATTAATTGGGTTATTTAAAAGTGAGTACATCTAAATAAATTAACGGATCGAAGTTAATTTTAAAAATTATTATTCGGATGACGATTTTGAGTGCCCGGTTGAGTCCGATAAGGAGAAAATAGTCTGAAATGAGTGGTCATATGTATATATTGGGTTTCAAAACTTAATTAGACATAATTGAGCACCATATTAAGAGTTTGTGCCTTTTTAGGAGGCCCATAGGCCCAAAAACGGGATTTGAGTTTTAACCCTAATTGGGTAAGGGTAAGGCAACTTAAAGTTATTTTAAAAGACTAAAGTTGTGGAGAGCTTAAAAGGAGAGCCATTATAGGACAATTTGGGGATTTTGGGAGATGACTTCAATAACATGAGGAGATCCTTGAATTTAATCCAACATCCTCATCCAAAAGCATTTATCTACAAATTGAGGCAAGTGGGTTAATTAGAAATTGTTAATTTATATTTATCTATTCATATTAAAGGAGGTGAGAATTAATTAATATGTTAGGGTTTGTGTTCATGAGAAATTGGGGATTTCTTTGATTGGTAATTATAAATGTGTAGAGGTGTTAAGATTTGATTAATTTGACGCCTAATTGAAGAAATTGTTGAGGTTAGATGGAATATGATAAAAGTATGGATTTAAAATGAATCTAGGGACCTTTTGATGAAGAAATTTATACCGAATGACGGATTTAAACGTTTTAATGGTGAACTAGGTTTCTAGGAAGATTAGAGAAGGAGATGATACCAGGGTCATTTGAATGTATCTCGTTCAAACGAGATCCACTGTAATTCGAACGACAGGGCTTGTCGTTTGAATGACCTGTTAAGCCTGTCAGATTTCTTGCTTCCCCTGATTCAGACTTATTATGTATTCATTAGTCAATTCTATAACTTTGGTGATGATTTAGGGTTTTAATTGTTGAATGTTTACCCATGAATTAATTAGAGTATTAATGAATTTGAAGATTTAGGGTTCATGATTTAGTGAATTGCAACCTTGTTAATTAAGTAGGTAGGGTGAATTGAATGAAATTGAATGATGGATTGAAATTATTGAAATTTCAGGCCGAGAGATAGAGAGTCCGAGTATAATTGTTAGGGTGACACCCAAAATAATGACAAATTAATTAGTGTGTAATCAATTTAAATGAAGTCGGACCGTAGACTTGCATATTTTAGGCTTGTGTATGGATATAGTACACCAGTAATCAAGGTTTCTATATATATACGGTGATGTGTAGTATATATATGATATATAAATATTTGTGTGAATAATATTTATAGTAAAGCATACCAATATTAATGCTATCTTAGGAGGTTGGACGATGTGGGTGAGCCCCCTGACTAACGAATGCAGGGAGAGTATATTCCTCAGGTCAGAGCGTCTGTTATTAGGGGTGGGACATTATGGTATAGAAGGGGCACTTTCAGGGGGAACTATGATCGCCTCCTATGCGTTGGGTGATAGAATTTATATCCTACATGCACTTGAATGTTGAGATTTGATACGTATATATAGTGCAAAAATATATACGGATATATATACATGTTGTAAATGTAAAATTAATATAACTTGTGAAACGGTTATATAGTTTTAATTAAGAATTGGTCTAAATAAGTTAATGTGAATAATAACTTATAACGTGTATGTTAAACTCACTCGGGCTATAGTGGTGGGGAAATTAGTAGAATAAATGTGAAAAGGCTAGTTATGGGGTGGTTAGCTAGGTGGGTCATGTATAGTATGTTAGGCGTGCACATTAGTAGAGGGGTGAGGTGTCCTCAAGAGAGTGTACGTCACTAACTTAAATATAAAGAGCATACTTGCATTTTAATTTCCTGCTTTTAAATTCACTTGCTAAATATTTTCAAATATTTTGGGCTCTAACCCTTGCTATAAAATATTTTCAAAACCTTTTAGGTGTCCTACCATAGGGGCGCCAGGCCTGATTCTTCCTATAGGATGCGTAACTGAAGTATATGTGGATGCTGCAGGATATTTGATTAGACGCTTGTCTTATTCTCTCTCTAGATATGGACATTTCAGTTGTACTATTGGGCTTGTACACTTATATTCAGTTTTGGCATGTATCGGTACTCTTTTATATTTCCACTTTGTGGATTGCTTGTATAGTCGATGTGGTTCGGCTAACACTTTTATTAGTTGTGTGGCATGATTAGATTTTCTATTCTGTTGGTTATCTTGGATTTATTTTATATTGGTTGGTTTCGATTTAAATCATAAGATGAAATTTGGCATCAGCTTAATTAAAGACTAGGTGGTTAGTAATTAATATTTTTTGCGAAAGTGATGATAAGAATAAACCAGATGAGATTCATGTTTAATTTGATATAGGACTGATCACCCGGTATTTTATTAGGCAGGGTGTCACATGTGGCCATCCCGAGGCTTCCCCTTTTTTATCTTCGGGTTTTGCTTCAGCGTGCATAGGGGATTGCACCCTTTTTTGAGGAGCTCAGTCATCGTCAATGTGAGATAATGTTTAAAGATAAAGTCTACAGCCTATTTTGCACAAAACGAGTAAAAGAAATGTCGCCGCCTCGATAGAACGACATCGACGACAATACTGATCCTTGTGAAACCAAGTAGTTCAAAGGTTTGGGGACTAACTTACAGAGTGGGAAGGTGTTAGGCACCCATCCCACCCCTTCGGTCTCTCATGAGCACGTGTGTGATTTTTCCCTGTTATATTCCGTGAAGTGTGCTTATGTGCATAATACAAATGAAAAATGGAATCATTTAACTTGCGTCATGGAAAATGACGAAGTGAATTCATCCTTAGGAGGAGTGTTCCCGAAAATAATAATTCAAAATATAATATGAGTGTTTGCCGAATCACAAGTCGTTATGGAAGAACGAATGTATATATCGAACGAAACACAAGCATACAAGAATATGACATTCATTAGTCACACACACACACACACACACACACACACACACACACACATATATATATATATATATAATGAGAACAGTATTATAAACGCGCATAAAGGAGGACTCGAGTTTCGAGATTTACCCAAGACACCTACGTATCCCAAGGGGCATTAAAGTCCACGTAGTTCGAATATAACATGATGTGGGGTTCAATTCATAAATCCAAACGGGTATTTCTCTTATGTTCGTGTGTAGAGAAAATATGTTTTAAAAGTGAGATTGTGAGATGAGAATCCCTCTTTTGGAATTTATAGATAAACTCACTTTTTCTTGTTTTTAGGTTTTTATGAAAATAGAGAATGTGCAACTACTAGTATTAAAGGTTTGAGATTAATATGTACGATGTAATAAAATAAAACGCTATTGTAGAAATAAAGAAACTAATACTAAAATAAGAGAATTAGAGAAAAGGATGTAGAATTGGACCTCCTTATGAATACTTGATGTTGATATTGAGTGTAGATATGCTGATCTTGCAATGAGATGAAAATGGTATGAAGAGATGGGGGGGGGGGGATTTTCTAAACGAAGTAAGAATATGATGGAATGGAATGTGGGAAATGGGACTTTTAGGAAGTGAACAACTCTGAATTCAAGATAATGTTATCTGAATTGCTGAGAGGGATGTTCGGTGTTGCCTTTCAATGTGAGGTCATGGCCTTTATTTATAGGGACAGGGGGACTGCCAATCGGCATAGCATCTCAGGCACACTATCGATAGGCAAGCTCCTGAGGGTTCCAGTCCGAGACAAGTTAATTAGAGAAATAGTTGTAAAACTAAATCCTTAAGCCATAATCGCACACGGGGAAGATCGTTGAAAAGGGTATTTAAAGACCTTAAAGAATCCATTGAGCCACTCTCGAGTCCGACTGTTGACCAAGGTCAAATGGGCCCAAAAGGGCCAATTAATCTCTGGACATGAAATTCTCAGAGGAAAATGGATCATTCGTCTGTACCATAAGGCCAATTCATGAACATGATGGACCATTGAAAAGGGTATTTAGTTCCCTTCAATATTTCATTTAGATCCATGGGACTCAGGAGTGCTTGGTGGCCTCTAGATCGGTACTCAGAGTAAAATAAACAGTTCGTCCAAATCATAACGCCGATTCGCACTCGGGATGGACCATTGGAAAGCGGATTCAGAGACCTTCAAAAATTTATTCATATTATCTCAAGCTGGAGAGTTGACTGGTATCAAACAAGGTTATAGAGTGCCCAATGGCCTCTAGATCAATTTTTGAAATAAAACGGACCGTTCCTCAGAACCGTGAGGCCGATTGGTGCACGGGGAAGACAGTTGGAAAGGGAATTCAGGGACCAACAAAGATTCATTGAGCTCATTCTCAAGCGAGAGAGTTGATCTGAGTTAATGAGGGCTTGAAAGCGCCTGGTGGCCGCTAGATTGGTACTCGAAGTATGACCGAGGGTTTATGGTGGATAAGTAAGTGTTATAAACCTAAGGAGGTTCTTGGGGGGGGGGGGGGGGGGGGGGTCCTAGGATGGTATGTCTACATCCTTATATCCAAAGGTATATATTTAAACATAAACCAAGAATTCTCAAAATTTGGAAACCACGTGTGAGATCCCTAATTTTCAATCATAAAATTAACCGTATGAGTGTCAAATGTGGGCACACTAAAATTAAAATCAACAATAAATAAAGAAAAAAGACACTACTATGAGAATAATAAGATATCTAAAGTAGCCAACCCCAAAAAAATCAAGGGAAGTATCGAATGTTGAGTCGTGAAGAAGATTTGTTTCATCAAATTGTGAAGAAAAACTTAGAGAAACCGTGAAAGACTAAGACATTTAAAAAATACCATAATTTTAACATTTGAACAATTTGAAACATATATAGGTATAAATTGTATGTGCATCTGTTTGTATGCTTACTGGTATAATTATTGACTCTTTTTAATTTAAAAGAAAGAAAAACATAAAGACACCAGCTCCTTACAAATAGTTGTAACAGAAAGATAAAGGCATTGAGTAGAGATATTCATAGAAAAAAATAGAACTAAAAAATAAAAGAATAGTCATTGCATAATACTGATAACCAACTCTAAAACCCTATGTACACGTATTCATTTTGTAAGAAAAAAAATCTAAAAGATTCATTTAAATTTTAGTTTGAAAGCCCTAAAACCACAAAGGTTACACAACTAAGATGAATAGGGGAGAAGCAGAAAAAGAGAGAGGAGAGAGGATACATAATGATGGGGCTATTTGTGGTAGATGACAACAGAGGAATCGTTGATTATTGTCATAAAAGAGAAGAATAATTGATAAAGGTGACCCATATATTAAGAAATGAGACCTCATCACTTAATACACATAAATAATTTACCTTACAATGTTCAATTGATGATGCCTTTGAGTGTGAGTAGAATCTTTTCATTAAACTCCTCTATTATATCAGGTATCGAAAAAATGAAAACTTAAAAATTGAAGTAAGTAAAATTGAAAAAATTTGTGCACTTAACAAAAAATAAGATTATTTAGTTTGTTCAAAAAATAAATAATTAAAACCATTAACAAAATTATTAATGATTCAGCTAATTGAGATATTAAATTGAACATTAATGAATGTATAAAATAAATAATGAGAGTTGAAAGGCCTTTTTTTCCCCTCATACTAAATACAACAGTTCGAAAGGAAACGAAAGCTTCAAGAGAAAGTACTACTTAATAACATAACATATGCACTAATCAAACTTGACATAGGACCAGTTTTCTTATCCCCATAGTAATGCCTACATCTAAAATTAATCATGAGAGTACAAAGGCAAAAGCCTAACTGGGCAAAATCTTAATAATGCTTAATAATTTTATCAATAGTCGGGAAAACTTTTCTACTATAACATATAAGCATTATTTTACAATGGTATTTAAGTAAACAAAGAGAAAAAATTAATCATTTAACCAAACAAATAAAGAAACAACAATAAAAAAAAACTAATAACAGAAAATTCGCAAATATCATATTTGTAAGGAAGTTTAATATACACTTAGAATAATTCCCCTGTTAATACACACTAACCTTAATATACTTCACAGTTTAAATATACACTAACATTAATCTACTTCACATTTATCACCAACTTAATAATTTTGCACCCAAGTTAGCACCAACTCAAATCAAAATTTGAAAAACTCATGCCAATTTAAAATAAGAAATAAGTAAAAACTATTGAACTTAAAATAATCTCACATGTGAATGTCATGAATAGTAAAGGTCAAAGTTTTTCCACCAGTAAGCTCATGCCTAAAATATGTTTGTAAAACCTAAAAAACATTTGAAATAATGTTAACAAAAGGTTAAAATGGATTAATAAAGACACACGCACGCATATAGATAATTTATATAAATATTATTAGGATTCAATAAATACTAAACATAACATAATAAACATCACTAAAAATGAATTTGTATCCAATTTCATGTGAATATTATTACATTTCATAATTAAATAAATATGGACACATTGTTACAAGTGGGGTTAGAGTAGGACTTTTCCGGATAATAAATGTTCAAAAACAAAAAGTACCAGCATAACTAACTTCAGTGTACCTGGATAAGATCAAATTTTGAATGCCTGAAATGATTGTTATTATATGCCTTCACAATGATTACTAAAACACATCCAAATGCATGTGGGGACCATAATCAATATAAGACATGACCCGCACGTGCTTAGAAATACCATACAAGATTTTTGTACACCAAGTTAACGAAGAGTCTAAGTCACGAATGACTCCTATGTATCTATCACTCGGAACCATTTAAACTGATAACGTATTTATCCAAACTTTTAGGGATATGTTCGAACATATATAAATGTGAACCCACCCCTCATTGAGAGGCGCATGTGATATTTATCTTCGAGCAGTAATAAAATTCTGTAGACCAGTTCTCTCAATTAATAAAAGAGCAAACCCTATCGACGTAGGCACATTGTTGAACCACATATATCTTGCGTTGTGTATTTTTGGTCTTCTTGTTTGAATACTTATATTAATTTAGCTTATATGAATTTAATACAAACATTGTGGGATATTATCACCTATAATTGACATCGTCTATGGGAAACGATCTGAGTTCTTTGCCACTAGCTAAATTCCTTGGATGTCTCACTCACCCAACCAAGATCGTATAAATATAAATAACGAGAAGGGACATAAATAACACAGTTATGGAGACCCAAAGGGTTATACCCTTGACTATGACAATCATTATGACTAGGAGGGTAACCAACTAACCCTTCTTAAAGGGTTATATTCGATATTGATGAGGATTACCAATCGTCTGATGCTCGTTATTATCCTCAGGAGGATAGAATGGTGAATAATGATGATCTTTAACGATCCAACTAGATCTCAAGGATCATTGAGAATATAAAAGGCACCTATGAGATAAAAGGGCTACTAGTAGTCTCTAGTAGGAGCAAAACGCTATGCTCCTGGGTGCCTAAAGAAGCTAGAGAGGGAAGACCATTAAGAGAAGTGCAAACGTGGATACTACTCACTAACTCCTAGACCTAATGTGGGAAGAGCTTGCAATCGAGGAAAGAATACTCAGTGAGAGAATGAATGTACTCATCGCCAAAGATATACTAAAGGGAGACCATGCCCCAATGATAAGTGAGAAGACCGAGAGCTCTGTGACTTTATTAAAAGGGAGGTAGAGAGACACCCAACGTATCAAGGGGCACGAACTAACAAGGAACTCACTAGAAGAGCAGATGAAGTCACCTTTTAGCTGATCTATAGAGATGTTTGATCCTCCAAAGAAGTTTTCTCCCCCAATATTCAAGATTTATGATAGTAAGACTAATCGTATCTATTACGTCAGGCAATATTACCAGGCAATGATGATGTGGAACACTAACGAAGGATTAATGTGCTGAATATTATCCTCCAGTCTTGGATACACTACCCAAAAGTAGTTTGAAAAGATGTCACACCGATAAATAACTTTCTTTAAGTAACTGGTCGAGTCCTTCATGACCAAATTTATTACCAGCAACACTTATCTCAAGCGAATGGATTCACTTCTGACGATGAAGAAAAAGAGCCGCAGGATACAACGTGTGACTAACGTACTGAGAGGTGTACAATAAGGTAGAGTAATACACTGAGCAAGTCATAGTGGCATCCTTTAAAATTGGTTTATCGAGTAGTTCCATGCTTTACCGATCACGTCAGGCAATATCATAAAGCAGGAGGCCATCACAATCGATGACCTCATTGAAAAGATTGAAACATATGCCAATACTAAGGATACGGTGACCAGAGTTCGTCAGGACAGAGAGCGACAAAAGTTATCTAAAAATGGGGATAAGGATGGGGCAAAAAAGAAAATATAGAGAAATAAAAATGAGAAGCTAAAAGGGGACGGGAAGAAGGATCCCAAGAAATCATTCAAGGAAGTTAACAATCGGTTCTCCAAATCGATTTATAAGATCTTTTACAAGATAAAAGGTTGAAAATATTTCAAATGGCCTAAGAAGATGTTCAACGACTTGAAAAAAAGGAACTAAGCACTGAAATATGCATGCCATAAAGATCATAGTCATAAGATCGAAAGATGCAAGGCACTCAAGTCACACCTCGAGGAACCGATTTAGGCTTGGCAACTAAATAACTTATTAGAAAAAAAAGAAGGCTCATCGCAGCTTGTGTGTAACCAAAGACCAGACAACAACCTGTACGATGACATGGGACACGAATTTATGGTAATCCATGGGGGCCCAAGACTAGATAACGTCTTGGATATGTTTGGGTCATAAATCCGCAGTGATTCAAGGTGCATTAAACCCAAACCAAATCAAGGGGAAGCCCTTATAATGGAAGTTAAGAAGCTCACAACAGTTATGGAAGCATTTGAGATCGATCAAGCTAAGACCATTGTGGGAAAACACAGTGACTTAAAGATATCGATTATACAAAGCACATCGTTTTCATTGACGATGATTTGGTCAGAGTAAGGACTCCCTATCATGGACCTCTTATAATCACTCTCAGAGTTGTTAACTAGGATATGAACAAGCTATTAGTGGAACATATGAGCTCGTCAAAAGTCATGTACGTCAAGATGTTTAATCAGTTAAACCTGCATATAGAATACCTGTGCGAAGCGACTATTCCTTTGGTCAGATTTACAAGAAGGATGGCCTTGCCCCTAGGAAAGGTAGTTCTCCCTTTTTAGGTGGGAAAGATTTTTAATCTTATTAAGTTCCTCGTGGTGGATATAAACTCCCCATATAATGTTATCCTTAATAGAGGGTGGCTGAATGCCATGATGGCTATACCGTATACTTACCACTAGAAAATAAAATGCGTCACTAATAAGGGAGTCATGGAGATAGGAGGGAAGAAAGCCTTGGCCTGAAAATGTTTCATAGTCACAATTCGACCTAAGAAGGAGAAGCAGAAGGAAAAATCCATAAAGCCAAATAAAGTTTCCATACCCTCCAAATAGCAACAAAAGTATGGGCATCCTAGTATTGATGAAACCAAATTTCCCCCTATCGATCGTGTGATGGTACCCCTTCAAAAGATATTGTTTCATGACAATAATCCTAAAAATAAGTTCTTGATCGACACTTCACTCATGGAAGAAGAAATAAAAGAGTTGGTTATTTTCCTTAAAAGAAACCAAGACGTATTTTCCTGGAGACCATATGACATGACATGAATAGATCCAGATGTGATGCGTCACAAGATCCATGTGGATCGACTACATCCATCAGTGAATCAAAAGGTGTGATAAACTATGCTCGAGAAGGTCAAGGCTATTAAGGAGGAAGTAGGGATACTTCTAGAGGCATAGTTGATAAAATAAGTTCAATTTCTTAAATGGATGTCAAATCTAGTATTCGTGACGAAAAGTAATGGGAAGTGGAGAGTTGGTGTAGATTTCATTGAATTGAACCATGAATGACTAAAGGATAGTTCCCCTTTTCTTAAGAAAGATTAGTTGGTTGATGTCACCGCTAACTATGAATGTTTAAGCTTCTTCGATGCTTACTCAAGATACCATTTAATCCTATTGTTCACCCCCGACTAACCTTCATCATCATGTTAAATCTATATTACTACATGGTGATGCCATTTGGATTAAAAATTGTTAGGCGACCTACCGGAGGCTTATGACAAATATTTTCAAGGAGAAATTGAGAGACACGATGGAGGTGTATATAAATGACATGCTTATGAAAAGTAGGAGAAAGAGAGATCACCTTATAGACCTGGCAAAATATTTTAAAGTCCTTCGTTATTATAAGATGAAACTAAAAGCGATGAATTATTCCATTGGGGTACAATCGAGAAAGTTCCTTGGTTACCTAATCAGTCAAAGAGGTATTGATTAAACGTGAACCGTGCATCATGTAATACACAAATCATTGTTATCCGTTCGGTGACTCAATGCAAAAAACCTAAACTGCAACTACACTTAACTAGCAAGCACAATGGTAACTCGGGTTTCGAGAATCCAAAGGTAATGTAGTATAAATTGTTAATTGATTTATCACTTCAGGAATAAAAGTGTAAAAGGTGATAGGGTGGAAAAGGTGAAAAACGAAAAAGAAAAGAAGTTAACATTATACGACAATTAATTAAAACGAGAGTCGGGATCGCGTCCCCGCCATGGGCTAAATAACTAATAATTAGAATTTTGGTTCGAAAATATTTAACCGAATATTTTTAGTTAATCATAAACATCACGTAAGAAGAAATTTAACTCAAAGTTGCGAGATAAAACATTTAATTCAAAATGGTCACACGCGGATTAAAATCGGGTTATCGCTATAAATACTAACGTTGCTTGACAAAGAAAGTTAAACGCATAATAAATCAAATTTAATATGCGAGGTTTCAATTAAATGCAATTTTATACAAAATCTAATTTTTGAAGCTCGACGCCCATTAATGGTGGACACGCGACCCAAACTCTATTTAACTACTCACACAACATGATTGAGCTAATTAAACAACTAATTAATAACTAAAACAAGAAATAAATAAACTAAAACATTTATCTAGGCATGGAAAATAAATACACAAAGGAAATAAAGTATGAATAAGTGAAAGAGATAATGAATAGTAACACTTACGTTAATGGTTGAACAAAACCAAGAAGAAAATGGAGGAGGATGACTCCACAACAAAACCCCCAAAATTCCTCTCAAACCCTAGGTGCTAAGAAAAATGAGTTCCCTTGTTATCTAAAATGAATAATTAACTTAATACAATATTTACATACATATATCCAACCAAAAACCAACTTAAAAAATGAAATTTGCGGACTTTCATCCGAGTCGATTCTCTGAACTCCGAATCGATTCGCACCTGATAGTGCTGAATTCTCAGCTTTGTCGAACTTTATGCAAAATATCGTAACATCTTCGTTATAACTCGGAATTAGGCACGGTCAGCGGCTACACGAAGTTAACTCAGAGGGATACAATATCCAAGAAGACATTAGGACAAAAAACCAAATTATGAAATGACTAAAATGCCCTTGAATGTGACCTTAAGTGTGATTTTGAAGACAAAACCATCCTAAAAATACCATAACTCCCTCATTATACATCGGAATCATACACCGTCGGCGGCCACACGGAGAGAAATCAAAGGGCTTAAACTTTCATGAAGACTTAAGAATTAAAATCCGAATGTTAAAATTACTAAAATGCCCCCAAAGTTGCAATAATCAACGGACCTTTTTCGAAAAGCAACCAAACTTCACACTAAGCACCGAAATACATACAAAAGCTCAATTATAAATCATATAGCATGTTAACATATAAAACAGAGGTGTTTTGGATAACGAGCATAAATATAGGAATTAAGGTACCCGATGGGGGCTAAAATGCATAAGTATAAGGGGTGAAACATACAATATTCGTGCCGAATCACACCCTCAAACTTACACATTGCTAGTCCCTAGCAATGAAATACAAAGCTAAAAGAACTACAAGAAAGCCACAAAAAGGAGATATGTACAAAAGGGGTAAATGCCACTTTCGAGGGTAAACGATTGCATTTAGCATATGCAATAAGTCGTTAAATCCCTGGGTTACCCTAGTGGACGAGTGTCGTCTCATGAGGGTTTTCAGGGATGAAACCCACAAACATCACATTTTCCTCAAAATATGCCCAATCAACATGAGACAAACTCAAAAATACGAAAAAGATTTCAAACATCTTATTAGCATATTGAACGAATTCAAACAAATGTTTGTTGTTATTAACATTATATAACGAACTTCATTGAATTGAAACCTTAAAAGTAGGAGGGGAGCGAGCACATGCATAGTATGATTTGTCCAAAACTGAAATAAACCGGACAAATATAAAGGCATGCATATATAAATCCTCACCAGATATTACACTCAACAAATGAATTCACTATGAAATAGGAGGTAATACACGGAACATGCAGACATAAAGAGTAAATGTAAATGGAAACTATGTCGCGCACATGTCACAAATGAAAAACGATATATAGAAAATAAAAAATTGTAATCTCAATGAAAGATACCACTCATTAAAGGAGGCGAAATGTATTTTCACAGATTATCAAACTATTTAAACTTTTAAATTGAATCTACACTAGGATCACATAGGACTTTATAGGGTTGTAATGTAGGCTGGGCTCGGGTTATGAAAGGAAGAGTATATTTACGGATTCAAAGTGTTTGGGGATGAAAACTCGGGATAATAGAAAATTGTGGGCAATATAAAAAATTAGATAACGATTTCCACAACAAGCATTAAATATGACAATGGGGAGAGTAATCAAAGCTTATTGAACACTATATACAACAACTTTCTCTTCTCTTTTCTTTTCTTATTTTTCTAACTTTTTCTTTTGTTTTTCACTTTCACTTTTTCTTTTTCACTTTTACTTTTTTCTTCTTTTCTCACTCTTTTTCATGCTTAATTGCAACCGCAAGATAATAACATCATTAAATCGTAAGTAACATTCCAAACAAAGGTATGGAAGGTAATAAGTATGGTTTATAACTCCAATTTAGAGTCGGTTATGGGATTTTGGGTAATGAAATGAAAGTCTATATTTAGGCTCAAAGAGGTTGATGAGGGAAAACATTACAGGTGAGGTCAAGGCCAATGTGGGTGATATAACAAAGATGGCCGATGATCATTTCCTAAAGTTTGCGCAATTATCGCGTTAAAACAACTTTGAAAATCATGCTCAAGTAACACATTTTATAAATGAACTCAATTAATGAACAATCAAATGAAAGAATCGTGAGATTACTGACGAATTCAATGTTTTCAATGAGGAAAGAAAAGTGTAAACACTGATAAACGATGAAGGGTACAAATCTTACTCCGTGTGAGTATATACAATGCAACAAAAGATTACTAAGTCATAAAAATCGTAAACCAAATCAATAGAACAAGAAAGTGCATGTGCTCATGGGATTAAAGTTTAATTCTTGAAGTTATTCATAATATCAATGATTTGTGAACTAAAGTGTAATAACTTATAAAATCGAGAACATGCATCATTGAATGTCTAATGGATAGGGGAATTATTGAAATTTATCATCGGAAACAAAGGCAAAATGCCCAACAAAGAAGAAAAAAGAAAGAATTTTTTTTTAAATTTTTAAAATTTTAACAAAAATGTACACTTAGTAACTAACAAGTAAGTAAATCAATGGAATACATAAAAAATGGATAGAATATCCTACACCCCCTAACTTAAATGTTGCATTGTCTTCAATGCGCATTAAGAACACAGCACAAAGATAGAAAAACAATGATATTACCCAAAATTGGAGCGATCCTCGGATAATTATGAGTCCGTTGAATCTAAAAAACAAGTTAGTACCGAGCATAACGAAAAGCAATAACAAAATTTTTAACTAATTACACTAGACTAAATTAAAAAGAAATAAAAATTAAAGAATGAAAGAATAAAAATCTAACTATTTACAACCTACTATTTTGACTCCACACTAACTATACACTAGAAGTCTAAATAATTGAGGATCCACCCAAAATATGATTTGGCTTTGAGGGATAAGCGGTGGACCCTCCCTAGCATGAATGCCTCTCGAAAAATAGGAATTTTGTTTGAACAACGGAAGGAATATATAAGGCGTAAGAAATGAACCATCGCCAATTATCAATTTTGGGTGGACGATGGGGGATTTGGATAACAAGGAGGAGAGATACACTTGGGATCCAAGAAAAGTAATATGCCCCCCCCCCCCCCCCCCATGATTTTTCAATTGGAAGGGGAGGTGGTGTACACATGGGGATACAATCCATCTTGGAAAACATGTCCGACAAAGAGTCCTCATCGGTAAAAGGTGTAGAAGTTTTAAAAGTTTCTACTGACTCATAGGAATTAACCGGTAATTCTAAAGGTTCAATAACGGAAAACGAATATGGTGATGCAATAAATTCAATCTCAATTAACTCATCATCGGAAGGAGATTGAATTTCGGGGGAGAAAGATTAATATTCGATGAGAAATTCTTTGAAAAATTGAGGTGAAACACAAGTTTCCACCTCCTCGTTATTTAGCGACAAAGAATCCATCTCATCGCAAAGTGATTCAAGTCTCAATCCAGCACCAATAAGTCTTTCCAAACATTGGGAGTAAAGAAGAAAAGTGTCTTCCAAAGTAGGGTTCCTCGGCTCAAGAGCCTCGGACTCCTCATTTGGTTGAAATTCGTCTTCGAAATTATCAGGATAAAAATCATCATTGGATTAGAATAATGAATCCAACTCAAGATCCCAATAAATATTTTCATTCCGATAAATATTTTCAAGTCTTTCATTCTCAAGAAAATCTTGAAAATGGAAAACTTGAAAACTATCCCCGAAGTAAGAATCATTAGAATGACCGTCATAACTATAATAATAGGACATGATTACCCCGTTGTTTGTAGATGGATAATCTGAGCAAGAAAGGAAGCAACCACGAATCAAAGTTTCTTAGCGCTCAAATATGCTATCATGTAAAAAAGGTTAAAACTAAAAATACAAATACAAAAGAAAAAATACTACAAAATAATAATAAAAAAATTACAATCTAAAACACACTCCCCGACAATGACGCCATTTTGATTAAGCGTGAACCGTGTGTCGTGTAATACACAAATTTTTGTTATCGGTTCGACGACTCAATGAAAAAACCTAAACTACAACTACACTTGACAAGCAAGCACACCGATAAGTCGGGTATTGAGAATCCACAGGGAATGTAGTATAGATTGTTAATTGATTTATCACTTCAGGAGTAAAAGTGTAAAAGGTGATAGGGTGGAAAAGGTGAAAATGGAGAAAGAAAAGAAGTTAATACAATACTACAATTAATTAAAACAAGAGTCGGAATCGCGTCCCCGCCATGGGCTAAATAACTAATAATTAGAATTTCGTTTCGAAAACATTTAACCGAGCATTTTTACTTAATCATAAACATCAAGCAAGAAGAAATTTAACTCAAAGTTGCGAGATAAAACATTTAATTCAAAATGGTCACACGGGGATTAAAATCGGGTTATCGCTATAAACACTAACGTTGCTTGACAAAGAAAGTTAAACACATAATAAATCAATTTTAATACGCGAGGTTTCAATTAAATGCAATTTATACAAAACCTAATTTTCGAAGCTCGACGCCCATCAATGGCAGACACGCAACCCAAATTCTATTTAACTACTCACACAACATGATTAAACTAATTAAATAACTAAAATAAGAAATAAATAAACTAAAACATTTATCTAGGGATGGAAAATAAATACAAAAAAGAAATAAAGCATGAATAAGTAAAAGAGACAATGGATAGTAGCACTTACATTAATGGTGGAACAAAACCAAGAAGAAAATGGAGGAGGGTGACTCTACAACAAAAACCCGAAAGTTCCTCTCAAACCCTAGGTGCTAAGAAAAATGAGTTCCCTTGTTATCTAAAATGAATCCCTAACTTAAAAAATCTTTACGTACATATATCCAACCAAAAACCAACTTAAAAAATGAAATTTTCTGACTTTCATCCGAATCGATTCGCTAAACTCTGAATCGATTCGCACCTGATAGTGCTGAATTCTCAGCTTTGTCCAACTTTACGAAAAATGTCGTAACTTCTTCGTTATATCTAGGAATTAGGCATGGTAGGAGGCTACACAAAGATAACTTAGAGGAATACAATATCAAAGAATACATTACACCAAAAAAACAAATGATGAAATGACTAAAATACCCTTGAATGTGACCTTGAGTATGATTTTGAAGACAAAACCATCCTAAAAATGATATAACTCCCTCATTATACATCGGAATCATGCACCATCTATGTCCACGCGAAGAGAAATCAAGAGATTAAACTTTCATAAAGAATTAGGGATTAAAATCCAAATGCTGAAATTACTAAAATGCCCCCGAAGATGTAATAATCAACGAAACTTTTTCGAAAAGAGATCAAACTTCACACTAAGCACCGAAATACCTACAAAAACTCAATTATACCTTATATAGCATGTTAACATATAAAACGGTAACGAGCATAAATATACGAAATAAGGTACCCGAGGGAGATAAAATGAATAAGTATAAGGGGTGAAACATACAATATTCGTGCCAAATCAGGTATCGAGGAAAACCCTAACCAAATTGAATCCATCAGGAAGGTACACCCCCATGACTGTGTGCGAGGTATAAAAATTAACTGGCATGCTAGCCACCCTTAATCTCTTTATATCCAGATTCTCAAAAAAGTGCCAACCTTTCTTTGAATCACTTAGGAAAGAAAGGAAAGAAGTATGGAATGATGATTGCACTAGGTCACTTGAAGAAATAAGGAACTATTTGAGAAAACCATCACTTCTGACTGTTTCAGATGATGGAGGCATTTTGTACTTGTATCTAGCAGTGTCACATTGTAAGTTCAACCTTGGGTTGTGAGAAGAAGGGGCCAAGTTCCAATTTATTATGAAAAACAAATTGCTCGATGTTGAAAAAAGATACCTGCCATTAGAAAAGCTTGCATATGCACTGGTGATAATCTCCAGGAAGTTAAAACATTTCTTTAAGGTATGTACTATCATTTTTCTAACCTTCTTCCCTCTAAAAGCAATGATCAGGAAGGTCAGCCTATCTGGATTGAAGTCCAAGTGGTTGATATAACTCAAAAGGTTTGATATCTATTTTCAGCTTGTGACCTCGGTCAAACAACAAGTCATAGCAGAGTTCATTGTAGAATTTTCCAGTAACTAAGAACCGATAGAGACTCGCAATGAAAGTAAAGAATTTATCATATGGTCGATCGAAGAAGGTGATAGATGGGTACTATATACTAATAGATCCTCAAATTCCAAGGGGCATGAGTAGGGATACTATTGGTATCCCCGGAGAAAATAATTCTCAAGTAAGTAATTTACTTGGGATTCCAGGCCTCCAATAATAAAGGTGAGTATGAAGCCTTGCTCGATGGATTAAGAACAACACTTTCCCTAGGAGGTCGTCACCTTGGTGTCTTCTATAACTCAAGGATGGTATCAAATCAGATATGAGAAGACTACAATGATAGGGACGAGCGTATGGATACATATCTTTAAGAATCCCAACACTTGGTCGCCCAATTGAAGCGTGTACAAGAGCAAAAATTCCTAATAAGGAACAATAGTCATGCATATGCACTAGCCACACTCAGTTCAGTTGTTAAGAGGAATATGAAATGAAAAATTTAAGTGGAATACCTTGACCAACCTAGTATTACTAAAGAAAAATTTTCCAAACAAGTTATTGTCATGAATAGGACTCTGAGCTGGATGGATTTGATCATGCATTACCTAAAGGAAGATGTCCTACTAGTTGATAAAAATGAAGCACACAAAATACATGTAAAAATTGCTCATTTCTATGTAGCAAAAGATAAGAAGCTTTGTCGATGCTCTTTTTCCAGACGTTACCTTCAATGTGTTCACTCAGACGACGTCGAGTAGACCCTCTACGAGCTTCATGAGGGTATGGGTCTATAGCATTTATGAAAGAGGGATGCTGATGGCCCTATATATAAAAGGATGTAGCTGCCTACATTTGAAAATAGAAGAACTGACATCTCTTTTCTCCATTGATATGCCAATCGACTAGCGACCTCAAGTCCTTCACAAGTCCTTGACTGTTTTCCCAGTGAGGGATTGACATCATTGGCCCGTTGCCCCTCGTTTCTGGAAGTAGGGAGTATCTGTTGGTCGACATAGACTACTTTTCTAAATGAGTTGAAGGGGAACCTTTGGCAAACATTTGAGATGTCGATATGACCAAGTTTGTATGGAAAAACATTATAACGTGGTTTGGCATCCCTCAAATTATCAACACAGATAATGGAACGCATTTCAAGAATATACTCTTTCAAAGATTCTGCGAAGACCATAGTATTAGGCACTAATACAGTTTAATGGCCTACCCTAAAGGCAATGGGTAGGAAAACGCTTCCAACAAGACAGTCCTCGACAGAATAAAAAAGTAATTAAAAAAAACAAAGGGTGCTTGGGTCGACAAACTCCCCCACTTTCTCTGGGTGTTCTGTACAACACCCAGGTGATTAAACAGGGAAATGCCTTTTAATTTGTCTGATGGAATAAAGGCGGTTATCCCACTGGAAGCAGGCCCGCTAACCATGAAGTCCACCTTAGTCGATCAAGATCTCAAGAAATCAGATCAGAGCTTGACTTAGCCAGTGAAAAAAGAGAACGGGCTCTTATAAAACTTGCCTCTTACCAACAACATTTGACCAAGAAATATATTAGGGTGTGTCAAAGTGAGAGTCTTCAACTTTGGGGTCTACATACTTAGAAAGATCGTGGGAAGCACCAAAAAGCCCTCAGATGGGAAAATTAGGCCCAACTGGAAAGGCTCATTCATAGTTATTCGAGACGACTTAATGGGAGCCTACCCCTTATAAGCAATGGAGGAAAAGAGGTTCCTCAAGCTTGGAATGAATCAAATATAAAGAAGTTTTACTTTTAAATTTTTAGTTTATGACTAAGCTTATTTCAATTGTTTCAATTTTAAAGTTTCTTTAAGAAGTTCTTTAAAACTATTCACACGTATCTCTATGCTTTTATCCAAGGGGCAGGTAGATGAGTATTTAATAAAAAATATTAGTTTATTAAATAAGTTATCTTTAGTATATTACTTATCACCTTGAAGATTATCTCCTCTCAAATGTCTTCTTTTAAGGCCGACTAAATGAGCGACCATAAACCAACTTTGAATAAAGATCTACTTATGAGACTAAGTGGTTGGTCGTCCAACATAAAGAGTTTTGGAGAATAACAAAACATAAACAATGGATTACAGTTGATGAAAGGTTTACTGAGAAACCCTAGGAACCTACAACAACCTCTGCCACAAAAATCCTTGTTAGGGAACGACCCCATAAATAGGTGAATTTTTGCTTGACTAGTTTTAGGCCTATGATAAGATGTGATGACATCACCTAAAAGGTAAAACCAGAATAACATACATCATATAGGGAAGCAAAAATACAAAAAATTCCATTAACACTTAAATTTATAAGGAAAAAAGGCAAATAATTTACAAAAAAATGGTAAATATTGTTAGAACAATTTCGTGACCAGGATGGCGCATTTGTTGAATTCTTAACTCCAACAAGAGGAACATTCAATGCATAAGGAGTAATGGTCATGGACATATCTCTGATCCTTGATAGGCCCCTGGACTTACTCTGATGATTAAGTATTAAGGTCGGTGGAGTTTATAATCTCCATCAAGGTCGTGGTCGTTGAGGTACTTCCTTATCGAGCTAATTCGAATGGCATACTTTGGGATCCACAAAACATCAAGATTATAAGGAGCGTCTTGTTGATCAAGGAAATATGGGTTGTACTAATACCACAACTCAGAATCCTATGGGACGTTTGCCACTGTGAGGGCCTTAATCAAACCATATTTGTAGTTAACATTTCGAGCATCATTCAAGGCAGAGTCCATATTGAGAAGGGCCTCATCATAACTATCCATCCTTACCTGGAGAGGTTGTTTATGGAACTAGAATGTGAGACGGTCAGACTTTTAATGGTTTATAATTTATCATGCAAAGTCTTCTTGGTCTTCCCTATATATTCTTCTAGACGACCTTTCTTTTGCCTTTGGGAGGAGGATTGACCCTTGGCAGTCATAACTTTATCATTCAAAACCTTTTGAGTTCTATCTAG
Source organism: Sambucus nigra (assembly GCA_949130495.1). NCBI lineage: Eukaryota > Viridiplantae > Streptophyta > Magnoliopsida > Dipsacales > Adoxaceae > Sambucus > Sambucus nigra. The sequence goes on along the minus strand of OX422220.1, from coordinate 104,666,070 downwards.
TTCCTCTCTAAGCCGTGCATTATTTTATTCTAAAGGGAAAGCACCTTCTCCATCATGCTCATTTAATTTAAACTTATTGTATCTTTCAATCTTAACCCTCAGATCATTGTTCTCCTTCTCAATAATAGTGGTAACCTCTCTAGCAGCCACCAGATCGGCGTGCATAATGAAATTTCTTCTCAAATGAGCAAATTCAATGGAGTCTAGAGTCTAATCAATTCCTCTCTTTGCTCATATCAATAATATTCCATTCGAATTCGATCTTTAGATTGTACAAAGACTTCTTATGACTGCCTTGGGGAGTAAATATCATTGCATAGAAAGTAGCATTATCTATAATCGCCTGATGAAAGAAGCGATAAAGATCCAACTATATCTTCTTTACTTGAGTAGACACATCAGGACCTAAGTGTTAGTTAAGATCATTATCCTCATAATCTTCATCATAACCAACAGTGAACAATCTTCCACGTCTTTCCTGAAAATTGTTCTGAGCAACAACTAGGGATGCAATTCTTACGTTAAATTGCATAGATAAATGGTTTGATATCTATGCTCAAAAAATAGAAGACATGTGAAAATAACAGATAAGAGGCAATGGTTGAATCAAAATGATGCATTTCATTAAAATAATTACATATGAGGAGAATCCTTAAACATTAAAAGAAAATGAAAATACAAAACTCCCTAAATAACTCTAAGGGGAATTCTTTCCAACCTTCTCCTTTTCAATGTTTTTTAAATAACCATTGTCTCCAACTGATTGATTACAATAGCTTCCTCGACCTGCGACTGAACAGACTCATTAACATCTAGTTTCTCTTCGACCTCCTCCTCAATATGAGGAGGGGTAGCTACAGGATATTCCCTGAATAAATAGGAGTCTTCAGTAATATCAGTCTTCGTGAGATCTTGATCCCAACCCTTCTTAAAAAGTACCTTCCTTAGTTATTCAATTTGATCTCTGACCTTGAAAAAAATCTGTATCCTAGTCATACGTGAAAACACCCTTTTCGGCTTTGGCCTTGGCCTCATCGACCCTTTTCCTCGCGTTCTCGACATTAATTTTTTCCTTCTCAGCATCTCTTTTGTCCAAGTTAGTTGCGAAAACCAAGGCACTCGAGTAGTCAAACCTCTTCTGAAGAATGATCTTCTCATACTCAAAATCTTTAACCTTTTGCTCAAACTTCTTCTTCTCTATCATTTGTGTTGTATTAATTGATTGAGCATCCGGCATGGATTTGCTCAGACCTTTAAAGGCAGCCTCCACATTGACAAAAGATTTTTTTAAAACATTATTCCTCTCCAACAACTGATCATACTCAGTTAGAAACTACAAAGACAAATAACGAACAAGAATTAATCAAAGTTTTTGAAAAAATAATGATAAAAGCTAAATTATGTGATAAACTTACAAGGGAGAGGTTGTGGTTAGCACATTTGAGAAATCGATCATGGGCTAGGATAGAAGTAGCAGGTCTATCATCATGAAAGATCATCAACCTAATTTTGTCTCGCATAAACTCAGGCTGAGCGTCAACGTATTGAGAAATGCCCTTTCCCTTATCAGAAGCAGATTTCCCCATAACAACTAGCAGGAGGGAAAGATCTTGGTATTTTTTATAACTCTTTGAAAGAGTTTCATGATCCTTTGAGGGTGAGTCACCTAGATCTAAAGGATTGGCTAGAACCCTAACCTCATTTTTCTTGCTCGTCGCCCAAACAGGTTCCTTGTCCTTGCTCGACGGACAAGCAGAGGACTTGTTGATATTCAAACTTACATTTATTAGATTAAGTAATTTCCACTTTGGGTACGTAACATCATAAGAGTCTTTAAGAGGAAGGATGGTTAAAATGTCCAAAAGTTTAAAAGATGAAGAGGCTCCCTCCTCGCTTGAGCCCTCAATATTGGATCTCTTCTTAGTTGAGGCCTCTGGATCATCCAACATAATTGGGATAGTCGGAGCTTGTTCCACTCGCTTAGCAATAAAATAGGTAGTATAACTCTTATAGACAAATAAGGATACTTACCTAGGATGATAAGAAATTCCAAGACTTTGTTGAATTACCCAAACCTTCGGAAGGTTGACGAAGTTAACTCCACAGTCACGAGGAAGTTTCTTCTTGCTATTACTTGCTATGAAAAGAGAAAAATAAATTACAATCAATTAAATGAGAAAAAACGTGTAAGAGGCAAAATAACTATGATAACCTAACCTATTCTTTTCCCCTCCTAAGGACGCCTCAGCCCTTGATACACCTGACCCTTAGAAATGGGGCATGTTGCCAGTTATTAACAAGGACCCCATGGTCCCAATAATCTTTATTGGAGTCAAGCATATTCACAACTAGAGCTCGTTTGGATACCCTCGTCTTCAAATAGTAGGTACCCTCATGGGTTGTATCCCACATATAACAATATATGATTTTCCTAATACCAAGATTAGTTCATGTAATTCGTTAATGCGATTAACACCATTGACGATCATTCAACTATTTGGAGCAACATTGCCAGGGACCACATCAAAATATTAATAGAATTCAAGGAATAACTAGTTTGGGAGGAAAATCACTTCACTCTCAGCTATGAAAATGGAAGGCAACCAATGGCCCTCATGAAACGCCAGGAGCTCACATGGGCCCTCACCAAGTTCAATAATAACCCACGAAGGGACATGCTGATCAATTTTTAATTTTTCAATAGCTCCCTCATTGATGATGTACAACATGTTTAGAAAAAGTCAACTTAGAAAAATAATAAAGAATGGAAATTGAGAAAACACAATATAACGACAAAGAAGAAGAGAGCATGCTTATAGTGAAAGATGAAGTAGATGAAACCCTTCTTTAAAGATGCATAGGTTTTTGAAATGAAAAAGAAAGAGAGGGAACATATGTTTCGTGGTGTGAAATGGTTTTATGCTTCCCCAAATACCGACCGTGACACACATGTGATGGGTGCAAAAGTAACGGTTGCTTTTCCCCCCAATTAAGAAAAGATGTTGAAATTACCAATGGGCCCCTGGGGCACTCAACAGACTAAGGCTCTCTAACTTCTGGGGCATTTATGATATTTCCCTCCGACGAGAAAATAACCTTGTTATCCCTGCAGGATGGATATGTACCAAAACATCAACAGTCAATCTAGACACAAAGCCCAATGACCTCAAAACTACCTTAAGCTTTGAGAAAAATTGCAGGGACCAGAATTACGATAACATGTGATCTTCACGTACTCGACACAAGCCTACAAGCTTCTTGAGCACCAATTTAACAAAAATTCCAAGCCACAAAAGAATCCCACGTACCTATCACTTGGAACTGTTCAAACTAACAAGGGATAGGTCCGAACTTCTAGGGATAACGGTTAACGAAGCTTAGGACTCTCCTAAGCATTAATATAAATGTAAACTCATGCCTTGATGAAAGGGGAACGTGATATTGTATCTCTGAGTTAAAAAAAGAACAAACCCCAAACCCCGTGGAGGTAGGTACATTGCCAAAGCACATATATCTTGCATTGTGTTATTTTGGTCTCCTTATTTGAATACTTCTCTTAATTTAGCTTGTACGCATTTAATACAAACATTGTGAAAAATTACCACCTACAATGCAGTATAACCCCAAAAAATATAACACTTTATAATTACAGAGGTAAGCAATGTATAATGGATAATCCAAATACCCCCCCCCCCCCCTAAAATCACCTTTTACGATCCTATCAACCACCAAGTTAAGATAACATTGTATTGACAAAGAAGCAGTCAAGATCAACAACCCAAAAGACATCAAGATGTGTAAACTCGCCCCCTTCATTAGATATTCTAAATAGCTTTTTAAAACATGGAAAAATAAATCTGAGTCTATTTATAATCCAGGAGAGTGCTCTGAACAACAACTTGTTGAGGAAATTATAATTGATAAAGTGAACACATGGAACATTAGAAAATAAATAATAGAAGCGTAGAAAAGTGAACTATAGTTTGAATGAATGAACTACGAGATTTAAGGAAATGTTGTAAGCGCACATCAAAATATTGATTATAAGAGAACTTATGGATATATAATGTTAGTAGTCGAAATTGTTTCATCAGTGGGAAGCATGATAGATATACGGTTAACAGTCATGCAACATGATAATTCCACATACAATTAACCATGGCTGAAGAGCAGAGTACACGCGTCAATCCCAACATACTTGACAGAATGGCCTTACGATTTGTTCATTATCATGGCATAGGCCAACTTAATTCAAAATTGACGGCGAGTCATCTTAATAAGCATTTCAGCAAAGGAAGGTGTTAAAGAGATTCTAGGAATGAAAACCAATGTGATAAAATTTTCACCAATAAGGATTTGGTCCTGGATAACATGCTCAGAACGTTTCCTAACTATCAAGCGGGTGCAATTATAGATGCCATCTTTCGAGAAAATATTTCATAACAACATTATGGGGCTTCCAACTTTCAGGTCAAACTTTTCGATGAGTTAAGGGCATTTAGATACTCATTTGGGACTTGGTTAGTTATGTTGTGATTAGTTTCATCAGGGTATAATTTATTGACAACAAAGTATGTAACCGTTTTATCGAGGAAAATACTGAGTGCGACGGTATTTATGGCATTCACATCATTGCGAGCCAAAGGAATTGTTCTTTCATTAAGAAAGGTAGAAATAACACTCTCCTTGTGCAATAACATGTATACACCCCCCATTAAATCCTCTACACTATTAGAATGGCATAGTGTCGAAAGCATACCACAGTTTCCACGGGATTAGTGCTAATATGGGGTAAAATGGAAAGTATGTAAAAAAAACAATTGTGTCAAAATGATTGTAAGTTATAATACCTTAGTAAAGATGCTTGAAAATTGCAAATTTTTAACTTGGTATTATTGAGGCACATGTTGGACTCTAAAATCAGAACATGTATATATATATCCATGGCTTGGATCGCCTCAAAGAGGCGGCAATGATTTTCTCTCGAACAACTTTACGAATTACGAGCAATATTTAGCGGAAGTCACAATCAAGCACCACTGTGATTCACCCAAAGGGCCTTTTAATATTACATATATCTTGCAAAGATCGATCAACAACCTCAATACAGAACTAATGTTGCATTGGCACTTCATTCCTAATTATGAGCTCGCTAGTTTAAACAACTCTACTTGAATCGACTACTTTACAAACCCACACTTAACATTTTCAAGAATGTCGAGAGGAATACAAAACATTAAACGAGTAGTTCGATCGCCGACCGATAATAAGGAAGTGATACCAGAAGAGGCAACAATTATCACTATATGTCCTAGATCACGACAAATAACCTCATAAATTGTGTTATATAAAAATGTCATTCTTGTACTAGCCTCACCATTCAATTTTTTTTTCCTTTACTCTCAATCACCGAAGTAGTTATATTTGCAAAAGCAATTCGCTACTCTGGATTAAGACGATCATAATTAGATTGCATAGTTGAGTGGTTTATATCTACTTGAAGCTGACGATGCTCCCATATAAGTCGATTTTCTTCGGTGGTACTCCAATTTCTGACAGGGAGGAGCATTACAAGAAAGTCAGACAAACTCTTGCCTGATTCCTATAACAATTCATTTAGAAGATACAAATCACAGTCTTTTACTTACTTATATATATATATATATAAGGAAATGATCAAGTGAGGTCCCAGTTTGGGGACCCTGAATGATGACCATTTTTTTAAAATAGTAAAAAAAATATTTTTGGGTTGATTTGTTTTTTATGATTCTTAAACATTTCAATAGGACCATAAAAAAATAATCAGCTCAAAATGAATTTTTTTGCTATTTTAAAAAAAATCGGTCAAACTTTGTCAGTTTTTAAGTTGTTAAAAACTGACAAAATTTGACCGGTTTTTTTTAAAATAGTAAAAAAGATCATTTTGAGCGGATTTTTTTAATATGGCCCTACTGAAATGTTTCAAAACTATATAAAAAAAATTAGGTCAAAAATATTTTTTTTACTATTTTATCAAAATAGTTCCGCGCCAGCGGTATGCAAACAGAGGTCCTCATGAGATCCCGTGTGTGTGTGTGTGTGTGTATATATATATATATATATCGTATAAATCTTTTTTTTTAAATTAGTAAAAAATGATATTTATATTTTCAGACGATATCGATAGTATTAAAAAAATGAGATGCAAAATTAATGAATATGTTCATTTTTTACCGATGAAACTTTTGATGATCGTCTCACTCATTTTTGGGTTGAGTTTTTTTAATAAAATTTCTTGTAGATGATCATCTTACTATGAAAATCATCAAAAAATATCAAAATTTTATTATTTAAAAAATTGGTATGAGAAAAATGATGAATACATGTATTTTTGGGTGTTGAAAACTTTGATTAGCTTCTTACTCACTTTTTGAATTGAATTTTTGGATAAACTTTTTGTAAATTATCTCCTCACTATAGTGATAGTTTAAAAATAGGATCAAATATCAAAAAGTCCCTCAAACATTTTTTAATACACACTTAGTTCAAGTTTTTTATTTTGTATCAAAAAGGCCCTTATTCTCTTATCTTTAAAGGTCTGCGCCATCGGCATATTAAAGCCTTTTTGGTATGGTGAAGAATTTCTTGCTGCAAAATAAAAGGACTTGGACTAAACGTGTATTAAAAAAAGTTCGAGTGACTGTTTGGTATATGACCCTTAAAAATATCATAAAAAAATTAATTTTTTGTTGTTTTAACGAAGTGGTTCATACGGGGTCCGCACCACACACCTAACTGCCTTTTAAATCGATCTACAAGATGGATCTGAATTTTAAATCAGGCACCTAACTTCCTTTGATAAATCAATCATACTCAATGAAAGATAATTTTATAAGTTGATTGGAAAAGGTTAAGTGTTAGCTGTAAAGACCCGTATCAAAAATTAAGAAATGTCAATGACTAAACTAGGTGATTATTATTGACTATTAAGTTTGCTTGGGTCATTAGGAAATCAAAAATAAATTACACGGTTTTAATTTGACTTGGAGATAGCTAAGTTTTTTTTAGATTTAACTAGACACTTATTGGGTATGATTGAAGTTATAGACGAAAACACATTGGGGGACTATCAGTATGTAATTTATATTTCTTTAGAATTTGTAAAATATTATTAGACGCTAAACCAATTGTTATTACTAGTATTATATTTATAAATTTTCTATAGTTTAAGTCTTCTTGAAGTCTTTGTGAACTTAATTTTAAGAAAAAAACTAGAGGTGATTATCCGATGATTAGGAATCGTGTTTACACTAGAAAGTTACACCGAATTTCAGTTCGTTAAGTTATCGCATTTAACTATCCATCTGTTCATCATTCGAACTCATTAAGACTTTACCCAAACTCCCTGATAATTTATGTGATTCATGTCTCCTTTGGTCTTATATATTGTTCCTCACAAATTCGATTAGTTTGGTTATGTTGGCTATTTCATATGGGCAATGCTAGATAAATAGACTTTGGAGACACGATCACACATTTTCTTATGTCTTTGATGAATATTTTAAGTTGGACATACTCATTTCAAATGTCCACAAATAATACTGAAACATGTGCCGTATGTCCCAAAAATGTGTCCCAAAAAAATTGAATACCTAGACTCGTTGCTCCTTAGGTGGTGACAAATTATTACGGGAAAAAAATCAAGCAAAGTATTATAAACCTCTTACATCATGAGAATCACTGCACGGACACAGTTTGCTACCCACTTTCCCACCCAGCGAATAGGACAAAAACGAGGGCTCTTCAAATGTAAACTAAAAAAAAAGAGAGAAATGACCCTTATCAACTTTGTGATACCAAAAAAATAAAAAAAAATTATTGTCTTTTTCCACCAAATTTTCTTAGTAAATAATTTTTTAGTAAATAAAAAATATGACGAAAAGATAACACAAAACAATTTTTTTAAGAATAAAAATAAGAATGAAAAAAAGAACAAAAAATATGTTTGTATTTTTATTAAATAAAAACTTGAATGAAAAAAAAGAACAAAAATAATATTTTTCATCGTGTTGCTTTTACTCAAGTTGTGTCGCATTTTAATTGAGTAATGCTCGTATTTGGTGATAAAAAAAAAAAAAAAAATTCCATTGTGACCGAAATTTAGACAAACTTTTTCTAGACACACTGACGTGGCGACTTGCTATTGATTGGTTTTGGGGTCCACGTCAGAAGGACCTACAAACCAACCAATAACAAGCGGCCACGTCAGTGTGTCTAGAAAAATTCGGTTACAGTAGAATTACTCTAAAAAAAATTTATATCGTCTCAGGTAGTGTTGTGTCATTTTAATTGGGTAGTGTTCTAGATAGATAAACAAATAAGATTTCATCTCATGTCTCGTTTTCATTGAGTTGTGTTCGTATTAGATAAAAAATAAAATTTCATATCGTGTTGCTTTTGATTTAAAAAATTCCAAAAAAAATAGATTTCGTGTTGTATCACTTTTATTTGGGATGTATTGGTATTAAATAAAAAAGAAATAAAATTTTGTATCGTGTCACTTTGTTTTTACCAAATACGAACACTATCCAATTAAATGCGACACAACCCAAAATTTTATTTTTTTGATTTAACGTCAATACATCCCAAATAAAAGTGACACGATACGACACGAAATCTTATTTTTAAATAAAAAGCAACATAATTCGAAATCTTAGTTTTTACGTAACACTAACACAATCACGAACATTACTCAATCAAAGTGACGCAACACGATATGAAACAATACAATTTTTTTTTTAAATTACCAAATACGAACATGTCTCAATTAATGCGACACAACCGGAGTAAAAGCGATACGACACAAAATATTATATTGTTCTTTTTTTCACCCTAGTTTTTTATTATTAAAAGAGCTGTTTTTCGTGTTCTCTTTCGTCACATTTTTTATTTACTTAAAAAAATTACTAAGAATATTGGGAGGAAAAAAAACATAAGAAAACACATTTTGGGGCGCCACAAATTTGAAAGGGCATTTTTTTTAGGAGATTGACTATAGTAACCGGGGTTTTGAACTTAAAAATCCTACTTGCCACATCATTAAGACACTTTTTTATTTTGTCACGCTATAAATTTATTTTTTTCCCGAAATATAATTTTTAAGCTGAAAAAAGAACAGTCCAATTAAAAAATATAAATATGTTAAAAATATATGTGTTAGAGTACAACAAGACAAGATATGAAATCGTATTTTTTTACTTACCAAAAATCAATTAAAAAATTGCACAATGCGACTATGAATATTTTATTTCTTAACTAACAGGATCATGATCCAAAAAAGTGCGACGTGGCTTGGAGTCGCATTTTTTTTATGCCACTGGCGTGGATCATTTTTTCTAATAAGTTGGTCCGCGCCAACTGTATGTATAGGTGGTCGGCCCCCTATAAATACAGCTGACGCGGATCATTTTTTTTAAATAGTAAAAAGATTATTTTTAAAATAGTAAAAAATGGTTTGCGCTAGTGGCATGAAAAAAAATACGACTTCATGCCACGTCGCATTTTTTTGGATCGTGATCCTGTTAGTTAAAAAATAAATAATTCATAATCCCATACTGCAATTTTTTAATTGATTTGTGGTAAGTAAAAAAATACAATTTCGTGTCTTATCTTGTTGTATTTTAAAACATATAATTTTGACACACACACACACACACACACACACACACACACACACACACACACACACACACACATATATATATATATATATATATATATATACAGTCCTGCTCCTGTGCGGACTAGTCCGCATTTTAAGAGTGCGGACCGGACATGTGTCACCTGGCGGTGAGCCCAGAAAAGAGAGTGAGTGTGCGTATAATTTAGGCGATAATTTCTAGGCGTACCATTAGGTGACACATATTCGGTCCGCATTCTTAAAATGCGGACTAGTCCGCACAGGAGCATTATTATATATATATATATATATATATAAATAAATTAGACTATTTTTTTTAACTTAAAAAGTATATTTTGGGAAAATAAATAAATTTCAGGATGACAAAATAAAAAAAGTATATATTTTAATGATGTGGTAAGTAGGATAATTATATCTCAAAGTCCAGTCGCTGCAATATGTTTCTGTTTTTTAATTTACATTTGAAGAGTATTGTTGGGAAACAAAGAAGTTAAACGAAACGATACACTTAATCTGGGATAATGACTTATGCTTGAATTCAGATACAGCCTTAGAGCATCCGTAATGGTGGAATAAAAGGACAACAAAAATGGTAATGTTACAAACTCGCAGTCATACACTAGTGGAGAAAACCTTACAAAATTTGTCTGCCGTTTGATAATTTTAATAAATGTTGTTCGTAACAAATATAAATAATTATTTTTATTATATTTTTGAATTCTTACGAATAACTTTTGTTTCTACGAACAAATGTTGTTAGTAAGAAATATATATCAACTTCCTATGAACAATAATAGTTCGTAAGAACTAATGCATCTCATGTATTACCTATTACCACTATAGAACCCTTTCACTCACGAAAGTTAAAAACTCTCTTTACATTGGTTGGTTTACCTGA